>CM021101.1:717628769-717763282 GCA_007115665.2 Sequoiadendron giganteum
TTCTCTCCCACTCTTCCTCTCTCCGTCTCCCTCCCTCCCTCACTCTCTCTTTGTCTCCCACTCTCTCTTTTTCTCCCACTATCCACCTCTCTCCCTCCATATCTATCTCCATCTCTCCCACTATCTCTTTCTACCCTCTTCCTCTCCATTCCTCCTCTCTCTCCCTCCCTCCCTTCCTCCCTCCCTCTCTCTCCCTCTTAGACAAAGAGGGAGAAAATAAATATATTAAGAAAACCATATTTCAAATAACGCGTGCACGTTTTGAAGAAGTAGAGATGCTACCGTTTTAGGAAGAAATAACATGCTCGCATTATAATGCGAGCATATTTTGTATTCCACTAAAAACAGTAAAAAAACTGAATATACCCGTGATTTCAAGGCCTAGAGTCTGCATATTCTCTTGGTTTTGCACGTGCTCCGACAAAAAGTATCCTTTTGATGATGTTGTGAAGTGTGCAAGCATGTTTTTCACATTCCATCACCTTTTCCATGATCTTTCTACCACCTTTGCATGAAATAGAAGAGTTTCCACATTGAAAGACATATAATATCAATTGAAGTTTGAATTCCATTGAAAATTGATATACAATTGAATTTTGGAGGGGAACAAGCTTTTGAACAAGTAAAATTGTTGTGGAGTTTGAAGAAAGAAGAAGCTAATCCTACATAATTGTGTCATAGTATGTGAATATGGAGGGACACCATCTAGTGCATGTGAATATGGAGGGAAACCATCTACCTCAAGTGAATATTGTTGGACACCATCCAACACATCTCAAGTTGAGAGTACATCATCACTCAGATTTAACGAAGGTATGCCATCATCCCCATGTGAACCTCAAGGTATGTCTTCTTCTCCACCCTTGATCGAAGGTATGCAATCTATCCCACCTCAATTAAATATTGATGAGATTCCTAATGTTTAGATGTATGTACCTAGGAGAACACAACCTAGAATTTTGCGTAGAAAGCCAAAGTATTTGATTAATATTGATGATGATATTTTATAGCACATGGAAGGTAAAATTTCAACATGCACTTGTAGAAGATATATTGATAAGATTTGGGAACGATTCTTTGAAAGACTAAATGAGACTGCAAGATGTCAACTATTTGATGAAATGATGCGGGGTGTAAAGTATAGGAACATCATGAAGACTCTTGGGTTGAGAACATCAAATGCATCAAGTGAAGACACTATTGTGAAGAATCTAATGGATGCTTATGAGAGTGTGGGTAAGACCTCATGCTCAAAGGATAGTAATGTCACCCAACATGTCATTACATCGACTTTGGTAAGTTGTCAAACAAAGAGAGCTCGTCTCATTAAAAATATGAGTGAACACACGGGACTTAGTAGAAAAACTTTATCAAGAGCCATTCAAAGGCGACAAAGAATTGAGGGCAATGATTCAAATGAATTATGAGCATTCTCGAGGAGACTGCCACAAAAAGATAAAGAATTTGTCAAAGCCTTGAGAACACTAATTAAATATTATTGGAAGAATAACACAAGGCCATCTCTGAATCAAAGGGATATGGTAAGAAGGATAATCGGTAGTCGAAGTCGTGAGCCACATCCAAAGCATTTTTTGGATATGACTCAAACCCAATTTTTTTGAAAATTTGAAAATGATTATCCTCAAATTACAATTTCTCAGAGATTTTTTGAAATGCTTAAACCTTTTTATGTCAAGATAAATCACACACGCACTACTTGTTGTTGTAGACTACATATTGAATTTTCTAACCATTATAATGTTTATCGTTCTATATGTGTAGATTTGCATACTAACAATGTTTTATAGGATTGTGGCATAGAAGCCCCACCAAAATCTTCAAGAGAGTTCTTATCAATTTTTTTATGTGAAATAGAGGATGGCCAGATATTCTACAGGACAACATGCTTGGATGGTTCATGTGAGCATTGCGGTGGCTTCCAGCATATGCCAGTATGTCAACATATGGAAAGCACAGATGAGGTGGGACAAAAACTAGTAGAGTTCAAGAAGTATAAAACAGTGGCATATGCTACAAAAGATGGGTCTCAAGAAAAAAGGTGTGATTTGGTTATTGAGAAGATTCTAGTGTACCAGTTTATGTCCATGTTTCGTGACAATATACTATCTGAGTATGCAATGCATACCCATATAGCTCGATGGTTGGACACACAATTCAAGCTATGCAAGGACACCTTTCCAGTTGGAAGCATAGTATCTGTGGTTGACTTTGCGGAGAACTACACTCTACAACCACAACATGAGGTGCAGTCACAGTATTACAACTCCACATGGGTTTCAATATTTGTGCACATCGCATTCATTCATGCATCTGATAATACATATGACCAAAGGAAGGTATTGAGGGAGTACCAATTTTACATTAGTGATGGAAAAAGCGTCAAATGCAAGCAGTGCAAAGTGGTCCAAATTTTTCTCTGCAACTTGTGTGATCAATTGAATTGTTCCAATGTGTCCAAATATGTATGTTTATGCTAGGCATGGTCCTCTTTCACACCGAAACATGCAGAATCACTCCGAGCTATGTTCCACCGGATCGATCCCTTAACGGTCCAAAGTGCAAAATGGCTGCAAACTTCAGCATGCTATTACTCGGATACCATGACACTTAGAAAATTCTCATCTGATCCTAAAAGATTGAGTTGGGCCCATCTATAAAAACCTCTCTCGGTTTTGTCTATCTCGGAGTGGTTTTCCCGTGGCGGCGGATTTTCACTTGATGGAAAAAGTGTCAAATTCAAGTTGTGCAAAGTTGCAAAGTGGTGAAACTTTCGCTCTGCAACTCATGTGACCAAACTAACTGCTCCAATGATCTAAATAGGTATGTTTACACTAGGAATGGTCCTCTTTCACACCAAAACACACGAAATTTCTCTAAGCTATGTTCCACCGGATCGATCCCTTAAGGGTCCCAAGTGCAAAATGGCTGCAAACTTCATAATGCTATTACTCGGATACTGTGATGCTTAGAAAATTCTCGTCTGATCCTACAGGATTATGTTGGGATCCTCTACAAAAACCTCTCTCGGTTTTGGCTATCTCAGAGCGGTTTTCTCGTGGCGGCAAATTTTCACTTCATAGAAAAAGTGTCAAATTCAAGCTGTGCAAAGTTGCAAAGTGGTGCAACTTTCGCTCTACAACTCGTGTGACCAAACTAACTGCTCCAATGAATCTGAATAGGTATGTTTATGCTAGGTATGGTCTTGTTTCACATCGAAACACGCGGAATCGCTCTGAGCTACGTTCCACTGGATCGATCCCTTAAGGGTCCAAAGTGCAAAATGGTTGCAAACTTCAGCATGATATTACTTGGATATCGTGACTCTTAGAAACTTATCGTCTGATTCTACAGGATCGCGTTGGACCCCTCTACAAAAATATCTCTCGATTTCGACTATCCTGGAGTGATTTTCCTGTGGTGGCGGATTTTCACTTGATGGAAAAAGCATCAAATGGAAATAGTGCAAAGTTGCAAAGTGGTGCAAATTTTTCTCTGCAACTCGTGTGACCAAACAGACTATTCCAATGCGTCCAAATAGATATTTTTATCCTATGCATAGTCCTCTTTCACATTGAAACATGCAGAATCGCTCTGAGCTATGTTCCACCAGATCGATCCCTTAAGGGTCCAAAGTGCAAAATGGCTACAAACTTCAGAATGCTATTATTAGGATACCGTGACACTTAAAAACTTCTCGTCTATTCCTACAAGATTGTGTTGGGCTCGTATACAAAAACCTCTCTCGTTTTTGGCTATTTTGGAGTGGTTTTCTTGTGGCGGCGGATTTTCACTTAATGGAAAAAGTGTCAAATTCAAGTTGTGCAAAGTTGCAAAGTGGTGCAACTTTTGCTCTGCAATTTGTGTGACCAAGCAGATTATTCCAACGTATTTGAATAGGTATTTTTACGCTAAACATGGTCCTCTTTCACACCGAAACATGCAGAATCACTCCGAGCTATGTTCCACCAGATCGATCCCTTAAGGGTCCAAAGTGCAAAATGGCTGCAAAATTCAACATGCTATTACTCGGATACCATGAGGCTTAGAAACTTCTCATCTTATCCTACAGTATCGTTTTGGGCCCCTACACAAAAACCTCTCTTAGTTTTGGCTAACTCGGAGTGGTTTTCCTATGGCGATGGATTTTCACTTGATGGAAAAAGTGTCAAATTCAAGCTGTGCAAAGTTGCAAAGTGGTGCAACTTTCATTTTGCAATTCGTGTGACCAAACTAACTGCTCCAACGTGTCCCAATAGGTAGGTTTACGCTAGAAATGGTCCTCTTTCTCACCCAAACACGTGGAATTGATCTGAATTGCGTTCAACCGGCTTGATCCCTTATGATGGCATGCAAAACACTGGAAAAGAGAAACATACAAATGATGGTTGAGAAATTTGAGTATTCCACACAAAAAATGTATGATCATTGGTGCATAGCACCTTGTTCCTCCATTTAATGAAAAAGGTCTAGTTCAATGGTTTTAGTGATTATTTGATGGTGAACAGGTTGTTGTGGATATTTTGAGCATGCTTTGTTTTGAATAAGGTCAATTAAGACCATTAGGTATGTTTTAGGGTGACTTTTGGTTCTAGTGATAAAAAATGTGAAAATTTCAATCTTGCACTAGAAGTTGTCTTTGTAGCCTTCGAAGGAAAACTTGTGAATTTGTATATGATTGTGAAAGAATGGATTTTTGTCGATGTAATAAGGCTATTTGTATGCAATTTGTGTGGGTTTAGAGGTCATTAGATGTACTCATTAGGTTGGACCTGAGTCTAAATTTGCAAATTTGTAAGTTGCTTAAAGCAACAAATTTGAAATGCAACGGTTACTTGTTTTGAAAGTTGGTTTTTAGTTAGTTGAGGGCATGGATCAGTTAGAGAAAGGTGTAAATCACTATGTAAAGCCTTGAGAGGCTCGAATGGAGGTTGTTGATAAACTTTTGGAGAAGATCTAATAAGAATTATTCACACTGTTCTCTGTTTTTTAGATTTTTGATACAAACTTGTTGATCTCGTACTTGGTACAACCTCTAGCTTTTAGATAAAGAACATATTGGAATATTTTTATGAATCATTTCATGGAATGCCAATTGTAAACGTGTTTTTTTATTTTAGATAAAGTTGTTTAGCATCAATCAATTAATATTCAATACAAATCATGAAGGACAACAATGATCAATGCTAGGGCTAACCAATTAATAATTATACATGTGAATAATTCAAGCATGTACATGTCAATAAGGGAAGCACAAGTACTCAAAAACATGTAAGCCTCAAAAAGTATACACACGAATACATAGTATACAAAAATTAATACAAAGTATATGTACGAATACAAGGTATACACATGAAAACACGTAAGCCACAAAGTATACATTCGAACGCATGTAAATCACAAAGTATACACGTAAGTTGTAAAGTATACACTTGAATACATGTAACTCATATCTATTGAACCATCAATTCAGAATGCAAATATGGACAAGCATCAATAAAAGATATTTGTATTAACCAAATAGCCATGTAGGCATACATAAATATATGTCGGTATAAGTATGAAATATATGTACAAAATAGCCATATAGGCTTACACGAATCCCATATAGGCATACAATGTCAAATATGTCTAATAAAAATATGTACAAAACTACCATGTAGGCATACAACAAAGGGCTCTCGAATCAAAAGTCATTGCGCTCCATGCCTTGGAAATAAATTATTTCCCTTTCCTTTTTGATCAGATGGTGATAGGTTTGTCACTCATTTTTGCTGCACTTGAGGAGTGCTCCTCCTAGTGTTTACTTCATGGTGAAGTTTTAACTGTTACAATAAGAAGTAAAGACATGAATATATAGAAATTACAATATAAAAATGATATATTTGACATAATAATCACTTACCACCATCTCATGATCTCTCTCCATGGGGGAAATATTCTCACGCCCATGCTCAGTTGTGCTCAAACCCTGTATAAACCATACAAATAGAAATTAAACTACGTGAATCAATAATGGTTTATTTTTTCACTAACTAACATCTATAACAACAAATGTAAATGTAAATTTACTAATTTTCCTCATACCTCTCCTGTCAGAGCCATCGAGGATTGTATAGTAGATAGGCGTTTCGCCTTGCATCATCTAAACATAAAACAACAAATTATTCAACTTAATCAACGATGTGCATATAAACTACACAAATCTATTAAGTACTTGATTCATTAGTTAAAATCTTTATTCTATTACCTCCGTGTAGGTTTGAGTAAATCCACCACCACTGGGAAGTGTTCCATCAAAACCTCCAATATTAGTTTGTTCAACATCCAAAATCGCATATTAAATTACCATTCGTAAAACAATGCTATTAACATGCAATAAATTTATAATTGTTTACTAGTTACATACCCCCGCGATAGGTGTACTACAGAAATAAGTTTGTGGGGGGCTGGTGTATCCAATCACAACACTATAACCCTACAATTTTATTAAAATCATAAAACATTTTTAGTTAATCTTGCATTTCAAAATCAAAATTTAATAAATTATATTCAATGAACATACACTAAATTTTACCTGATTATCAATGCCATATACCTCATGTAAAATGTCAGCTACCCTCACCATCTCCATAGCTGTAGATGGATCCTGCGTACCTGTCTCCCGAGTGTCAGTGGGGTCATATGAACAAGTAGCCCCACAAGATTGACACACATGTGTTCGATGACCACCACTCGAAGACTCCCCTGGATGGCGTTGTAGAATAGGGTTAGTATGATGGATGACACTCTGGGTCAAAGTGTTGATCGCCTGCACTGTCTCTACGTCAGCACTTTCCTTCGCAATGGAAGGCATAACAATGTGCTCATGAGGTGGCCTAGCGAGAGCTCGTCTACCTTGTCATGTAGGATCCAACTGTGCACCGGGTCTATCTTGAGCTGACCCCCCACCTCTCCCCTAGAAATCCCTCATATCAAAATAATTTGGGATTTTGTTCAATATGAACTCAGTGTATAGTTTCCTAAGGAAATATTGCGGGACCTCACAATTGTTGCACGGTGGGTAATCGAAGACCATGTACCACCTATCATAAAACTGGTCCCTAATATGTTGGTGGTGACACCAATGGATAGGAAACCTCTTCACATTGAGGGTAAGATTTTGATTTGTGCGTGGGTCGATAAATAATGAGCACAAATCACCTTTTGTAATTTTTAAATCCTTTACATATTTGTATGATAGTTTATTTGCATAATAATCCCTAGCTGCCTGCCTCCTATCTTGCCATCCAATTATTTGTTTGCTAATTGAATCTACATTTTTTACCATATCTTTCAATGAATTTTCTAGGGTCATTCTTTCAGTGGTTGAACCATTTGGATCACTCAACCTATTGATCAAATCCTCAATTTGTTTTTTTTTGTTCTTAATTTCACTCATTAAATTTTGTTGAGTGCCAGGAGGGGGTTGAGTGATTGGTGGAGGAGGTTGTTGTTGTGGTTGATTTTGATCTTGAGGATTTGGTTGGTCTTCCTGTTGAGGATCTTGAGGGTTTGCAGGTTGATTTGTATCTCCTAAAAATTGAAACAAATATATATCAAATTCAACCTAAAACTAACTAATTCAAAACAAAAACCACAAAATCCTTACCTCTCACATCTCCTCCTCGTCGTGGCGCCATCGTTGCGAAGAAATAGAAATTGTTGGTGAAACAATTTGTTGAATTTCTCCTCCTAGAACACGAGCACGTAAGTATGGGGGTTTTGGCCGCGACTGCAAGAAAAAAATAGTCGAAATAACAATGGCAGGTTTTCACTTTTTTTTTTTGCTTATCAAATTTTTTTTTAAAGGTGTCCACGAAATTGCTACCCATTTCCATGCACCCGCCCCAATGTTTATGGGTTGTCCACTAAGGGGGCATGGGTTTTCCCAGGTGTTTTTCTTGTTGTTTTGGAATACAATTTGTGGTATTCTCTCCCACAAACTTCTATATATTGGAGCCTTTAGATGGTGATTTGTAATAATTTGTTTACAAGTTGTTAGAGTGATGAGGTGCTATTGGATTATAGAGAGGATTGTTGTATTGATGTACTTCCTTGAAGATTAATGAAAAAATTGGATCTCTTTGGGTGTGGAGTTTTTTCTTGCAAGGGTTTCTCCATGTATATCTTTTTTCACTTATGTTGATGACTTGTGGTATTACAATTTTTTCTTTCATTGTTGCAATTGTCAATCACTTAATCTTGAATATATAATTTCATATTTGCAAAAACTTTAATAAGTTCATATTGTTGCAAGTTATACCTTTATTTCTAACATTTGGTATTAGAGCTAACATTTTTGTTAAGAGAGGGACACCTTTTTGTTGAGTGTTGAAGGTTTTTTGGTTGTAGCAGGAGCTTGTGCGGGTTTTGCAGATTTGTGAAGAAAATTGTAAACCATGGGTTCTACCTCCTATTTAGATATTGAGAATTTCAATGGAATTGGCTACAATATGTCGAAGTTAAAGATTGAGTATCTCCTTGAAGAGAGAGATCAATGATTAGCAGTTTCAAGTGAGAAGAAACTAGAAAAATGTCTGATGAAGATTGAAACAAAATGGATAAGGCACGAGGAACCATTCAGTTGTGTCTTGCAGATTTTTTCCACCTGAATGTTTCAAAAGAATCTACCGCATTCAAGTTATGAAGGAGGATATGTGAAATCTATCAAAATAAAGTCTTACTAATAAGTTATATCTCAAAAGATGTTTGTATTCTTTGAAAATGAAGGACGGTGATTCTATTGTAGAAAATTTAAATGCTTTTAATATGATTACAAGTTAGCTTGCATCTATAGATGTTAAGATAGAAGAGGAAGATAAATGTATTTTGATGCTTTGTTCTTTACTCGAATCTTGGGAAAATCTAATTGTTGCCATAAGTGGTGTTGGTACAGAACCCTAGATGAATAGTCTTATTGCAATACTTCTTTTGGAAGAAATGAGGAGAAATTCCATGAATGTGGGTTCCCAAGATGCCTTGCATATGCAAGGAAGGTCCAAAGGAAAAGGAGGGCCTAGAGGGGACAAAAAGAGAGACAAGTTTGAAGGACATTCTAAAATCCCTGAGAAGAGCAGAGTAAAGTGTTGGAATTGTGATAAGAGAGGGCATGTGAAGGAGTGTAGAAACAAGAAAAAGAGTTTAGATACTTCCACGCAAAATTCCTCAAAAGATGGTGATTTTGAGGCTTTGTTTATTTCTACTAACACTATTAGTAATGATGCTTGGCTTATTGATTCAGATTTCTCCTACCATATGACTCCTCACAAGGCATGGTTTACTTCATATTCAACTTATGATGGGGGAGAAGTTTTCCTTGGTGATAAAAACATGAAGAAGATTGTTGATAAGGGAAAGGTAAAGTTGTGCTTCAATGATGGGAGGGTTAAAACCCTTGATCATGTTTTACATGCTCAAGGAATTGTGAGAAATTTACTTTTAGTATCCAAATTGAATGATTTTGGAATGCATGTGACATTTGACAAGTCTAGTTGTAGGTTGGTAAGAGGGGGTTTGGTGATAGCTAAAGGATCTTAGACAGGGACATTGTTTAGGCTTAATACCTCAACTTTTTGTAATTCTGCCAATGGAACTAACATTGAAAATGTATGTATGTTGTCGCACCATAGATTGGGTCACATAAGTGAAAAGAGTCTTAAGACTATTTTGAATAAAAAGCTGGTTGATGATATCCATATGCTAGTGCAAAGCTCCAAACACACAAAACAAGCAAAAGAACAAGCCCTATTAGCTAGATATCTATAAATTACGCAGAATACCAACTCAAATACATTGCAACACCAAAGAGATCAACCATTGATGTGTGGACCACATAGATATGTTCCTTGAATTCCCAACAATACTTCTAGACACTTCTTTCATACTCTCATGCCACCAACAACCACTGCAATCCAAACATGAATAAAACACTTCATTTCATAAACACAAAATGCACAATCATGAAATATAACTTTAACAAAACAAATTGTGGACCACTTAAACACATGAGAATTGCACTGAGACATTGCACAAACATTGAAATCATATCGACCAAGCCGCATGAGCAAAGACATCAATGTGGAGCCTTTTTTCGACCAGACCAAACAACCAACAAAATTGCTAACCTTCTGCAATTAACATAAACCTCCTCGACAACACTAGTGACATGAAAAGATAGTAGTGCAATATCCACCGAGCACAAGCACTGAATCCCAATCCACAAGACAACATCTTTAATAGTGAAGGAATATAGAGCATTCTCCCAAGCAATCTCCAACATAACTTTCTGAACTAGAAACTTCCTCAGACATGTGGAGGCCAAAACTTCCTTGCAACTACATATACTTCATCAAAAACAATAGGAGAGTGCATAAAACATACTAGAGACCATCAACAACAATTCTCCACCATCAACAACACTTCTAATCCTCATCTTAATGCTTCTAATCCTCATATTAAAATATCATTATGAAATCAACTTTGTTGATAGCAACAATGCACAATACAACTTTACCAGGCATGACATCCAACTACGATCATTTGCAACACATCATTATACATCAATGACAACCCAAATTGAATGTTGTCAATAGTGACAACTAATGCCAAACAAAAGTATTGCAACAACCTCCTCAAGTGTTGACAACCAATGCAAACAAACACAATTAATGCAATAATCTCACCAAGAGTTGACAACCAATACCAACAAACTCATCACCGCCAACAAACAATGTTGACATCAATGACAACCAGTAGTCAATGTTGACAACAATGACAACCAATGCCAACAAACACTCATACTAGCAACCTCATCAATGATGTCCATTGACACCACTCTTTCTTAAACATAGGTTGTATAGACATCAAGGAAAACAAGTTTTGGATATCAAAACCAATGAAGTTTAGATCTACATACAAGGTTTTGTAAGTGTAAAGATTAGTTCCATAGTCGTGAAAGTGAATCAATGTGATAGACAATAATTTTTTTCAACCCCCAAGCAATTATCTAACAAGTTCTAATAATCTGACATGTTGACAAATACTTCACCATCCATCACAAACAAATCAATGTTGAACCTAGAACTAAATACCATTATTTATTTATTTAACTCGGTAAATTTATTTTAGTATCTTTTTTAGTCTTATACTATTATCCAAAGTGGCATTGTTTATTCATGACATGATTAATGAATTGACTTAGATATTTACATGAAAATTAGTGTTTTTGCTTACACATGTCAATGCGTGAATAATGTCCCACTTAATATTCTTGAATGACATTTGTATCTTCAATATACATAGAATGCGTATATCCATTTCATAAATAATGCTAATTAATTTTGAATAGAATTACCAATATAGATTGGAATAATTAAAAGAACAATCATATATACTAATAAATATAAAAAATAATAAAATTTATAAAGATACCCATATTTATATAATCCAATTATCTCCATCAATTGAAATAATTAAAAGAACAATCATATATACTAATAAATATAAAAAATAATAAAATTTATAAAGATACCCATATTTATATAATCCAATTATCTCCATCAATTGAAATAATTAAAAGAACAATCATATATACTAATAAATATAAAAAATAATAAAATTTACATTAAATTAACTATAAAAATAAAGATACCCATATTTATACAATCCAATTATCTCCATCCTTATAAAAATATAAAATATTAAAAACTATAAATAATCATATAATTAAAGCTATGTAAAGCTGTCACTCTGAATATTTAGATATCAATCACAAACAGGTTAAAACCCACTTTTTGTTGTCACACGAATGAAAAAAAAAAATAGAAACAAGAAAAGACAGTCAACAAGGAATACGTATAACAATTGCTCAAAGCTTCTGAGTTAAAAACTACTGGTAGTGATTTCAACCAATTAATGGAGAAGAAGAAAGAAGAACGCATCTGCAAGTAATGGAAGCGATATTAATTGTATTGTGACAGGCTTCAAGAAAGGGCTAATGCTTTATTTACAACACACTAACGGGAAAACCAGTTATAAAAGATTTGTTCCAGAACAAAATTCCCAGAACAAGGAACGTCGGAAACAAAAAATTTGCCCCAAAAAAAAACCAGAAATCCCGTTAATGGCTAACTCTGGAAGTTCATTCCGACTGCCCGAACTTATCTGCAAAACTGAGCCAAAATTATAAACATAAGCTTCGTCTGAGCGAAAATGGCGACCTGGTGAAGAGCTTTCGCTGCTGAAAACTCTGAACTCTTGCGTAACCCACATCCAAGCCATGAACAGGCTTAACAGAGCTCCGCTACCAGATATTAATTGCAGAAGCTTTTTCTTCATCATCTTTGCCAATGACCGCCTCTTCCTGTACAAACAAGTCCCCAAATTTAAGGTCATAACGAGCCGAAGCGTAGCGCTTGGTCTTCCCCAGCGACGGGTAGATTTCGCCGCTGCGCGCTTCTTCCTCGGGCTTAGCTGCTGCTTCTTCAGCCCCTGTTTTATCATGACTGTCATTTCCATGGCGCTTCCCGAACATAAATTTCTTCAGCTTGGAGAACTTATTGTTGTTATTTGTACTCTTGGCTGGCTTGGCGGGCGCCGCCGCCGCTTCCTTTACCCACTGGGGTTTCATTTTAATCTGGCCAATACAGCTTACTTTGGGCGACGTGGGCTCCCGCGACTCGAACCCTGTACCTTTGGGCATTATCACAGAGGCCGAATTGACTCTTTTACAGAAGCGCACTTTGGGCGAGTAGTCGTGCATTCTGCTGGAATCCATGGCCGGACTGAAGGGAGGGGCCATTGGCAACACCGCCACCGAGGTTCGAATCCCATGGAATGATCTTGAAGCTCTGTGCCCCGGCCTGGTACTCGCCATTCTCTTCAGAAAACCCAAAATCAAAACTCCATTTCTCCTCTCCTCGTTTATATCGTTGGCCCACTACAATTTTTTTCGCGGTGATCAGTCGTCATCATCACATGATTCCAACGTGGAAATGGGAATGGAGCATTCGAGTGCTAATCTGTTGAAGATTTGTTCAAATGGTGCGGGTGAGACTGTTTTTCTTTCCAAGGTGGTTGGCAGGAATTGGAACATGTGGAAAAGTGGAACCAAATACTGTTCAACTTTTGGTTGCATATCGTTCACATGGAAATTGGAATGGCGGATTATATGAGGATTTGTCTTGTCAGGTTTTGTTTGTATTCAGATTAGTCCCTCTTTTGGGGTGCAGATTTGATGTTAAGGTTCAGTTTTTCAAAGCTTACAGAGCATTTAGTCCAAATGCATTTATGGTTATCTCATGTCTAGGCCTTTAATTTTAGGCCATAAATATTTTATTTAATAAAATAATTTATTGCTCTTTGATTTATGAGGAGGACACATTTGAAATGATGTACCTAAAAAGTTGAATAAGTAATCTTTGAATTATTTTATTAATAAATTAGAAATATTTAAGATATTATATCGATTTTGAAATTAATGAAGAGGATAATTTTTGACTTTTTATTTATGAAGAATTTAAGATGATATTACGTTAAGTTATGAATTGTTGAAAAGAGTGGTCTATGAGTCAAGTTAGATTTGATGTTGTAAATAGTTACAACAAATCAATCATTCGAATATATGATCATCTTGTCAGCAAGTTATATGTATCACAAAATGCTGAATAATATTTACTATTCCTACAAATACATGTATCCGGAAAAAAAAATCTAGCCAATAAAAGGTCATAAATTTATGACTAGTTAACAAAAATCACTACCAAGTGGTCTTGTTTGAAATTGAAAGGATCATCATGACTCATCCATCTCTTAATTAGAAGCTATCTATAAAAATATCTAGTCATTTAAGATATAGATAGAGAATTTATATCATGAATGTCAAAGAAGTTGTGCTTTGTCACATAACACCACAAGATACCTTAGATGGGCCCCAATAATTGCAAGAGAAAATTATTGATTTGACATGATAACCTCTCTATACTCAATGTAGAATCTAACCATTGATAACAAGCCTCAATTCTAATTTATTTATTGTAGATAGAGGGGCAATATTTTGGTTACAAGCAATTTAGGGAAACATATGAATATAATTTATATATGAATTATAAAATTATCACAAAACATTCAAAAATTGAAAAAAATTAATTTAAATTTAGAAGGATTATTAATATTGGTACTTCAAAATACAATCTTCATGTTTTGTATATGAATTACATTAAAAAAAATTCATTTTTCCATCCTTTAATATGTATATAATAAACTTCTCACATTATTAAACAAACTTAAAACAAATACAAAACCTTAAATAGAAAGGATTTTCCTGTAAAAATATAAATGAATTAATAACACTTATTAATTAAAGGTGTAAGTTCAAATGAATAAATAAATTAATTAATTAATTAATAATCATCAAAACAATATATACTGTAAATTTGTCAAATTAAAATAACCATTCTATTAAGATTATGACTTTCACTAATATAAAATAGTAAAAAGGAATTAATATTATGGAACATTAGATTTAGTAGGAAAAAATCACAAAAAAATCTAGATACACTCAATTTTCAAAGAAAATAAAGACACCACGAAAATGACATTATAAATGTATTTTTTACTAAATATTACACAACAAATGCTCTATATTAATACTAGAAGAACCATTCTCTTATTGAAATTTTCTACATATTCATACTATTCATGTGGTCCTAAATTATATGTTCATCTACTTGTATTAGAAAGTTGAGATGTGTCATGATCCCATGGTCCCATTTCTAAGGACATGAAATCAACATATCTTACACTATTTTTCTTATTTAATTCAATACTAGTTTATAAAAAATTTATGAGTGTTAGAAAACTAGGATTTAATATAATCAACTAGGTTTTCGAAACAAACTAAATAGATACCATCATTTTATGAGTGCTTCAAATATAAATGAAATCAATGATAGTTATATGTACAAATAATTGTTTATAAGGAAATGGAATTAAAATTTAATAATTTATTTTGATAATTATATTAAAATTTCTTGTATAATAATTAAATATTAATCATTAAAGGATAAACATATTATGATCAAGCATTGCTAACCGTGCAAATTTAAGTAATATTATATTTATTTAATAGTTGTAATGTGTTGTACATATAGGACCATAAAGAACCTATTCATGGATGAATATAAAATCAAATTAAGCAACAAATGAGATAATACATGTTGAGAGAAGAGGTGAAACTAAATTTTGATAAGGTTTCAAAAAGTATCCCTAGTTGAGTAGGAGATGATTATGTGTTACATTATAACAAAGGTAATTTCAATGTGCTTATAGGTTCTATTTTTCTACGGTACCAAACTAGTAACTATGTAAAATGGGAAGTGTTGCTAGTTATTTTTAGAACTTCTTATGAGCAAGTTTTAGAGAGGTGGAAGTAGGACACTAGTAAATTATTGTTAATGTAATAAAGAAATTTTAGTTTCCTAATTATAAACTAAAAGAAATCTTAGAAAGTGTGCTATTAGGATGATTTAAATTTCTTTTATTTTGGATCTTTTGTTGATATAAGTCATAAAATAAATTCGTAAAATTTATGGTTAGTCAAGGGGCAATGCTAAAGGAATTTTCGTTCATATCTAAAGTATGGAAATTAAAAAATGGGATTATTTACCCTCAATCATTGAATTGGTTTGGCTACCCTATATTTTTATTAATGTGATTTACAATGATTGGTAGGGGTAGCTTCTCAAGGAGAAGGAATAATATAAGTTGTAGTATGTGGTAGGATATTTGAGAGGTGCTTGGTTATAATGTTTAGTGGTTTCATTTTACTTAATGATGTTTGGAAAATATTATTTTAGAAAGCGGCCATTTATATTAAATTGTCGTGGGTTTTGGGTACAAGGATCTTTTTTATAGTTTGTGTGGGTTTTCTTGTTTCTGTAGTGAGGGAAAAGCTATATAAGGACATGTTAAGGAGTCTTAGTCTTAAACCATTTCCTAAAGTATAGTTTTTACAATGAAGAAGTGGTGAATTCAAGGTTAGTGAAGGCAATTTTAGGTGAGGAGAGTTTAGCATATAATTTCTAATTTAGATCATGTGATGATGCTAGCAAATTTTAGATTAAAAAATGAAATTTAGGTAGTGGAAAATTCAAAGAAATAAGGGATAATATAATGGATTTGATGGTTCAAGTTGAGGGGAATGAAGAAGTAAAGGTTTAGATGTTTTTTGGTGATCTTAGGAATGTTTAAGAAAGCATAGGCAACAAGCCTTGGTTTTTATGTTGGAAGCATGAATATTATATTTGTAGGAGGAGATGCATGAGCTACAAATGGATAAAAAAATACTAGAAGATTTATATTAGGATTTGTATGTGACCATAAGGACATGGTAGTTTTATTTTATAATAGCACTTTAGATTTGAATGGTGATTTTATAATTCCCCTTTCGGCTCAAAGTGGATTGCTAACCAAGGAAGTGAGGAAAATATAGGTTATTAAAAGGTTTAAGTTTCATGGAGAAATGGTAGTTTTTGGTGGATTAGCACCCATGTTAGAAGCCACTTCAGTATTAGGGCATGGGGTTCATAGTCATGTCAATAAAAGGTAAGATATGTCACCTCTAGGAAGCTACAATGCTCTAGAGCATATGCAGTCTTTATATTTATAAATGGTGGTCATGGGTGTTGTAGGTTTGTTTGTATTGGTATCTCATATTTTTGTTTCTTGACTCTTTTTAGGTAATGCATGCCTATTTTGTATGATCATGGGTGGTGTTAGGTCTTGCAAGTCTTCATGCTTTCATTTCACTTCCCATTATTTATAACTGACATGTAAAAATTTTCATGGGTTTATGATGATTAGGATGTGTCTTAGGTCATTATATTCATTACCCTATCCAGGACTAAGTACCTAAGTAAAAAAAGAAAAATTGACTAAGTGTAAGGGTCATCTAAGGATTCCACCTATGAAGTGTCTAAATGAGCATCTACAGTTCAAATTTGGTGACATTTAGACAAAAAAATTACTAATTTATTCTTGTGCAAATTTTAGGTCTACTACTAAACTTTTGAAAATTTTGGGTCTACTACTAGCCCTTTGTGGACACTTGTGAACCAACCCAATGCTCTTTCAACCAGTTTTGATGCCTTTTCTCACATGATTGGTATCATTTTTTTTGCATATGCAAACAATTCTATGTGATTTGAACATTTTGAATTAGACTTGGAGGAAGAAGTGCAATAAGGCTTCAAATTTCCACAAGAATTAAATCAGGTTTATAAATAAGGTCTTTTGCAAGAAAAGGTAAGTGAACCTGACACTGATGGACAAGTGTAGTTTATTAGTGGGTCAAAATTCCACAAAGGTTCAAAAATAATTAATAGACTAGTCCTATCTAGGAGGTTTTAAGTGAACTTCCATAAAACAATACTAGATTAGTGAAGTTCACTAGCTCATAAGATTCCTACAAATGTGAAGGCTTGTGGGAACTACGTGACCAACTAGCTAAGAAAAAAAGGGCATTTGGACTGGTTTGTTGCTAAATGGGTGTAGTTTAGATGAAATTCATAATCTCACATGGGCCCAATGGAAACCAATTTCCTATATGGACTTAATGAAGGTATAATTTTCGCATTGTTTAGATAGAGGATGATGTCTCACAAAATTTTGATGGAAGTTAATAGTCTGCAAAGTTTGTATTCTTAGGAATAAGATCATGGAGAAATATATAATAAAATGAATGCATAAATGAAATATAAGATTAAAATGAAATATAGAGATATAGATATACATGGTTCACCTAATATAGGCTACATCCACGTAGAAAACTTGTTAGTCAGACTTTATTTTTCTAGCAAAATGGAGGGATACAACCTACAACACATCTATTGTAACTTCCTCTTCACTCTCTCTCACATTCTCCACATATAATACAATTTAATACTCATTCGTAATACAATTACCTCATAAAAGGGGTTTGGCTTTTAGGGGTGCTACCCCTAAACCCTCACCGAGGAGTGCAACCCCTAGACCCTAACCAATAAGATCAAGCTTCATAACCAACATGGATGACATCATATTGATGCCATTGTGGTACCCTATGTGGGTATTTCCATGTGAACCAAAATTTTACATACACTAAGGTGTTGTGTAGTAGGAGGATGTTGTCCTATAATGTTCAACTAGAATCCGATAGTCTACATAGTTCCAAACTCAATTGTTAAGACTCGATATAATTGATTCACTAGTGTTTTGTCAGACGATGATAAAAAATAAAGATCATGTATGGTTGTAGTAAGTAAAATTTATGCATTTATGGGAAAATCACTTCTAATTCAACCAAATGTAAAATTGAAGCCAAATGACCATATTTTTTCAGAATTTGATGCATATGAGTTTAAAAGGAAAGTATAAGTATTTTTTGGATGAATTTTCTCTTACTGAACCTAACCAATTCACACATGCAAAAGGTAATATGTTTTATGTATTTTTCACTTCTAACTTCCTCCAGGCTAATTGATGCAATTTTGAAGAATTACCTAATGCATCTTGATGCCAATAGTAGGTAGAATCCCTATAATAGTGGAAGAGAAGTATCTATTTGAACCTAACCTCAAACTTAATAGAAGTAATTTTTTTTTCAAGATTTAGTTGTATGTGGGTAAAAAGGTAAGTTTAAGTGGTATTGTGAGAAGCTAAGACTTATTTGTACCTGATTCATTTGAACTTTTAAAAGGGTTGAAGGGAATAATTAAAAAGTGTATTGTGTTAGATGATTTGAGTATTTTGGTACCACTTGCAACCCCCAATCAATTTTGATTCATGCACAAAGTTTTGACTTGGTTCTTGATCAACTGTTAATCCTCGATGAAGGTCCAAGAGCATATTAGATTTTTGTTTCAAGCTCAAAGTGTGTCATTTTTGTGTCATCAAAGAAAAATCTTCAGTTGTAACTGAAATTAGTTGCATGCATGGTTACAGTCATGAATATACTCATTCTACTTTTGAAGGAGAAGTGACATGTTTATGAAGATTCCAAGTTTTCATAGGTAGTTATACATAAGACAATGTTCATTAAACACAAGTGACATGTGTCACCGTCTTATGAGAATACAAAATTCGTTCTTTGCCTTTAACGAGAGGGTTCATGATTAATTGTAGGGAGTTCAAAGGATTTAGAGAATTTTTTGTGGGCAAGATAGGAGTATTCTAGATTCTATTGTAGAGAAAATAATTGTCTAGTTCTATATAGTTATTTTGTATTAGTATTCGTATTGTGAACTAAGACATATATGAATATATGCTTTAATGTGTGTCATCTCCAATTTATAATAGGTTTTTTGGGATGAACAATCAAGGATTGTAATGTCCTTCAATGCTCATTTGTTGTATCTAAGTTATTTTCATTGTTAGTCTATGTTCAAGAAGCATTGCAATCTCTTTCATGAAAATAATAAGAACATTGATGTTACAGAATGGGTTTTGAATAAGGATCACATTGTTAGCCTATACAGGATCAAATTATTACAAGTTAATCATTCCTTAATGACCATCATAGTATATTTTGAATGTTATGAAATGAAGATGTATAACCTAGTGACTATGAAATAAGCATCAGACTATTCTTATAAATCTACCAACCTCGTAATTGCATTTAAAATGATAAATCTTAAGCCAACTTTTTATTTATATATAATTATTTTCTTAGCCCATACTTGAATCACATTGATTACAAAGAATTCAAATGACCTCATGAGATAATTCACAAATCCTTGTCAAAATTGTACGAGAGTTGATTTACTACGCATCATCTAGAATTTGAATTGTATTTCATTAGTTGATGTCATAAAGGGAAACCCACTAGGTCTTATAGAGCCTAAAGTGTAGAGGGGAGTAGGTATTTAGCTTATCTCCTATTTGTTGGAATAACTTACAACAAATCTGAGAATAAAATTTTACTAATTTTAAGGATTTACTTGGATACAGGTTGGGGAACCAATAGGTGGTAGTTTCCATATTATATTTAAGTTGTTTTTAGCTATAGTTATGGATTGTATAAGAGTTCTTTTGATCATTAAAGTAAGAATGAGGAATTAATATTTATGAAATATACTTATTTCTATTGCCATATGGTTATACAATGTAAGGCATGTTCTTTATATAGCTGGGTTGAGCCCCCTTACATAGATTCCTAATAATAAATTTAAATTAAAAAGTATGGGGCCACAAAGAAAAGGGCATACCACTTGGGAGGAGTCTAAATATTCCTTGGGATTACACACTTCACCACTTTGGCATTTGTATCATGAAATTTTTAAGAGAATCTATCATTGTAAGATGTGTAAGAACATCTATGACATCATAAAATGTATAAGAGAATATATGATGCATAAGATAATGTAAGAGAGAGTTACATAGTAGACTTAAAAATTCATAGAATAGGCCTTTGAATAGTGATGGTGATATATGTATGAGCATATTTTAAGAGATTTAAACTAACCAAATTGGAGAATAAATATTTGGTGATTGGAATATTTGACCTTAGGAGTTACATAGTATTCTTGTAAGGTGGACTTATCATGAGGGAATTAAAATTTGAAAATACTATTTTGGGTGCCCAAATTGAGTCCCTTGTTTTGTCCCATGGTTTTGGAAAGTACTTGTGCTATCTTATTTTTCCTTGGTATATATATTGAACACTTTGGAGGTTATAGAGAATTATAGATTTGTAGGAGTATTGATACTATAATCTCTCTATACATAGGTTAAAGATCTCTATTGAATGGATAATAAATTTACAATGTATATATAGATGTTGTGAGTAATACATTGAGTGCTCTTTTAATTTTAATTTTTTTAAATGGCTTTCCTAATATTTATCTTGTGATTATAGTTTAAATTTTTAGATTTGTATCTACATGCATTTTTCTCTCATAAATTTAGTGTGGAAATTATATATTTTTCTATCTAATTTCTTTTTAATATCAAGCAATCATTTGAACCATATAAATACACATTAAATTATTATTTTGTAATCTTATTACAACTATATAGGTAATCTAAAATAGAATTGCAAGTCTAATTTAAGAATTTAAAGCTCAATCCTATAATAAATGACAACTTAATAATAATTCTATAAGATAAACATGTTTCCAAACATATCACTATTTTATTCGCAATCATCAAGGATACATTAAGTTCACTACAAAAATATTTAGTAATTTACATTATGAATCCACAAACATTGAAAAATGGATCAACAATAATCAAAGCATAGCATCACACATCCTCTTCAATAAAATTGAACCTATTCTCTCAACTTCACTCAATGCATGCAACATAGTACTCATGCATCTATGTACAACACATTCCTTGTGCATCTATGTACAATTATCACATTCCACCCCACAAAATTGCTTGCATGCATCTTGTGGCCCTATACATGACTACATGCATGCTAGTATCTAGTTCGAACATGTGTGACATGTATTGAGAATCCATGTCCATATGCTACACTTCTATACAAATGCATCATTCATTGGAATCTACAACACACAACATGATTATACAATTGACACAATATGAGTTTGACATTTTTCACCACCTTATCCACATAGTCAAGACACCATACACATGTGAAAATTGCCAACATATATGTGGAGCCTAGTTGATAGAGCCTACTTGTATAAATTCCTAATTTATATATTTTTTAAATTAGAAGAGGCATAACAAGATTCTCATCTTTCCTCTCTGAAAATTTATCTTGTTCATTTTGAATAGAAGTGACAATATTTTCCAAAATTCTTCTATATTTCATGTGTTTTGGTTTGTATCTCTATTTTCCTTATCACATTACATGATATTTTTGCATTACTACCTAATCTACAATATTGTCCCATTGATCATGTTAGGAATCACATGAGGGTATCATAGATAAAGCCCTTCTTTTATTTTGGTGTAAACATGGGAACAACACCAAAGTGGTCTTAGCACACCCAATTCAATTTGAGAAAGTCTAGATGAACATTAAAAACATTGGCTTGATGAGGTGGAAGCATAAATCCTTATTCTACTTGTGGGTCACATGTTAATTTAATAATTTATCTAAATAGTATGTCCTAATCTTCAGATTCAAGGAAAATTAGATTAAGTTCCTTATAGATGATATTCTCAACATGTAAATGTGTCAATTAAAAATTTTGTGCTGCCCTTTTCCCCCCAAGCCACATGGGAGGATTTTATTAGATACAAATTTTTGATCTAGATTACTTTTTTCATGATAAAATGAAGTCATCATAACATAAAAGATTCAAGGAGTAGTTCTTAAAGTAATATTTAAAATATAGATTTTAATATATATATATTTTTTATTTTTTAGTCAAAATAAACTTTTTACAAAAATCAAAGACCTCTATTTAACAAACATAGAAAAATAGCAATATATATATACACACACACATACATACATATATATACATATATACATGCATATATATACATATACATACATACATACATACATACATACATACATATATACATATATCTATACATGCATAGACACATATATATATACATATACATACATACATATATACATATATACATACATACGTACATACACACATACATATAAAAGAGTGTCTTTCATCTTTATATTCTTCCTTCAACAAAAAAAATCAATTTGGATATTTATGAAAAGTGTTGTGTTATGGAAAAACGTGTTTCTAAGTTAATAGGCTTTATCATTTTAATAAGTAGTAATAAATTAAAAAATGCAACAAAAGATTGCAAAAAATATGTGTACCCTAGATGCTTGTGCTAATAATTTTTGTTTAAAAAATTATGTAGAGATTTTATTTCTTTTATCAAAAATCATTAGTTTATATTATCTTCAAGTTCTTTATAGTTTTCTTTTTATAATTGAAAGAAAATATTTTTTTGAAATTCTAATTTATGTAGCCTACTTAGACTAAAATTAGGACACATCTTTATGTTGTCACCTATTGATAAATGTATTCCTAAATTCCTAGTTTAAAGTCAATGAATACTCAATGTTGTGTCATGGATGTAGTGTGATGAAATTTTTAAGCATATTCATGAATTCACAAGACCTTTGTCATATAATTGAGGGTTGTATTTAATCATGTATCCTATCAACGATTCCCCAAGTCCATATCTTTTTTTTTTGGAATCATTTTCCATTGAATCTATTTTATTTTTTTTCAATTTCCCTTGTTGTAATGCACATCTTGGTTCCTAATACTTTCATATTTCTAACATAGGTAATTCTCATCCTTCTTTTCTTCAAAATATTTCTTTTGGGATATCACACTCTCTTTAGCCATCAACACTAGTCTTTTCCATATACTTGTTTTCCTTCTTTTGTAGTTTTTTTAATTGTTTGTAGTGGTTTTTTTAATCTATCCTTATCACAACTATATTTACTATATTTTTATCAAACTTCCTTATACTTAGTACCCTCTTCTTTATATGATGTCTTTTTTTCATTATCCAAATACCTCTTATATTGTTTCAAATTTTACATGTTATGTCTTACATCTAGATTTCCATCTCATGTCACCATCATTTCTTTCTTCTATTGTCTACTATGTCTTCTAGATTCAATCACCACATAAGAAGTAATCAATTTTTCCCCTATTCAACCATTCAACCTCCAATCTTGATCTCTCCAATAGTGTCTCATATCCATATTTACTTTCTCTTCACCAATGGTTCATGATATTTCAATTTAACTAGTATCAATATTTTTCTTCCCTTGTGTAATGACATCTTGAATATCCTTAACTAATTATTGTGTACTTATTTTTTATTTTCCATAGTCTATTTGGTCCCATTGACTTATCCTCATATTTATTGTTTGTATGGTGGCTTGAAGCTTCTAATTTTTTTTCTTTATTGCTACTTGTGTCATAGTGATCTTTGTTTCCTCTACTTTAGTTCCTTTCTCATTTCCTTATTTGGCTATTTTTGTTGTTTTTTCTTCATTAATACCAAAAGTAGAAGGTTCTTGTCCTCTTTGTGATTAAAAAAATGTGGTGTAAATTCTATCCTTGAAACACTTGAAACAATGTGACTTAATTTTAATCCTTTCCTTTGTGTCATTGCAAACCCTAATATCATCACCTTTCTTTCTAATTATGTCAACTTAACTTCTATTATCTAGTTAGTTCTATCAACAGTGCCTCCATTTCTCTTGAGTTTCTATTTTATTTACCAATCATCATTCCCTTATTCATGCGTATATTCTTTATAAGATTTTACAATCCTACGTGATTATCAATCTCCTATCTTTTAAAAAAAAAATTTTTTTCCTTTACTACTGTATTACTCTCAATTTCCTCTCTTTCTTCATCAATAATTATTCATAGCATCAATGGTTCATCTTTATACATTCTTACTTCCAATTTTTTTTCATTAGGTCCATGATACTTTATGATAACTCTATATTCTTCTTCTATGCTACAACCTTCCTTTTTATCACCATCTATCCTTTCTTGCATGTCCTTGATTTTTTATTCTACACCATCACAATTTATTATTCCTTCAGATTTCTTATCTTGAATGTATTTATTATTGTTACATGACCTGATGTGCATTAGTTCTTCAATTTCACTTAGCATCCCTTTTTCATTGTCTAGTAGTGTCTCCTCCTTCTTGAAATACACATTTTGATCCTAGGGCCTTCATTGTCCTTCCTTACTTGGAAACAACCAATTTGTGGTGACCCACCTTTTTTTTGCATCCTATTAATAATATTCCATATATCTCCTACCTCCTAAAATTGGTTTCTAAATTTGAAATACTCTATCTAATCTCCATATCAATTACAAACATATTTGTGGTGCCTACTACTACTCTTTTATGAATTCTTATACCAAATGCTCTACTAGTTTTGATCTACAATATATTCTCTTTATTTGTAGTTTTTTATAGCACCCAATTTTGTAGCTATCTTGTGCTTAGGGCCTTTTGTATCCTTATCTTTATTTCATCCAATTATGCATCATCAATATCTATGATAGAATCACCAGCCTTCACCAATATTTCCCCCTCTATCTTGGTATCTCCCTTTGTATCAATCTTAGGTAGCTTCCTCAATGAATATATCCATCTAAATACATCATCTTCTTCTACATCTCTTTCTTTTGCTATCTCCTTGTCATAAGCTTATTCAATATTCATATTCAATGATATATGCACTATCTATCCCTCTATATAAAATTTCAATTCTTCTTTTTGGGAGTCGAAGATTTCATTACATTCTACAAACTAATTTGAGATTAAGCAAAATTTTAAAAGCATCCAAGGGTCCTTTCATTTCGAACACCTCAAAATTTATTTTTCCTTTAAACCTAAAAGGTTGACCTTTATATTCTACCATGTGCTAATGAAAATTTTGGATGCTCCCTCATCTAGTACTATATCATAGGGAATATCATGTAAATTTGGTTTCCCAAGCTCCTCCTAATTTCTTTTAAGAATAATTTTAACATCTACTCCCAAGTTTATTTTTCATCCATTTATTATTAACTTGAAATTCTATAAAGATAAGTTTCTTCTTCTATTTTCTTTAAAATTTTATCACATTCTTTGAATCACATTTCTAATTAGTTTCCTTGTGTTTATTCTATTACTTAGTAAATTGATTTATTTTTTATTTATTTTTTCTAATATGTTTACTTATTCTACCAAGTTTGCTAGGTCTTTTTATTTTTCCCCTTTCTTTGAGAAGTACAATTTGTAATATTCCTCTTTAACCTTCTTCATAATTAGAATTCTCCTAAATTGTTTTTCCTTTACTAGCATTAATCCCTACTTGGGTAACAACCACTGCTATATTTTTCTTCTTTATCTCAACTATGGATTTTTGTCACAACATATCTTTTCTTCAATAAATATTATTTTTCTAATCTCTCTTCCTTATTAAATGAGGTGTCTACGATCTCTTTGTTATCCTCATCCTCTATATTTTAAAAAATTTAGGTATTAGGGGGATCTTTCTTTAGAATTTTCATTAAGGATTTATATCCTATTTTCATATTTGGCCTTGAAAATTATTCATTTTTTAATTATGTATGGATATTTATATAATATTGGGATACTTTTAGAATATCAAAAGAATGATGTGTAGAATCTCTATAAAATCCACAATAATGTTTCTTCTCCTTTCTACACTCTTTTGTAAAATGTCCTATCTTGACACATTAAAAAAATGATAGTCCCCCTTCTTCACTACCTCAACCTCTTCCTCAACCATGTCCACTTCTATTATCTATGTGGTAGATCCCCCTCTAATTATTTGTGAGTAATAATTTTGGTAACTAGTAAAGGGTTGATTATCTTATATTTTTGGTGCCACATTTTGTATCTTATTTGTTGTGAATTAGTTATTCCTCCATTTGGGTTGTTTGTATCCATAATCTTCTCCTTTCTACACTCTTTTGCAAAATGTCCTATCTTGACACATTAAAAAAAATGATAGTCTCCCTTCTTCACTAACTCAACCTCTTCCTCAACCATGTCCACTTCTATTATTTATGTGGTAGATCCCCCTCTACTGATTTGTGAGTAATAATTTTGGTAACTAGTAAAGGGTTTATTATCTTATATTTTTGGTGTCACATATTGTCTTATTTGTTGTGAATCCATTATTCCTCCATTTGGGTTGTTTGTATCCATAATCTTCACTATGAATGCTTCTTTAAGCTCTTGATGTAACTTTGTCAATAAATTTATTGGTTTCACATTAATATTTTCTCTATGACTCATGCTCCTCCTCATCTCTCAATTAGAATAGCAAGGATGGATAGTCATCAACCTTATGGTCTTCCCACTTACCATAAATGCCATAGAAGATACTTTTTAATTACCTTGGGGCCTCTACAAGATATACTCTTAGTATTGTATCCATTATTTTCTTCCAATATTAGGTATTCATTCCTCATATGTCCTTCATTGGGATATTGAGAACACTAAATCTTCCTCCTTCTACTAGATGTTATGTCCTAATTATTTTCTCCCCTTGCTAAGATTTCTTGCTTAATTTGAATAGTTGCTCTAATTCCAATTTTGAATTCTCTATCTCATCATTCTCTTCTTTTCCCTTTTCCCTCCTCTAGATTTGTCCCTCGATTATTGATGCTATTTCTAACAATTATAAACATGTCTAAAATATTCTCCCATCTAGTGTGATGCTCTAATGATAGGTAACAATCCTAACACAAACTATTCTAGTCTTTATTTCTCAGATAATAACTCTTAAACTTTCCTCAAATCATTTAAACCTTTGGTCAAAATTCTTTTATTAACTGTCCCTTCTTCTATAACATCTCCCTCATCTTACTTACACTTTTTAAAGGGAGGGCCTAAAAACTATTTAATAATCCTTCATTTACGTCATGCCAATCATTGTCATGTTTTGGAAATGTTTTTATGTATGATGTAAGGGATTCATCTCTTAGAGTTCTTATGAAATCAAATAAAAAAAATTCTAGTTCTCTTTTACCCCATTTTTTTGTATGAGGATTCTAGGACAAAGATGTGTTCAAATGCTTCTTTGGTATCTTTACCACTGAAAGGAAATTTGGTTAGGTTATGTGATGCAGAGTTAGGAGGATTCAACAACATATCTCACAATCCTTCAAAATTAATCCAAATCAATCTTTGTATAACACATTCTATTATTCATTCTATGTCACATTGGAAACATAACCTTGGTAGTCCAAAAGAAGTTATTTCATTTTTCCCAAAATTGCAAACCCTAGACAGGGTTCAAACCTGCCCTCACTAAAATGATCATAACTTATTCAAATATTAATGAAATTTGATGAGACTTGAAGAAAATTAAAGTATATTCATATAGGAACAACATAAAATTGGTTTCAGACCCAAAATGTATACTTTAGAATCCATACCATCACATTCTTTCAGACTGTAAATTCTGCACAATATTGTTAAAGTAGGCAGTCTCACCAAAATAATCATATCTTCCACAAAACTCAATAAAATTGAATGAGACAAAAAGAATTGGAAACTAGAAATAGATATCTTTCCATCCATATATGATAATCTATTATTTTAGGGCATATCAGGCCGTACAAACCACAACTTCAACCTGGAAACAATGTAAAATTAGAAAATGCACACAAACTTGAGGTTGCCATTCATCAAGCTTCACAAATAATGTCTCCAACCTCTCCATTCAAGATTTGGAGGATGTAATTATAGATTTACAACCAAAAAAAACTTTTTTCAACCACCTTTTAGTTAGTTTGTTGACAAAACACCTTAATGAGACTTTTGACAAGTTGCTTGACAACTTTCTTGAGCAACTTTTACAATTTTTACAATATGGAACAACTTTAAACATTATTTGGAAAATGACTTCAAATATTAATTCCTAAGAATCAAACACCTATAAAATGGTTTTATAAACCTTATTATAAGACCCAATACATAAAATAGAGCAACTATTTACAAATGGCCTCATGGAGTCAAGAAATCAAACAAGTGCTCCTGCACCATTATGATCCATTTTGGGAGTAGATCATGTATTTGATTTATCTATGTTATAAGGGTTTTCCTCTACTCAATTTTCTATATTTTTCCCTTTATTGTTGGGTCATTATACATCTTTTTCTATAAATCCATTGCTTTTCATTCACACTCCTCAATTTCCTTATATTTTACTACTTTCCTTTCCCTACCCTTATCTATAGGTAATTGTCTTAAAGAAGTGTCTTTCCAATATCTCTCCACACTCACAAAAAAAAAAATCTTGCTTCTTCTTCTATTAATAATGGACCTTTATACATATCCCCACTCAAAACCTCTCTAATCTTATGTGGCAAGGGGAAGACTCTTCATCAAGAATTTCAACTCTTCATGGTGTCTTTGAAATTAGGAGATGATATTTCATTATTTACGAGATTTGATCTAATTTTATAGGGTTTCCCCATCCTCAAATTTCTTGATTGTGTTAATGGATAGTTTATCAAACATGATATTCAACTATTACTTCTTCTCATTCATCTCTTTGGAATCTCACACTCTTACTTATCACATTATCAATATATTTAGCTCTTAATTGTAAAGTATTTAACTTAGTAAATGGGGTTAATAAATCCTCAAAACCATCATTAAAATTATAACCTTTATGTTTGATAATTTAGGTTTAGAATATGGTTGACAAGTCAAATTTTTCAAATGGTGAAGCACCCTACTTTTATGCCCTAGATAAGCATTACAATTGCCAAGCCCTCCTAATGGCTCCTCAAATTCATCATACCCTTCAATCTATTTTATCAAAATAATTAGATATTCATTTACTTTATTAGCTTTGATGTATCTTTATTTTTTAGCACCACAATTATCATCTTTCCCTATGTGAAATCTCCATACTTTGCATATTCAATAGCAACCCTCTTGGTGTGATCATTTGTAATCAATTGACTTGGTGGTAGTGGGTTCTCATAGCTATCATTGTCCTCTTAACAAGCATCTAGGGCATCTCACATGTTTGAGATTGTTGTTCTTGATCTTTTATTTATTTGTTGACTTAGTATCCTTATATGGTTTAACACAAAGGAAGCAATTATCCCTATCACTTGTAAACCAGGAAGTACAAGAAAAAGGTTTTATGTAGGAACATTCTAAGCATAGTAAGGCTAACTAAAACCAACATTTTGAAAATTAGTAGAGATCAAATATGTAAGCATAGTTGAGATTTGCATCACATAAAATTCACATGTGCAAGATTGAATCCATAATCATGAAAGCAATCCAAAACAATAAACAATTAAAATTCACAAAATCTAAAATATTCATCTAAAAATTACGAATCAACATTCGATATCTATTACAATCTTCCCACCAAATATATTTATTATTTTATGCATTTAAAAAAATATATATCTATAGTATTAAATTCATCAGCAGTCACACCGTACTAGTAATCTAAAATTAATTCTGAACACTCATAGTATTTATTTATTTGCCCATATTTATATAAAAGAAATTAAAGAAGGTTCCATTTCTAAGATTTCCTATTGCATAAATTTGACCTTTTGCATACATATAAAATTACTTATTAAAGAAGGCAAAGAAAGGATTTTAAAAAATAGAAGCTTATCGAAATGTATACGAGGTGAGAATGGAGACGTGCACTTTGAAACTTCAAACATTATTTTTTCATGAAACTTTTATTTAATCATTAAAAAGTTAAGGTGTGAATCTATTTGGTACTTACATTCATCTAAACCACTTTGAGGTCAAATTATTTCGTATTTAATTATTTATAGAATTGCAAGCTTTGAGAATATGCATGCTTTGTTTAATTTTATAAGAATATTAAAAAGATAGGTGCATGTGTTAGAGGGCAGCCTAAAAATTTTGAATTTGAGATTTGTCATATTAGGCTCTTTATTTTATTACTTTGTCCAATTTTGGTTGTTTTGATTTAAATTTTCATTTGATAATATAAAATTTACAAATGTTTTTAAATTGAGTCAAACATTGTTTTAAATATTATAATAAAAAATAATGTTTTAATATGTTAGAAATTATTTAGGGCGAGTAACTAAATAATAATTTAGAATTTAAGTTAGGATTGATAATTAAAATTATTAAAGAAAATACAGTATTGAAATAAATTAAATGTGATATTGATACTGTTTGTGTGATCTTGATTTGATATCAAGGTTATTATCACGATTTCAACTTTCAATTTTGAATTTCAAATTTAAATAGAGTTTAAGTCAACCTAACTTCAATTAGTTGTTGACTCGCACGTAAAATATTCAAATTTGAACTCTAGGGTGTTTTCTAAAAAATCTCTTGTCCATTTATATCATAAAATCAAATTATTCAAAAGTATATCATTCAATAATAAGGAAAAACACCCAGTCATTTGTATTATGTGTTGTGTGTCTTCAATCTTATTCAAACACCATGAAATTAGTATAATATTTCATAATTAGACTCAAGACAAAATGTAAATTATTGATAGAAGATCATACCAATGCTCATAAGTAGCACCTAGGTCATATATATACATGCAAATAAATTTATGAAGAGCAAGCACATAAAGTTCAAGGCTACAACTACAAGATCAATGCCACATAAAATTTTAAAGCCATACATTTAAGGATCGGGACCACGAGGGTGGGTTTGACCCCAAATAGAGCATAATCCATGCTTTAGTCTTTCAAAGACCTATTAATAGTAGTTTAAAGAGTCAGACCACAAAGTACACATCATAACAAAAAAAATCGCATTGTACATAGAGAATAAAATTTATCTTTATTTCTTTGTTTCAACATATTTTTTAATATTTATCTAGACTCAACTTCTTTATCTAGATTAATATGAATATTGCTTGTTTTATTACATTTATTATCTTAGATATTTTGAAGGTTATATTTTCCTACTTTTCGTTTTGATGAACTTGATCTCTTACACTACTCTATTTTCCCTTAGGGTTCTATTTTCTAATTTTGTTTAAGATCCATTTTTTTATTTCTCATTTTTATTTAAGATCTAAAAGTTCTCTCGGTTTATATTTACTTTTACTTTTTTATATTTTGATTATATTCCAAAATATCATTGTACCATCCACTCAGATAAAGGAGAAGTCCAAGGATAAACCCTACAATGGTTTTGAATTGGGTTTATGAAGTTATGGTTCAAGATTTGAATAACATTACGTATCTTAATATGAAAAATAATTTTCGTCATGATCCAAATGTTACATATATGGATAGACAATACATGACTCTTACTACATAGATTCTTGTATTATATCTTATTAATGTGGGTAATGATGCTAATTGACTAGAGTTGATTGATATCATTCATAATTTGTTAGTGGCTTACACTTATGAGATAAAATTATTAAAGGGTGTGGGTCAAGTGATAACCCCATGATTTTCTTAAAATAGTGTTCCTTCACAAGCCTCTTCTATTTTTCATCCTTACACATATTCTCCTACATGGTCCAAGCCACATGTTTATTTTCTTCCCTTTAGTACTTACCCATGTTTCTTAGCTCTAATTATCAATCAATTCATTGTGCCTACTACTCACATTCAACCCATGACTCTTGTCAACACTTATAATTTTTCTATTAAACCTTCATCCACTATCCTTTCATCAATATATACCCCACATTATCTCTCATGTTTCCACCTCCACACCTTTGTACTCTTAATGTCCATAATTTCAATCTAGATGTCATCCTTATAAGAATTGATGAGATGCACAATAAATTTGAAAACTTTCCCATTGGTAATAAAAAGGACATTGCAAGAAGCATATTGTTCTTTGGTATAAGATTCTTTCTTATCCATTTCTAACCAATTTTGTGGCTTCATGTTTCAAGATGTGTAATAATAAAGAGAACACCACTACTCATTTGAGGTCATTTGATGTTATTTGCTTAGATTTTTGAATGATGCTAAGATTGTTCATAATATCTTTACTATAAATTTAAAGAACTATGTAATTGAATACTTTTATTTTTTCCTCATAGTTCTATTCATTCCTTCATTAATTTAGAATGTTTTTCTTACATCACTTTAATGTTAATATCAATTTAAAGGTTATAGTTTTAAATTTAGTGGAATACACACAAATATCAAATGAGTAGAATCATAAATATGCTATTAATTTCATTTATAATATTCCTAATAATAAATTGTATACTATTTTAGGGATTATTATATACCATTCAAGAGATAATGTACCTAAATAGTTATGCATATTTCATGGATTTTTTCAAAAGAAAGAAACATTGAATTGAAACTCCTTGAAGATAATACACTAAAATATGGATGTTCTCATGCATGTTATCCATCAAATAGCCTCCAAAATTTTAATAAAAAAATAATTGTCAAAAGGGTAATCATAAATAAGAAAACAAGGAAAAATCTTCATCATATTGTTAATCCACAATTAGCTTCTAATACTATTTATGTAAAGATTTAAACTCTAATAAAATTTACTTGGCTTCAAGAGCCTTGGCATGTGCAAAAAAAAATTACTTTGAACTTGATTACTCTTTCTCATATTATAACCATTAGATACAAGTGAAATTTTGTGCCTAAAGGTTTTCATGAAAAAACATTTTATGATTTTCATGTCAAGTTAATGGCTATACTACACAATACTATGTAGCTTTGAGGTCCATAAGATAAATGATATTTTGATAATACTATGCAATATGTGATAAATTAAATAATAAGGGAAATAATTCAATTTCTCTCTCAAATAATAATTTGTAAATTTATAAAATTCCTTTTCAAGTGCATAGCTAGTTTAATAATGTATATATATTTGAGGCACAACCTTGAAATGAGACACAAGTGGATAGCAATAGGTTATATGCTATTTATTTATAATTTGTTCATTCTAAGAAATATTTTGTGGGAATACTTAATGAGGAGCTTAATTTTTATAAATATTCTTTTATGCTAGTCACTAAGTTTTCACATGATGAGATCACACATAATGTATTGATCTTAATTTTAAGTTGTGTATTGATCTTAATTTTAAGTTTAACATATACACAATTGAGAGATCTTAAATAGATATTATTTTTAGCAACAAGAATATGCACATTTAGGTGTATCTTTTAAGATGATAAATAAACTACTAATTGAGACTATAGATTGCATCATTATGAATTTTAATCTTGGTCTAAAATAGGTTCCTACATCATATTGTATCATTCATACTTTATATCAATTTTGTTCCCTTGGATAAAAGAGTGGAAAATGGTTTCTTCTATTCTTCATTGATGTGTACAATATGTTTGCAAGGGATAATTTATCATGAAAGATCTATATGTTCCACTATTATAATTGAGTACTTTAATTTTGATTAATTAATTAAATCAACCAAGGAGCTACCTTATGAGTGTAATTTTATAACATATGGTGTGTATCAATGCTTGAAAGAGAAATAATATACATTAAATATAGATATTTAAAATACCAAAGCAACGTAGGGTTATGTAGGATAAAGTGATAATAGTTGGACTTTAACATATGATTAATGAGAGAAAAGGTTCAATCTATAAAGACAATAAAGACCACATTTTATATAACCTCTGATACAAAGCATCAATTTTTAGAGATATTTTTTACTCAGAAGGATTCCTATAGCCAATAGTTTTGTAGGTGCCAAGAAAGGAAGAAAAGTATAATTATATTATGGATAATCATAAAATATCTACTATGTTTTCAAAGGGTACTCAAAGTATCAAAATAAATCAAGTTCAAAAATTAACAAGTGGATGTTTCTTCACAAAAAGATGAATAATGATTATGGAAATTAAAACAAAAAATTATGCATATTGTTAATAGATTTATTGAAGGAACTTCTATATTTAGAAATGATAAGCCTTGGTTACCAAAGAATTAAATTATTGAGTACGTGAGAATGTTGAGATTGAAGATTAGGATGATGATGATCTACTTGGTGAGCACGTATTGATTGATATTCTTTATATATCTTTCCACTTTCAAATTTTATATTTCTTTTATTTTTATTTTCACTTCTTCCTCTTTGTTTATATGTGGTTCTCATGTGTTTTATTTATGGATTTGGGATGATACAATGTTACGGAGTTCTTGGAAACCATTCTCATCAAACTAACCAAAAATATAGCTTATTTATTTCATGGTTTTGTTTTGGAATTTTTGATGGAGCTAGGCCTATTGTGCTCCTCCTCTAATTTTTTCATTTTTCTTTTGACATTATTATTTTTTATTTTCTTTCATGCCATGTTCTTATTCCCACTTTTCCTTCTAAATATATTTATATTTTAGCATTGTGATTATGCATTATTTTTTATGCTTATTTTATCTACACTTGTTCACTTTCGTTCATATCACATATTTTCACTTGCTACATGCCCTTTATATTTTAACACTTTCTATTATACCCCACCCACGGGAACCTTCTTTATAATAATTTCCTTCTTTTATTTTAAGATGTATAGTTTGATATAACATCACAATCCCATATATAATCGCTTTGGTCATACTCATGTGTGGCATACATATATTCTTACATTTATACATTTATAAATTAGGTATTATTTGTTCTCACACTTCAAGGAAACATCGGGGCACCTTGATACTTCTCATTACATGTTCTTTTATTATCATAAATTGATAATTTAATTTTATGATTTTGAACGATGATATCTATCGTATTATTATGTATTTGTTGAGCTTATATAATTTTCTTACTTAACATAATACCTTTATTGTTCCCCAAATTTATTGCAATGCAATCTATTTAGGGGGGATAATATGTCGCTAATTCTTTCATGTTTATGGTTACAACAGCTCTCCAAGGGTCCCACACTATTAATTCATGGCTACAATAGCACAACATAATTCCTACACAAATATTTTTTAGTTACAGTGGATTCCTAGAAATTCTACACCATCTATCTTCATTGGGGGCATGTTTATAGTGATCCTACATTTCCTCCTTTGTTAGTTACAAGGCTTCTTTAGGAACACTGCACCTATCTCTCATTTCATATTTTTAGGTTACATGGACTCTTCAGGAGTTTTACACCTCTTTTATTTACATAAATTAACTTTATTGGAATTTCTATATAGTTTTTCATGTTTATTTTAGTATTTGTATCATTTTCTACTAATGGAATTTGGTGCATTTGGTTTTGAAGACATGGCTATAATCACATAAAGAGAAAATAAAACATCATTTATATCTATATATCATAAATATAAAAGTGTTTTTCATTTACTTCATGCTAGCTAATTTTTTACTTTGACATGCATGATTCATAGTGCCTTGCATGCAAGTTAAAATGTAGACATATTTTTAGGGTGAAAAGTGCATACCTATTACTTTCACCCATTTTTTTTAGACTTGATTTGAACTTTGTACCTTAGGCAACAATATTTTGCTCAATTTAAAATTTTCTATGAAATATTTAGAATTCATAATAAAAATGAATCAAACATGAGTCTCTATTTACTATAAGGTTGGATCCAATTCCAAATAATTATGTTCCTTATCCTAGATTAACACTACTCACTTGAGTAACCTTAATCCTAGATTTGGGTTGCTCATATAACCTTGGTCATAATTTCAAAATTTTAATTTAATTATAGGAAGAAGCTAACTCAATCTTAATTAGTTGTTACTCATTGAATCATGTATAAAGTATTCAAATTCAAATTTACCAGTGTGTTGTATAAATAGACAAAGTACTAGACCTTTTAGATCATGAAATCAGATCATCATTCACAAAATATCATTTGATCATATAAAGTATTTAGATCAAGAGAAAAAATTACATAAAAATATGCATACATAAGGATAAATACCTAGGCATTTGGATTTTGTGTCACGTGTCTTTAATATTGTTCAAACACTTTTAAGAGATATAACATGGCCTAATTGAAATCAGGAAAAGAAAAAAAATAATCCACTTGATGCTAGATCTCGCTATTGATTATAAGATACATATAGACTAGATAAATGTACATGCAAATAAATTTTTGAAGAAAAAGGAAAGAAATTTCATGGTTTCATAGAAGTTCAAGCATATGAAGGTGATTTTGACTACGAGTAGTATTCATGTCTGAATTGATTGAAACCCTATTGATGGAGAGGTGATGCCAAATATTAAATTTAGGTCATAGAGTGCATATTATAATATAATATTCCTCATTACACATAGAACTAAGAACATCTATTATTATTTTTATCTATTCCAACATATTTCAATACTTATCTAGACTTAACTCTTTTATAGAAATTAATTTAATTATTACTCTTTTTAATAGAATTAGAAATCTAAATATTTCAAAAGATGCACTTTTATGTTCTTTAAAACATGAATATTTTATCTATGTTTAATTTTATCATTATTCTAGTTTTTAAATGATTTAATTTTAAAAGTATATTCTAACTAATAAATATTCCAATACTTTAAAATAATTTATATAAATTATCTTCCCTATATAAAATTATCTTAAAACCTATTATACCTAGCAATCATCTTTATTATCTTGTATCTTTTCTATGAAGTTAGGTCTATGTCAATTGTAATAATAAACTAATTAACCACAAATTTCAAGATCAAATTTAGAAAATTTAAGCATGTTATATACATACATTATATATGTATATCTGTGTATATGCTATGGATATTGGGATATATGCATATGTACATATTTTTATTTATGTAAATATTTTCTTTAGTTTAAGTTTTTTTTTTTTTAAATTTATGTTGTCTTCTATTGTTTAATGGGAATGAATAATATTTTTTTACTTCATATTATTTATAATATAATATTTATTTTAATAATTATAATATTTATTTTAATAGTTATAATATTTGATAATATTTTTTATTTAATTGTTTTTGTTTCTATTGGATATTTTTAATTTTAGATATTTTTTAATTTTTTTTTGTGTCTTCTTCTCTTATTCATTTGGTTTCTTGAGTCTTGTGCCACCTACCTCCTTATATCTTTTTAGCCTTGCAAATTTGCTATTCATTTTAATTATTTTCTCTAGTAGCTCATTTGATGATAGATCATGAAGTATGACCTAAAATATTGATGAAAAAATGTTTACATGATCTAATCCAATAACAAGAATCTAAAATGTCTATTTAGGATAGAATTGGGTCTTTCCAAAAATAAATGAAATGAAATCATAATATGTTATTTCGCACATGTAATAGTAATTGATAAAACTGTAACATACATCTAATAAATAGTAAAATGGTAGAAAGAAACCCAAACAAAAATATTAATATATAAGAGAAGAAACCTCTTTTACATAGTTTTAATAATTCAATATTGTTAAGGTTTTGGTTTTTATTTTATATATTTGTTGGTTTTTTAATTATAGAAGATTTAAACCTCAACATCATTTAGATGTCTAAAAAAAACTTTACTATTAAATCAAGTATCCTTTGACAATATTGCTAAGGGTTATTTACTAATTTTATCTTTATTTTTAAAAACTGTTATTATATTTATTGAAGAGCAACAAAATTGTTACGGAGAATGAAAAAAGCTATAGATTACTAGTACAAAGAAATGTATTGCAAGTACTTAATATTTTAAAGTAAATATTATACAATATTATCTATACTTATATGAATTAAATACAAATTTTAAATTGATAAGTGTTTTTAAAAATTAAATTTTAATAGTAAAAATATAATGAAACTCTTTAATATTATATAATAAAAAATTTAAAATTATGTAATATTAATATATTAATTTTTGGGTTCTTGATGAAGATATATATAATGAAATATTTTCTTATAAAGGAAGAAGTTTGGTAAATAATTACTTTTTACAAGTATATTTTCGAACTGGTATGCTGGTAATAAATTGATGTTTTTAAAAGTGAACAATTTTTTTAAAAATAAAAAGATATATACGCTTCACATTGAAGTACAATTAAATATTTCTCACATAACTAAAATGTGAAATAATTCCATATACAATAAATCACTTTATAAACTATATCACCCAATATTATAAACTATAAAAAAATCTATCATATTTCAACAAAATAATTACTACAATCTCATAATTAATAAATAGACCATGAAAAAAAGAAAATCCAAAACAAATCAATTATGAATTTTCAAACCTACAACATATCTTTGATGACATAAGACATGATCTTGCCTATTAAACAAAGTCTAAAATCACAAGCTCCCATATATATCTCAATGTGATTGTTTGACAATGATTAATTGATTATTGATAAAATCACAAGCTCCCATTTATTATTTATAGATGGATTCTTACAAATATTAATCAATGATACATAAAATCTAAGCTCAATCTTCAAAAAATACTATTTATCAATACTCCATGATCAAAGAATCAAGTGGTGGATTGCCTATCATATTTGTCAATTCATTTGGGTTTTATCACTCTCATTGCATATTTTCTTACCTATAACTTTTCCCTACAAATAATCGATTGTATTTTGACAATACTTGTACAAGTGGACTATGTTAATTTATTAGATTATTTTTATCATCATATAAAGCATAATAATGTTTTGATGGTCAAGGTTAATCATCACCATTATGGTAGACATTTTGAAGACCCAATGATTTAAATGCACATAGACCCCCGTACATTCCTTATATATATTAATAGCTAACCCTTGGTTTTTTTTTTAATAAATTAACTTCATATTAGTAGACTAGGAAATTATAAAGCATATAAGTTAAAAGAAAAATAAAATAAAAAAAAAAGTCATAAAATAGGTTTAACCAATAATTATTAAGATTTATTATGAAAGTAATAGATTTATTGTTATATATTAGAAATTTTACTCATTAAGAATTAGGTGAAAAGTGGTAAGTTAAACAAAAAGAATTTAATAAACATTTATTGCTATGTAAAATTAAATTAAGAAGAAACATTAAATAAAAAAAATTAAAGCTAGTATTGTCAATCATAAAAAAATCTCCCAAACAAGTTATTACCCTATAGAATTTTGGAAAGGATTTATTTGTTTACCTCCACCAAAAAGCCTTCATTGGAAAGTGAATCAACCTCATTGTTAAGCTCCCTATAAGCATGGTAGAAGGATATATTAGTGAAAAAGAGCCTCAATTTATCATTATAATTTACTAAAGGGGCCAAATTTTGATTTTTGATTCTTTAGAACCATCAAACCATTTTATAACATCCAAGTCACCAAAATCCTAAAAAAATCCCACCCCATTCTTTGCCACCAATCTTAATAGATGATTCGTAGCCACAAATTCAACAAAAAAATTAGTGGCCTTGCTTAGAACAACCCTAAATTTGATAAAATGATTAGAGTTTAGATAATAATACAACTAGCCCCACATATATTGAGTAAGCCTTTATAGGCCCCATCAAAGTATCTTTAAGTACTATATAATCAATGTGTAGAGGAACTAAAATCATAGAAAATTTCAACTCTATAATGTTACAGTTATCATGCATTAGCTAATAATTAATTAATCTTTAATTAATTATCAGTCTAATTTATTTCCATACACTTAAGCTAAACTTAGGATTGCTTTATTAATTGAGTTAATATTAGATCATTATGTCTCATTTCATGTGATGTTGACACTTATCATGATTAAATCCCTTTCTCATTTAGTGCTTTGCTCTTATAAGGACTCAATCCTCATTGTAAATATCTCTCAGACATTATCTAAAGCTTTCATATCTTTTTGAGAGTCTCTTGCTTTTGTAGCTTTTTCTTGTTGAAGAATATTGCACACATTGTATGCAGATTTCTTGCGTGGAAGGTGTATTTGTTTGTTGTTTGATCTTGTGGCTCGTGGTTTTGTGTTTGTTTCACAATTTTAACATGGTATTAGAGCATGAATTCAGCAAACCCCTTCTCTATTTATAAGGTTTTTTTTATTCAACAATGGTTACAGGCTTCATATCTGAATCCCCTTTGCTTTTTTTGAAAATTTTGGAGGCGACCATTTTTCAAAGCATTTTTGTGTGAAAAAGACCTTGTTGTTGGATCTAGAGTTGTTGAGAAAGACAAATTTGGCTTGTGTTTCGCCTGATTTCGATTCCTGACGCCAAATCTACAAGGTTTTGAAGCGGTTGCGTTTTTTTTTGGATCCGGAGGGTAGCTATATTTTCGGTGCATTTTGGCGTGAAACAGGCATCACCATCGCGCTCAGAAGGCCCGAAAACCTTAAAAACGCTTGTCAAATTGTCAAATTTGGTGAAGTTGGCATCTAAGGCAAAAAAATTGCTAGGAAGACTGTATGACCCCAACATGCAAATCGAGGTAATTCTTTTCAAAAAAAAAAAAATTCTCGAAAAATAATTAAAAAATTTAAAACCCTTTTTAAGGGTAACCATAGGTTTATTATTTTAAAAGTTTATATTAAAAAAAGAAACTTTAACAAGGCACGGTACCCAAGGGTACCGCCCCTGCCACACTATGGCAATCGGCAGCGCTTGAGCCCCATGCCTTGTGGCGAGTACCTTGGGGTACCGCCCCCTGCCATTTGGCAAGATGACAGCCCCTCTAAACCTGTCCTTTTTTTTTTTTAATATTTGAAAAAAAACACTTTTAAAATATATTTTTCCAAAAAATATTATGGTTTTCATTTTTTTTAAAAAATAAATATGTATTTAATATAATTTTTTAATAAAAAAATATAATAGTTTTTATATGTCTCTATTAAGTTAAAAATTAAAAACATATTTTTATATGTTTTTATTTTAAAAAAATATAATAGTTATTTTTTACTTTTTTTTTAACTTTAAAAAAAATAGTCAAATTGTGCAATTTTTTTGCAAAATAAATGCACTATATTGGAGGATTTTTTTTTTCCAACATCACTATATTTGTCAGGCCTCTATTTCTAGAGGTTTTTGACAAATTTGGCAGAGATGTTCTTATGCCCTTCTCAACACCTCTTCGTTGGGCTTTTCAGTTTTGCACCTCAATTTCCAGAGGCCATATATCGGCCATACGGTAGGCTTTTTCAGCGCAATTTTTTTTGAAATGGGTTAAATTTTGTGCTCTTCATAATGGTGTAGGTTTTTTTTTCCCAATTTTGACTTTTGGTTTTTTCAGAATTTTGTTTTCTCAGTGTTGTTGTTCAGTTCTCGTTTTAGAGACTTTGATGGGCCATATCTTCTACATCCAAAAACATTTTTGGGTGTCATTTTTTTGAAAGTGTATGTTTTTTCGTGTACTTCACCATGGTGCTATCAATTCCCTCTTTCTTTATTAGAGAATTTGATTTTCTGCAAGTAGTCCTTTTTTGGACATTATAGGTTCCCATTGTATGTATTTATGATTTTATAAACGCACTGAGATAAAGTGCCTTTGTATTGCACTTGTATTATGGGATCTTGCACATCAATTTGTGTCTTATTGTACTTGTATTATGATATAAAGTTCCACGGGGGTTGATGTGTGCCTTTGGCTTGCCTTCATACCTTTCTCATGTGTGTATGCCTTGGTTTGCACACCCTTTATATCTGCTTGTACTTTCATGTTTGCACATTCAGATATTCTTGGTTCTTTATCATGCACTACATTTAGGCATTTAGTTTTAGTGTACCTATCATACCTCTCCCTTATCAACATTATGGGGGGTTTCTACTATTGGTGTTAATGCTTCCTTGGTTTCGTGTTGGAGTGAGCTATGTATACGATATTTGTTCCTATGTACTAGGCGGATGTAGGGGTTGGTTACCCATGCATTTTGGTGAGATGCCACACTTACTATATGGACACTCTTGCATTCATGTTTCAAACGTGACCTTCCATTTTTCACTTGATCAGTTCTTCAGACTATTGGTACTTGTGCCATCTGTATCTTTGAGTTCTTGATGTATGCCTTGGTTTGCCATCAAATTCGAGTAGTGTCGTTGGGGACACTCATATAGATCCTTGTCTTCTTGATCCTAATCATCATATGTTTCAACGAAGGTTCTTATTTCGGTATTTCAATAGTGATTCTACAATAGTGTCTACAATTTCTTCATGCTTCTGGATGTTCCTTTGTTCATATCTTTTGGGACATTATTGTCTTGTTTGGAGGCTTCTTCAATCCTTCACTTGGCTCTCATCTCTTTTTGGAGTAGAGTTTTTCCCATGAGGTTTTCTCTATTTCTCCACATTACAGAGATCTTTTGTTTGTACATGGGTACCTTACATGACCTCGTTTGTCAAGACCCATCATGCATTTTTTTTAGGGTTTTTAGCTACTCCCTAAGTTCATCTTAAGGGGGGGTGTTAGAGTTATCATGCATTAGCTAATAATTAATTAATCTGTAATTAATTATTAGTCTAATTTATTCTCATACACTTAAGCTAAAATTAGGATTGATTTATTAATTGAGTTAATATTAGATCATTATGTCTCATCTCATGTGATGTTGACACTTGTCATGATCTGATCCCTTTCTCATTTAGGTTTTTTCTCTTATAAGCACTCAACCCTCATTGTAAATATCTCTAAGATATTATTTGGAGCTTTCATATCTTCTTGAGAATCTCTTTCTTCTATGGCTTTTTCTTGTTGAAGAATATTGCACATATTGTTTGCAGATCTCTTATGTGGAAGGCATATTTGTTTTTTGTTTGATCCAATGGCTTGTGGTTTTGTGCTTCTTTCACAATTCTAACATAAAGTGCATTTGAAATGTTTATAAATAGTATGGATTTAGGATAAACATTTAAATTAGGAATCAAGTAACCATGAAAAATAAAGGCATTCCTAGCTAGAAAAATACCTTAGGAGAAAATCATAGATAGATTCCTATAGGAAAGTTACCCATTCTACTAAAAACACTTATCAAGACTCTCATAAACAATGTTCCATTCCCAAACACTCCTTATACTAGTCAACACCTCTATCTTAGTCCAAAATTTGACCACATAAGTACAAGTGACTAAAATGTTATCAATAGTTTCTAAATCCATGTTGCATAAAGAGCATTTCCTTGAATTGTGCCAACATATTTTTTGTAATATGTTTTTAGTTAAAGCTTTGTTATGTAAGGAAAGCCACATAATAACCCTAGTCTTAAGCGGAGATTCAATCTTCAAAATATTGTTCCAAGACCACAAGTATGCAATATGGACCACATTTGTAAACATATCCTTGTAAACCAAGCTAGCATTATACTCCCTTAGAGAGGATTTTTTGGACCAAACCAATTTATCCTCCAATTCATTGATTATAGCATGGTTCCACTTCATTCTCACCACATCAACCTCCCAACTATTCCTATCCACACTAACCAAATCTAAATAGATAACATGTTTCCACCTTTAATGTCATACATTCCTAGTTAATGGATCTAATACACAAGCTAGAGTAATAATACTCATCCCTTATAGAAAATAAATTAAATTCACATAAAGATGATATGCACTACTACACCCAACCCTTTATTCTTTGTTAGCCCTTATCCTCTCACTTTTTATCACCTTCCAAATCAGCATGTTCCTAATAATAGGAAATCAATGAAATATAACCTTCCATAGAATAGAAATATTATGAGTGGTTTTGACCAATCTAATTATTATTATTCAATAGACAAATGAGCTATATAATTTTGAATAATAATTTGATTTGAAAGTCCCAATTTTAAATAATCCTTCAATTGATTTTAGCAATAAAAACCTTACCAAAGATGGATATTTTTAGGCCTTTAGAACCCCCCATCCTTAGGCTTAGCTAAAGACATCTAATTAACTTGGGGAATCCCAATTTTTTTCTTCCTCATTATCCAAATGAATTTAAATATTCTCTTTCCAATTTTCTCTTGGATTCCCTTGGGAATATGAGCTAAAATAGCCAATACAATATAATAGCTTCCAAAATAGATTTAACTAAAATTAATTATCCACCAATAGAGAGTAATATATTACACCTCAAATTTATTCTTATCAACCTTTTCAATTAGCAAAAGGCGATAATTTTTCCTATAGTTATTGGGTTTCATGAAAAATCTCAAGTACTTAAAAATAACATACAATTCAAATTTATAGAAGGGAAAACATTAAAGAACACACCTTTTTTTATTTGATAGTAGCTAGTTAAAATAAATGGATGAATTTTGTGTATTGGTCGCCATCCTAATGGCTACTTTGAATAGGTCAAATAGAGTCATAGTAGAACTCTAATTTTAGCTTTAACCATAAGACTCTAATTTTAGGTCTCTATTATATTTCTATGTCAACCAACAAATTTCTCTATTTTTTCTGAACCCATTGACCTAGATTTAGAAGCCTAATAAAAATCCTTCTCAAATTCATAAACAAAAAATCAATATATATTTCAATATAGATAAACTCCATCTATTTCTTCATATGCATGTTGTAATCCTAGCCAATAACAACATTCATAACCTTTTTTAAAAATATGTAGTAACCTAGATACAAGCAGACTACTTTTATGAAGCATTAAAAAAGAACCCATACATCTTTCATAAGATTGATGAAATCATCATCCTTTGTCCAAGTGGGATAAAAATTTAAAGGGCTCAATGTTTTAAATTGTTAATCTACAAAATAATAGGAGGGTGATCAAAATTGTTAGAATTTGAATTCAAATCTATATAACCCAAAATCTAATACATAGAAATATACTTAAACCAACTTAATGAAGACTAAATTAGCTAAGTTTCATGAATAGAGATTGCTCACAAAATGCTTACTTCATTATTATAAAATATGGAAGGAAAATTAAATTATATGAACTTATAGTTTCTAAATATAATGAGGATAACAATAAGGAAAAAATTTAAAAAGAGAGGGATTTCTTATCCAAGTTTCCAAATCTACAAGGATAAGGAAAGAAGAAAAATCTCAAGAATGTGCAACATTATCCTTCCTAACTTGAGTAATTAATTTTTTTACCAAGGTAAACTTTAAAAAATATGTAATAATATAATTAGGATTAAAACATATCCTAAAGTAATAATATTGCATTAATAAAAATCACCTCCCAAGATCACCTACAATTGTATCCTCTTTTACACATCCAACAAATATATTGAGACCAAGAATCTATCCAATCACTTGGCCACACTCTCTAAACCAATTTTAATATTACTCCATAGAAGAACCAACTTAATTAGTTTCATATCCACCAAACCAATAACCTTAAATTTGTATAAGGAAAGGTCAATAAGAGAGCCAACTCTAGTTATTCCCTCACACTTTAGCACTATTAATAGTAAAATTTAAATTACTACCCAATATAATATTCTTAGAACTTAAGAATTTTTAAGGAAATAAATCCTTCTAGAAAGGATTATTCTCCCCATAAGGCCCATGGATATTAACCATAGAGAAATATTCCATAGCTCCAAAGAATATAGTAAGGGCCCATTCTCAAATTTAAATAAAACTAAATTGATTGGTCACAAAGATGATTTATTCCAAATTGAGAGAAATCTTTAGAACTCCCAACCAAATCCACCATAAGAAAACCCAAATCCTTCAAAATTTGGGCATCTCCCCAATGAATTTGTACCCTATCCCCATTAGCCTTCTGTAGTATAACAATGTTAAGCTCATGAAATTCCACTAACCTCTTAAGAATAGTCTTTTCTTATGGGCTTCCTAGCCTTTAATGTAACATCCCGTCACACAAACCCCAAAGGACAACACGACAAACTAACAACTAAGACATTTTTTTTGTAAAGTAAACTAATGTGAATCCTTTGGGGTAACATGAATGCATTACATGAGAACACTCCTAACATAATCCCAATCCCATAACGACGATAAACTAATCACAAATATACATATTTACAACCATGAAATAGAATAAGTATACCATGTACATACATCCATTACATTACATAAATGATAAAAATCCATATGAGAACACATGATAACACCAATAATATATACATCACATTTATAATAATATTTTACATCGTTACACATATTACAATGGTACAAAAATGCTTCCCAACATAGTTAAGAATGATACATCAATTACATAAAGTGATACAACTAAAAAGAATATAAAACATAGTATCAATGTTATTTTCAAATCTGGTGGAGCTCAGGAATCATTGCAATGGTACAACTTTGCACATCACAAACTTTGGTTGGAAACCCAATGGAGTACATAGCACATTCCACCCAACCATGTGGACCTTGAGGTCCACCATCCATGCTAGGAGATGACAAGAAGGACCCACGACATAAAAATTGTCAAGAAAAAAAGGCTAACAAGACTCCATAAGCAAATGCAACAATAATCATAAAGGACAACCGCTTCTAGAGGCACATAAACAACAAGGGGGAAACAAAAAACATACAAGGTTGCTAAAGGGAAGAGTGTCATCACATAAGCTCAATATGGGTTACCCAATGCAAATCTTCCTAGGTTATTGGCCCCCATCCTGGTTAAACCATGGAAACCTCCACCGATCCCTGGTCTCCATTCTAACTCATGTGGGATCAACATACCTTTCAAGAGGACAAGGTAGTTGATCTTTGTCATTTCAGGCCTTCTCATTCATCTCAAGCCTAAACATGTATTTGAGCCATGAGTGAGGCTACATTATCTAAATTAATGTAAGAAACTACCCAACCCCTCCTATTAATTTTAGGTTATCAATGATTAAAGAAATTCTCAATGAGTTACTTGTATGCCACTTTGTGCATCGACCCCCACTGAAAGCCACTCCCTCTACTAACAACAAAAGACCCAACAATCCACAAATGGGTAAGCCAACTTGCACAACATATAAAGCCACATGAATTATCACATAAAGCGAGACATGCACCAACTCGCACAAAGTATCCACAGATAACAATCCCACAGTGCAAGGCTAGAACCCATGTAATCATAAATCATGTATAAAATCAAGTGTTCACAAAGAACCAACATGAAAATTGAATCATAAAGAAAACCCTTTCCCCAACCTCTGAAAGATCAAAAAATCACTAACACACTGTTTCCCTATCAAAGTGGTAACAATAATATGACCTCAAAAGGCTATTTCCAATTCACAATTTACGAATAAAAAAATGTAGAATAACAAGTGACAACATCAAAAGAGATCTTCAAACTCAATCCAAACTAACAAAATCAACAAGATACCAAACCAATAGTAAATCGACTTACAGGGCATCCAAGGGAGACCTCAATTTTCTCCTCACATGATACCCAACCATCCATTACTCAACAAACTTACAATTCAACTATCATGGAAATCAAAACTTTAAAATATTATCAACTTCATTCATTTTAACTAATTTTTCCATAGTTTATCTAAATATTCCTTTACACAAAAAATCACTCCTCTTCAATTTAATATTTCTAAAACTCAACGACATTAATCAATGCAAGCACACAAATGAACAAGGCAACCAAAGAATGCAAAAAACCACATTTAAACAATAACCAACATCGCCCACAATACACTAATCAAACATAAAATACATTACAAGGAATCAATCATACAGTGTAGCCATGAAAGAATCCATTTAAGACATCATTACCACATTTAATGACACTCATTATCTTAGGCACCAAATTCACTTAACAAGACACATTATCCATTCAATTATTCATCACATTTTAATCCAAGAAGACATCCCTTAATTCAAGCATTATTTCAACTTATTTATCACTCATTCTAACTTAACCCCTTGATTCAATTTAAGGAGCATAACTATAACATCACTTAACACATAATCTACCTCATGCAGAAATTACCCTACAACTATAATGACCTTCGCACAACTCATACAATAAACATAAAAATTTGTCAATTTAACCAAAAATCTATTTATATATATACATTGTTACTAACTACTCTACAAACTCACTCAATTATTTATGTAAGAACAAAATCAATTATATTTACCTAATTTATTTGTCTATCACAATTAACAACCTATTTTATTTGTTGATCAATTAACTAGGAATAAACCAAATTATTTTATATTACTCAGAATCATTAAAATACCATATTTATTCACTTAATTACCCATGTATAAGAAATTGTATAATTTAGTGATGGGTGAGATCATAAAACTAATATTAATGTAACCTTTCACTTACAATCACTAGAACTAATAACAATATAAATAAATATCATATTGATTACACTTATACAAAATTAAATAAATTTGAGTTGATAACTTAATCAATCATGATGGATAGTCATATAGTCAATACTAAAGAATAAAAACTCATTAAGTTTCACATATAATACTAATAATAGCCCACCAGGAGTTAAGAGAAAATAAATATAAGATCCAAATATTATAACCTTAATATATAGTATTTATCTATTGTTGATCTAACTTATCATATATGAAATTTATCAAAAAAAATCACATAACTTATCTAGAAGAAACCCATGATATAATTCCTAACACAAAGATCACTATCCTAGGTTCAAATCTTCAACAATAAAAATACATATATCAATTGCATAACAAACTATATCTATTCCTACTTACATGTAAGACCAAAATGTTATATATATATATATATATGTTTGCAACCATAGGGAAAACAACCTGATAGCAGCCCCGTGTTTCAACCATATCTCAAAAATCATGATATGGGTTTTTGAGATTTTTGGATAGAAATTAGAAGACAACAAGGTGCAAAAACCCTTTAAATTTATCACCAACCCCATTTGTAAAATTAAATTTATGGGCGATGCAATCAGACTATTTTACTGGTTGAACACTCGAGAAGATTGAGCATAAAATGAGAAGATTATGAACCTCACAAAAATGCAATGGAAAAGATAAAACAATAACATGGTAAGCAATATGATAAGTTACAGATTGAAAGAATTTTTTTGAATGCAAATGGTGAAAGGAAACAGAGAATTATGCCAAAATAAAGAATAGAGGATTTTGTCAACTGTTACAGTTGTATTGTCCTATTGAAATGAAATCAAATTGAGGAATCAAGAACTCAACAGGATGCCCATAAGAAATGGGGTTTCACGGCTGCAATAAATTTATAGAATATGCACAAAATGATTTGCTATCAAAAAAATTAAAGAATTCTTCAGAATTTTCATTTATTAATTATTTCAATTCGAAATTAAACAAAGGTAATATTCAAAAGCAATGGATCCTGGTTTCACTCACTTGACAACGTTGAAGATTTGATGTTGAGCTCCCAAATCCTAGCTTACAACTCCAATCTCTTCAAAAATCCCCAAACAATTTTTACAAAATTCCAATTCAAAATTCACCGTACTTGGGAAACCCAAAAATCCTCTAATTCATTAATTAACATTTTTCCAAAATGAGCACTATTAAAACCAGGAAATTTTTTAGTTTTCCAAATTAAAAATCAAGTAATTATCAATTGAAAAGACCAGTTTCTAATTCGAAACCAGTTTAGAGCTTTGCATGTGCTCAAACTCGTCTTTTTCCATTTTGAACTTGCTTTTACCTCTCGTTCGAAAACCTTATCTTCCTTATTTATTTAAAAATCATATTACTTTTTCTACATTTAAATAATTAAACTCTCATGATAATAAAATTATCAATCATTATTAAATATAATTTAAAACAAACAATTTAATTTAATTATTTAACAATAAACGATATTCTTTTTATTTCGCAATATTGATTTACAAAATTATTTATTTTAATTCTAAATTTATCTAAATTACCTTGTAATTAATTTTAATTTAATTACACTAATTAAACAAGGTCATTCAAAATATTTATTTTACCACATAATTCAATCACACAACATAATAACGAAATCAACAACAAAATCTCACCAATAAACAATTTACACAAATGTCGAGGAAAACCAATACGGAAGGGCACTACATCTAACATTGAGAGATATTATAATTATAAGGGAACACTCTAAAGGGCTTACACTAATCTTAGGGTTTTTAATAAATATTTTAATTTTGTGTATAATTTCTCATGTTTCTTTATTTTGGGCATGGGAGAATAAGGAAATCCTTCCTCCCCTTAAGTTTCCCCCACCTTGGCTACACATCCTAAATTTCCTTCAATTTCACTAGATCTTCCACGACTACCTTGACCACTTATCTAGAACATAAAGGATATCTAGACTAAACTAAAGAACTAATAGTCTTAGCATATTGATAGGTTATCATGAAGCGTATACGTGACCATGAAGGACCTTTTAGAATAGAAAATGGTAAAAATAAATCCTCGATTTTGTAAGATGGGGGAGGTATGCTAGTTTTTGGTTTCAATTGATATGATGGAGAGGGAGGGATGGCGATAAATATTTTGGATGAGGTACAAGATGCAATTGTCGAGGGTTTTAAAGAAGTTACCTTGAGAGGAACAAATGTTTATCAATGTTTTTTAGATTTTTTTCCTTTTTATGTGTAACCAAGGCCATGTGATCATGAATTCTATTTGACATGGATAGGCTCTAAGATTCCTTTCTCATGAAGGCCTAATCATTTGCCTTGATAGTTCATGTTTTTGAGGATTTGGTTGATAACTAGATGTTGGTTGTCTTGGAAACAAGACACAAATTCATTTTGAGGTGGAGGGGGATGGGTGGTGGATATTTGTTGTTCCTTTGTAGTGAGAGGTCCACTATAGGTAAAGATAAGGGAACCAAGAGGATAAGGTGATGGATTAGGGATGGTTTCTATAGGAGGTGGTAAGGGATTGTAAGGGGGATTAGATGAGATGGTAGGATCTTGATTTAGAAGGGGGAAATTCAACATGCTTTGAAATAATTTTATTCTATTGGTGTTAAACTAAGTATATACGAACAAGCTAAAATAATGTTAACTTATTCCACTCACAATCTAATGCAACACTAAACATAAAATTTTGCAAACATTTATAAAAGCACAAAGAAATCTTATCAACACCAACTCTTATTGCACCAAATCATGGTGATTATGCTCAATGATGATGGATGTAAGTGCCTTCACCAAAAACAATAATGCATTCCTAGGTGTCTATATAATGGCTTGGGATATCATCTCATTTATAGATTTTTGGCTATAAGATTAGATGGTTATGATTAAAGTAGAGATCAAGGGCTCAAATTGGTTGAGACTCTTGGAGGGATGAGAGGTCAAATGTCCTCACTTGGTTGGTAGATGGAAAATAGCTCAAGATAAAAAAAGGGAATATTTGATAGAGAATCCCCTTGGAGAAAGTGGAGGGACGAGATGGAACTTAGGGGTACTTGATAGTACTCTAGAAGGATGGGGAAATCCTTTGTCCCATGTGACATCGTACTGAGGCCCATGCCTTGTGTACAAAAGTTATACTTATGTACACATGTGTGGATATGCATTGAGATTTAAGGAGAGCTAACCAAGCTTAGTATCCACAAGTGGGGGGTTAGTGAGTTAATTAATTTTAACTCACTAATAAAAAGTGGATGGAAAACATAATTAAATAAATATAGATATTTATTTAATTTTTAGAAAGGGGATAGAAGACTTAGACAATATTTAGATTTATTTACCTAAGGTAGACATTAGAAAAAAAGATGATTAAGGAATTTTAAGTTAGAAATAAGATTGGATGAACATGAGATGAATATTGAATCTATTAATTAAATAATAAAATATTTTTTAATTAATAGGAAGTACAAATTGAATAATTAATTAGATAAATAAAACTCTATTAAATTAATTATTAAAAAAACAATAGATAAATAATTGAAAGGATGATTTGATAATTTCAAATGTCTGCATATATTATCTATTATTAAAAAAGCAAATTGTGTTTTTCTCCTCCTTAACTATTTTATTTACGTCGACATATTTACATTTAACTATATATTACAATAACAGTCTTTATTCAAAATAGTCAAAATATGGTATTATCTCTGATTGAACTTGAAATCCAACACCTTGACTCTATCAAGGATCAAAATAATATTTTACAATTTTGAATATAATTATTGTATACATTATACATTTCAAAGTGATTGTTAAAATCAAACGGAGTTCGTAGAGCCCGTGATAACAATTATTATGATATAAAATATTAATTTTGTTTAGAGAATAGGAAATGTCGGGTACAAGTACACCCACAAACAAACAAACGCACATGTTGGGATGATTAGGCGAAGGAAAAAAACAAAAGGCACCGCCAAGCACATGCACTTGTATCCACTTATAATGGTACTAGGTAAGTCGGTGGGATCGGTGCAATAGATATGCCACTTTTTTGGTACTAACAAGACCGCACTACTATGTGTAGGTGCCTATGAGATTAGGCACTAATATTCTGTTAATAAGTTTTTATTATTTTATAAATAGGTATTATTATGAAATTGAGAAAAGTGCTTCCTCATCTAAGAACTAATGCTATGTATGGTCTTGTGGTGCATTTGATGCAAAAGTATGGCATTGTATTAGAGATAAAAACTCATAGATCTTACGTGAAGTATGTGTTGGACTAATCATCAGCATCTCTCTTCGGATTCGAGACATGGATTAATCGTCTCCTATGAATCCGTTTATCTCTGACATTTGTATTGGGCATTGACAAATCGATCTTTTGACGTAATGACAAACACGTTCCAACAACATGTACCATGGTTGTAAACATTGAATGTAATATGAGATCTTTTGGAAAGAACATAAAGAGGGTTGATGTCAAGCTTGATAAAAAGTGATTAAAGCAAGTCTTTTAGAATAGATGATAAATTAGTCAAGATCATGGATGCTTTTAAGGATTTATCATACAAGGTCTTTAGAAATAAGAAAGGTTTTTTACTATAATATGAATTATCATGCTTAGATGATAAGGTTTAAGAAATTGGGTCAAGAAGGGAATCAAATATCTGATGAGAAATGAACTCCTAATCCATTAAAGAAGGAAGAGAGCAACATGCAAGATGAAATTTCCTTGTTGAGATGCATCATATTCTACATGAACCTACCAAATGTGTTATGGTAGCACTAATTAGTGAAGAAGAGTGCCAAGAAGATGAATACTTGGAAGGAAGCAGTGAACTTGAAAAAGAAGATGATTAGGTTTACACATGTGAATATGTTGAAATATTTGATCAAGTTGAATATGAAGATAATTTTATTAGTTTGATTCTGACCAATGTGATTACAATAAATTCCTATAGTTAATATTAGTTGTAGTGTCAAAAAATGTTGTTGAGACATTTTCATACTTGTTTGGGCCCTCCTTGTTGAATTGGGCTTAATGTTGCCTTAATTTAGTGTTGTAATGTGGTTGACACATTCACATTAGGTCTTGGGCCCTTATGAACTAATGGATTTAAATGGTACCTTGCTAAAGTGTTGTGAAGTGTTGTAACACACTTTCACACTTTTCTAAGGTTTTTAAATTAAATAAACCTCTTTTTAATCAAAATAAATCTTAATCATGCCTTATTTGGAGTGTTGTAAATTGTTGCAACAAAATTTCACACTTTTCTAGGCTTGTCATTAATAATTGGTCTTTCTTATGCTTTAATTGACCCTATTTTGCATCTACAAGCCTCATTTATTGCATCTTTTGAAGGATAATCCCGACACCAATCATTAGCCAATCATAATTCAAGTGTTTTAGGTTTGAATGGCCCAAATTTAATGATCTGGGACTCATTCGCCACCTTGGCGAATGAGTCCCACCTAGATCTTTTGGCCCCGAACCTGGTTTCACACATTTCTAGGCATTTTTAAAATTGGTCCCAAAAATTAGGCATGGTGGGACTCATTCGCCACCTTGGGTGAATGAGTCCCATGTGGCCCAAAATCAAAATTAATTCAAAATTTTGGCAAGATTTTATTCTCCTAGATCTGATGTCGGCTTGTACTGTTGTAATTTCGAGAATTCTTGCATAATTGAGTATAAATACAAGGCTCTTTCACTAATTTTCACTTAAGATTTTTGTGAGAGCATTCATACTAGCATAAGTGAGTTCACAAGAGCATTCAAGAATTCACAAGAGCATTCAAGTGTCTTCAAGAGAAAATTATCAATCATTTTAGAGCAACATTCAAGCATCAATCATCATGTCAAGGACTTCATGCATCATGTTTTTTAGTGTGCTAACAATTGTGATGTAGGGTTTTATGATTCAAGCAAGCATTTCATTCAAGATCTATCACCTTCAAGCTAGAGTCAAGATCGACATCCATTAGAACCATCTCATATATGTTTGCAACCTCTTATTGTTAGGGTTTGGTGAGTTGCAACATCTTATTTTGTTCATTCATCATTCTCCATTCATATTTCATTCTATTTCAAGGTTTAATTACCAACAAGGGGTTTGACCAAGGAAAAACCCTATTCACTAACCCAACAACATTTTCCCCTCTCCTTTATGTGTGATTTGTAGGTCTAGGTTGCAAATTTACTAAGGAGCAAGATTAAAGAAAATTTGTCAAGAGCTCAAAGTTATCAAAGTTGTCATCAAGTCTTGGAGAGCATTGGAGATCACCTACAAGTTGTAAAACAAAGATTCAGATTTGGAAACTTGTAGAGGTTGATTGAGCAGAGTGGGGAGAGAAATATCAAACTTTGAAGCTTCAAAAAAAATCTAACTGTCCATTGATTCACTACTTCTAGCGAATGAGTCCCAATTCCAGTCGAATTTTAGATCTTTGTAGATTCAGATACTCATTTGGCAAATTCTTGTTCCCGCAGAGAAACCTAGTTTTTGGACTAATTCACCTAGCTTGGAGAATGAGTCCCATTTTGCATTAAAGACAAAATTTCCAATGTTTCAGAGCTCCACTCAACCATTTCCATATTTCCAGTTGCACACATTTTTTTTTGTAGTTTTCTATTTTGTTTCACTTGCATTTCTAGGTCATTTAGTGTTACTTTGCATTCAATTAGGGTTTTGCATTGCATCTTATATTTCATTATCTTTTCCAAGTCTAAACTTAGTAGTGAAGCCCTTATTAGATCATATTCAGCCCCTAGAACAACCCTCTTACAAGATCTCTTTCTCTTTTGCATTGAGATCTCAAGGGTTTGTTCTTGAGTGAAAGTTAGTGAAAATTGTCCTTCTAGGTCATAAACCCTAAGAAGAACCCAAAACAGTTTTCCACCTTTCATTTTGGTGAACCTGCATTTATAACATCATAATTATGATTTGGAGTGCATTATCATCCTAGATTTGGCTTGTATTAACATTGCATCAGGATTTACATTGGTTAATTTGCATTCTAGGGTTTCTATTTTTGCATTAGTGAAAGCTCATGTAGCTTGCATTTTTGCATCTAATTTATTTAAAAATCAAACAAAATCTGCATTTGCATTTAACATACAGATCATAAAACATAAAAAGCATAAAATTCAATTGATTTTTTTTGAAAATTTTGAAAAAAAATCCTCACTAGGACTCATTCACCATCTTGGGTGAATAAGTCCCTTTGCATATTCTGCACTACATTTTCTAGCATTCAAAGTTCATTTTCTAAGTTTTTGTTGGTTGTTACTGCTTTTTTGTTTATGTTTCAATTTCTAGAATTTCTGCTATAAGCATTTCATTATTCTTAGCTTACATTTCATTTGCATTCACCTTGCATTTAGTAGCCCATGGCTGAGTATTTTGTGTCCTATTGCTAATATTGTAGTGAGACGAAGTTTGAAACTCATGTCATCTCGTGATAGTACAATCGTTGTGGATCTTGGGTTATCTAGCTCTTTCACTCCTAGTATTGACACTAGTACACTAGGTATGAATAATACCCTTAACAACTCTTTGCCTTCAAGTAGTATGCAAGTTGAAACAAGGAATGATAGTGTCCCAAAAGAAAACATAATTCACATTCATGGAGACCTAGCAAAATTACAGCATGAAGTACAAAATGACAACATTTCAACTACCACCATCCCTACTATAGATAACATTCACCGCATGCTTGAAAGTGAAGATGGGTTGACCTTGTGCAAAACATAGTTCAAATATTTGGAAAACACCTCCCCCCAACCACTATTTGTCCTTTAACAAAAATAAATGTCACAAGACAAGGAAGAACTCAAATTCCTCCTCCCACAATAATTACCTTAATACCTACCTATACCAGCCCTCAAGTGACAACAACAATGTAACAAACTAGTAATGTGATTCTTTCCTTGGGTATTCCCGCAGGCATCCCTAGTTCCTATGTGGCATCACATGTCATATCTCCTACTACCTTACCTCCTATAAGCATTACATTCACTTTTCCTTCAAACACATACACCCCCTCACTCTTTTCACTTCCATCTCATAACACAAGTAATGACCCTCTCATAAATCAACTCTTCCAAACCATTTCATCCCTTCAAAAGAAAGTTTCTACCATCAACCAAAATCAAAATGGTCCACCTACATATTATGTCAAAAGCAGTCCATTTTCCTTGGAGATATTGTGAATACAGATGCCACAAGGTGTAGAGGTGCCTAGATTCAAGAAATGTGGAGGAAAGGGAGATCCTTCTAACCATGTTAATGCTTATACTGCATTATGAAGTGACTTTGTCCTTGATGATAAACTTTTGGCTAAGATTTTCCCTAGGTCCTTGAAAGATACTACCTTGGAATGGTTCTCTTCTTTATCAAACAACTTAATTAGTTCATTCAATGAAAATTTTGAGGCATTTGTCAACCATTTCCAAGTGCATATGACCCATAAGATGACCTTGTTTGATTTGATGAGATGTAAGCAAAAAGAAGATGAAAAGATAGCTGACTTTATCTCACATTATGAATCACTTTATTCCGAAATCGATTTCAAGGTCCCCGAACCTCACCTTCAAAATATGTTCATAGAAAATTTTAAAAGCAAGATCCAAGATAAGCTCACCATGATGAAATTCCCATCCTTCATGCACTTGTGTATCGCTCTCCATGATTATCAAAATTCAGTTAGTAGTCAAGATACAATATCCACTTTTAACCGAACTAATAATTCTGAGTCCACAAACCAAAATAATTTCCAACCTTTTAGAAAATAGAATAAAGGGTTCCTTAAATTTAATCCCTCTCAACAAATAGTTCAAAATTTCAATAACCAAGTAGTTGCTCTTAAAGCCACAATACCCTTTAGCTATGAGGACCCGAAAAGAAAATTCACTCCCTTACTCAATACCCTTCATAATACAATGTCCCAACTTTTAGAATATTAAATGATTACCTTACCTCTCATCAAAACACTCAATCCTAATAAGCCTTTACCCCTGAGATTTAGATGAAATTCTTATTGCCATTATCACCGAACATGACATAGAACATTGCAAGCATCTTAAACATCTTGTGCAAGACCTCATTGATTTTGGTCGTCTTTCCGTTGGAGGTGTTAGTGATCAAGGAAATAATTTTGTTGCCCCTCTTAACCAAAACTTGCAAATTTTCACCAACCCCATGCCAAAAAATAGTATTTCTTTTGTCAAAGCTAGTGAAACTACAAAGAATGATGTGATGAATTTTCACACAAATGATGATAACAATGATTCTATGGATGATATGGTAGGAGTGATAGACGCCATTCCTCATAAGATCCAAACTAAAAATCCTCGTGACATTGCTTTCTCCTCTAAGGATATACTTAAACATGCACCCGATGGTCCTCTTTACATAGCCGACCATATCTATGACAAACCCACTAATGGGATACTAATAGATCCCTCCTATGGAGAGAATGTGATCACCAAGGAATTCTTACTTTTGCATGAGCTCTATCAAGACATATACAATAAACCAAAAGCATGGATCAATACACAATGGTTTTGCTTGCCCTACGATAAGATCAATCACTCTTTGCAAATAGGACCGAAAACATTAGATGTTTCATTCTCCATCATCCCGCAATCAGACCAATTTCGTGTGAAGATAGGCCATCCATGGCTTCGCTCCATGAAAGATGACCCTTTGGTTGTGCATAAATGCTTAAAGTTTCTCTTTCAAAATAAAATCTTCACTATCCATCATAGTGGCTTTAATCCATTGTCCTCCTATGGAAACTTTTCCTTAGATCTCTTTTGGCTCGAGCATGTGGAACCTATAAAATAAAGAGAAGACGTATTTTTCTTGTCCTATCAAAAGTTCAAGGCAAAGAAGATAGCAGAACTATCCCTCTGAAACATGTCCCAATCCACCACCGAGCCTAGGTGTAGATGTCGTGCCCTTGGTCGCAAGTTACATGAAGAATTAAACAAAGAAAATCAAAACCCAAACTTGACTGAAGCAATGCATGATCAGCCTCTCCCTTCACTGAAACAAAACAATCCAATACAACAACCACAACAAGATTTGAAGCCTTCTTTAGACATTATCATTCAACCTCTTGTTGTGATTAACTTGGATGCTAACGACGAGGTTGCTAAAATTGACAAAGAGGTGCATAATGAATTGAATATATTATCTTCCCCTTCCATGAGCCTAGATGAAAAATATCCTACACAGAGTGTTGAACTTGGTGTGTGCCCTATTTTGGCACTTGCTATTGTCCCTTTAGCTAGTTGTCCGCCTTTGGTATACAAGGAACATGATTGGGAAGCGAATGACTTGCTAATAGGTTGACTCGCATGTGCCTTACTTTCCTTTTGCATTATTATTTTTTTCATTTTCTTTTGTACAATTGCATGTGTGTGATGTGATCCCCCATGATGTTTTGTTTGATATGTCTCTCTCTTTGTGACATTCTTCCCTATATCATCAATCTTTTACATTTTTCTTTTTATATTTTTCATTTGTCTTGTGTTTTCCTTTTGGGGATGACACAAGGCGTTGAGACATTCATGTCTCTTCCATGTTGACCCAAAATATTTTCCTTTATCTTTTTCATTTTTCTTGTGTTTTCCTTTTGGGGATGATGCAAGGCTTCAATAAATTCATATATTTTCCATGTTGACCCAAAAAAAAAAAATTTGTTTTCGCTCTCTTTGTGTCATTCTTCCAGTTTTATGTGTATTTGGGGAATGATGCCAAATTAGAGCTCTCTAAAAAAATTGTAGCAAGAACATATTGACCCCAAATCCATAGATCACTTATGTGTTTGGTGTTTTAATTTTGGGGAAACCCCTCTCTTTTCTTTTTCTCGTACATGACGTGGCTTTACTTGGAAATATATGACTTAGCATAGGTCTTTCCAAGTTGGCTCTCATGTCTTCTTTTTTTGTATTTATCATTTTCTACTTTAAAGTAATTTCTCACAACATAGTGTTTATCAATTCCTTTAAAGTGGGGGCATACATTGGAATTATTATTTTTCATGGTTCATGGTGTAGTCTTTTTATTTTATATGATGTGTTTTTCGCTTTTCGATGGCATTGGGTGTGATTTCCTTCAAGAGAGTGATCTCTCTTAGCATATTGTATTCCTCTTGGTGGCTTGATGTGACACACTTCATCCCCTAAGTTGCGAATCTTCTATTCTTTGATTGGTCCTCTTTTAGAGAAATTAGGCACAATGTTCCCTAAGTTAAAAGCTTGCATGAACTAAGCAAGACTCCTTTGAACATTCCTTGCATTTTTCATTTGCAGTAATATGGCCACCTTGCATGACAAAGAATGCATACCTGTAGATCCATATTTCTTATTCATGAGCTTCAAATATACGAAGTTTTTCTTGTCTCATGAAGCTCAAAAATCATTTTTTGTGTGGTGCCTTATTAAAGTTATCAGGGGATATAACTTTGGTATGGTTTGAGCGGGAAGCCCGACTAAGGCATGAATTTACCCATAGCCACTTGTGTGTGTGTGAGAGTGCATACTATCCATGAGTGTATGTATCTCACCTTTTAGAACTTCTCACCCAACGAACAACATAAAGTTTCGTTGCCTTAGAGTGAGTATGCATTTTTCAAACAAACAACCTAGATTCGATCCTCATTGTGATGGACAAATAGTTAAAGCTTGGTCTGAATATTTTATCTTTTACCTTTTCTCCTTTTCATCTTTGATAGTGTATTCTTGTGCTTTGTTGTTGCTCTTTATCGTTCTCATGTGTGTTCTTTTGTACCCATGTTGGTTTATCTTGGGATCTTGATCTTGGAGAATTGATCACCCCTCTTGATTGTTGTTGTCCCATCTTATCGACATTGATACAAATGAACCCCTCTTGATGCATGTTTTTCTACTTTAGTGCGAGTTTGAAGAAAGTTCGTCCTCTCACTAAAGTGGGGGCTAAATGTAGTGTCAAAAAATGTCGTTGGGACATTTTCACACTTGTTTGGGCCCTCCTTGTTGAATTGGGCTTAATGTTGCCTTGATTTAGTGTTGTAATGTGGTTGGAACATTTGCATTAGGTCTTGGGCCCTTGTGAACTAATGGATTTAAATGGTACCTTGCTAAAGTTTTTTGAAGTGTTGTAACACACTTTCACACTTTTCTAAGGTTTTATTAATTAAATAAACCTAATAAACCTTATTTTAATCAAAATAAATCTTAATCATGCCTTATTTGGAGTGTTGTAAAGTGTTGCAACACACTTTCACACTTTTCTAGGCTTATCATTAATCATTGGGATTTCTTATGCTTTAGTTGGTCCTATTTTGCATCCACAAGCCTCATTTATTGCACCTTTTTGAGGATAATCCTGGCACCAATCATTAGCCAGTAATAATTCAGGTGTTTCAAGTTTGAATGGACTAGATTTAGTGATCTAGGACTTATTCACCACCTTGGACCAATGAGTCCCACCTAGATCTTTTGGCCCCGAACCTGGTTTCACGCATTTCTAGGCATTTTTAAAATTGGCCCCAAAAATTAAGCTTAGTGGGACTCATTCGCCACCTTGGGTGAATGAGTTCCGTGTGGCCCAGAATCAAAATTAATTCAAATTATTGGTGGGATTTTATTCTCCTAGATCTGATGTAGTGTTGTAATTTTGGAAATTCTTGCATAATTGAGTATAAATACAAGGTTCTTTCACTCATTTTCACCTACGACTTTTGTGAGAGAATTCATAATAGCATAATTGATTTCATAAGAGCATTCAAGTGTCTTCAAGAGAAAATTATCAAGAATTTTAGAGTAGCATTCAAGCATCAACCATCATTTCAAGGACTTCATGCATCATATTTTTTATTGTGCTAACAATTGTGATGTAGGGTTTTATGATTCAAGCAATCATTTCATTCAAGATCTATCACCTTCAAGCTAGAGTCAAGATCTACATCCATTGGAGCCATCTCATACATTTTTACAACCTCTTATTGCTAGGGTTTGGTGAGTTGCATCTTATTTTGTTCATTCATCATTCTGCATTCATATTTCATTCTATTTCAAGGTTTAATTACCAACAAGGGTTTTGACTAAGGAAAACCCTTATTCACTAACCCAACAACATTTTCCCCTTTCCTTTGTGTGTGATTTGCAAGTCTAGGTTGTAGATTTATTAACTAGAAAGATTGGAGAAAAGTTGTCAAAGTTCTCATCAAGCCTTGGAGAGTATTGGAGATCACCTACATGATGCAAAACAAAGATTCAAATTTGTAAACTTACAAAGGTAGATTGAGCATATTGAAGAGAGGAGGATTAGACTTTGAAGCTTCAGAAAAACCTAATTGGCCTGATTCATCACTTCTGGCAAATGAGTCCTAGTTCCAGTCAAATTTTAGATTTTTGCATATTCGGATACCCATTTGGCAGATTCGGGTTCCCACATAGAAACCCAATTTTTGGATTGATTCACACAACTTGGTGAATAAGTCCCATTTGGAATTAAAGGAAAAATTTCCAGTGTTTCAAAGCTCCACTCGGCCATTTTCAGATTTCCAAGTGCACTTATTCCTTTCTATAGTTTTCTATTTTGTTTCACTTGCATTTCTAGGTCATTTAGTGTTACTTTGCATTCAATTAGGGTTTTTCATTGCATCTTGCATTTAATTATCTTTTCCAAGTCTAAAATTGGTGGTGAACCCCTTATTAGATCATATTCAACCCCTAGAACAACCCTCTTGCAAGATCTCTTTCTCTTTTGCATTGAGATCTCAAGGGTTTGTTCTTGAGTGAAAGTTAGTGAAAATTGTCCTTCCATGTCCTAAACCCTAAGAAGAACCCAAAAAAAAAATCCACCTTTCATTATTTTCTAGAGAATGATTTGGCACATCATAAAGAGCTCATGTAACAAAGATATAAAAAATATTGGTCTTCACATGATGATATCAAATCTTTGATCAAGGATTTGATTATGCAAGTGTAGAGTGATTATCCATTAAGAAATATACAAGTTTATGCTAATAATGATTCTCATATTGTATCTAGGCTAAGTATGGGATACGTGAAGCATAAGTAAGGGTAAGTAAAGGGGAAATTTTGAGATTAAAAGAAAAGGTACAACAACAACAAAAATTAGTTGAAAAAATAAGAGCTCTTGTACAAAATATCATAGTAAAAGAGATTTTTGATCCTAAAGCTAAGAAGGTTGAAATGTTTGTAAATAGTGTTGAACATCTAAAATAAAATAAAACAAGTCCTAAATAGGGTGTGAAGTAAATAAATTACTTAAATGAAGATAAAATATGATAAAGTATTGGCTCAATATTCATTTTTCACTTGATATGCTTGTGAGCATTTGTGTATTGTGTAAACCTTAATTTGTGCTTCACTTTTAGACCAAGTCCTTTGGTTTTTAATTGATATAATATTAAGGTCTATAATTCTTGTCTAGTATTTGCTTATTTGCATTTTTCTTGTGGTAGTTTGTTGTATTTTGGAATTAGAGATTCATCTTTATTCTATGCATTCTTTAGTTGTGCTTTGGTGTTTTCCTCTTTTTGGATATGATCAATTTGCAAGTATACTAGCATTTGCATGGTATATTTATAAGGGTATGTTTGTGTTCATGCTCTTAAGGTGAGGTCTTATGTGTTCCCATGGCCTTTATTATAGTCCTCAATATTTTGAAGTTTATTTCCATGCTTGCATATGTTGTCTTCTGTCTCTCTTAATAGCAGTCATGGTGGCCTATGTGTATCCTTAAACCCTAGAGACACCCTAAGTCTCCACTAGCCATGGTTTGTACAAGTTCATACACACCTTTGTAAGAAATTCATATTATAATCCCATCTTGTCCCCATGCACTTTATTTTATTTTCTTAGTGATGAGCTATAACAAATGGGTGGACAACTTAAATCATGTGTGCAAATTCCTTAATGATGTTTCCATTGCCTTGGTCATTCCTAGTTATTGTTAAGTTCCCATTGTCGTTTCCATCATCTTTATTTAGGTCATAGTCACATTATTCCCACTACTACCACTAAGTCTTTATGATCTTATAGCTACGTGTTGTTATCTCATTGTAGCACACAATGTATTAATGTTGCTACCTCATTAGTAACACTATTTCTTAGGGTTTCCATCTATAATAATAATCTAAATGATCATAATAATTTGATCTAGCACATTGGAAGGGAATGTTGATTCGTAATCCAAAGATTTATATGCTTCCCCCAACCATACTCTAGCATAAATTCCTCATTTAAGACCTTGTTTGAATTCCATTTCCACCAATGTTCTAGCCACCATTAAGTTGGGTTGTCTTAAGAAACTCTCTAAGAAAGTTTCCAAACTATACCCAATAGCTTTAAGAATCTATAGTGACCAAAACTATAGACCTAGTCTCAACAAATTGATTCAAGTATGTTTAGTCAATGCTTGCTTCAAGAGAGGATCAATCCAGGAAATGCATTTTTTTATAAAATAAAGGAGAGGACCCCCAAACCATCAATAATCTAAAATATCTCCAACATTTATAATAAATTAGAAAATAAAGGCAATCTAGCCTCTGACCAAAATGTGAAAAATAAGGAAATAACCCAAACCTTGACCATTAGAAAAAAACACTCCAATGTTCTAATTTTTTCTTTGATATCCTCCTACCATAAAAAGCCCTAGTTAAACTTGTAGCAGTCAACTCCAAGGCATGGTACATCTACACATCCTCACCCAAGACAATTTTGGTCCTATTTAAAAGCATAGATTAATACATTTTCAATATTTACTCTCAAATACCTCTTTGGATGAGGCCTTGGGTCTCTCTAATAGTATATAAAAGAACAATATTGCAATCTAGTAAAATATTTTGTTATCCCCTCACATGAAGAAGTGCAAAATTTATAGTATTTTGAGGACCATCTAAAATTCCCCTATCACCACCACTACTATGGTCAACTCCCTTTATAGGACCCCTATCACCTACCAATCCAATTTTTTCTCTTATAGTAGCCTTATACCCCTAACAACCCATTCACCATTACAAATAGATCCAAAGCTAGCTCTAAAAAGTTGAGAGGGAAGAATAGAAGACCTAGGAAGTAAGTTCTCATCAAGATCAACTAATAAATAACAATTAAATCTCATACTAAAGTAATTGTTAGACCAATAATCACATTGAAAATATTTTAAACATCGTAGGGATCCAAAAATAAATCCACCAACTCCTCTCCCCCTAGAAAGAATCATTGAATTTGAAATGGTAAGCTCTCTTGACTTCCTCATCTAAGAAACCATCACCATGTAACAAGGATCCTCCTCTGAAAAAAACTTTAGGTTTGCTTATCATTGGGCTCTTTATTTATTTTACATATGGTATACAATCATTAAAATGTTTGTAGTCACAATAAACACAAGATGCATTATTTCAAGACCATTAAATTATTTTCCACATGCATTTCTTGTCTAAGCAAGGAATGTGTTTCTCATCAAACACTACATATTTCACTTTGCATGAATTTAGTACATACATGTTTTAGGTTGTTATAAATGTATTTGGTTAAGGGCATATTATAGGAGGACATATTTTTCAACTAATATATATTATGTGTAATTATATATGACATAATTTTTATGTAGACAGATCAATAAAAATAAGGGTATTTATATAAAAAGGATTTAATAATAAGAGTATATAGTGGAAAATTTTTAACTTTAAACGTAATATTGAGAATCTATTGATCACATTTGTTATGATTAATTTTTAAAAATAACATTATTATAAAATTCTTAAGCACTTTATATTTAATAGTGAGTAAAATAATAACAATTTTATGGACATGAAACTATAGTTATTGAGCCATTAGGATCAAACATTTATTTTTCAAATATGACAATATTTGTTTAGCTAACTACATCCATGAATGTTATTAGTCTTCATGTTGTGAAATTTGATATTTTTTAATATCATTCTATATTTCAGGATATCATATTATATTTGCCAACCTCAATATTATTCACAAATATTAATATTGATTAGATCATCCTTCGGTGGAAAAGATAAATTATGTTTTCCCTCTTGCTTAACTAATCTATTTCTAAAGGCATAACACTTGCTGAAGGTTTTGCAAATGGGGTAGCAAGCTAAGTGGGCTTAACCTTGGGGGAAACTCTGTGGTTAAGCACGCTTGAGCTGGAGCAGTGCTAGGATAGGTGACCTCTCGGGACAGACCAATGCTTCACCTCTGTGAGCATCACCTAGATGCAATGAATGGTAAGTGGGCCATTCATTATCATGAGAGATGGGTTCTTGTGAACCACTAATCATGAATCATGGGTCAATGAGTTTGAATCGAAAACTACACGGTTGAATCCTGATAGCAATATCATAATTTGACACACTGTGGAAGAAATCTCCTACTTATCAATTGATGAGCTAAAGGGGCTCTATAATGAATGGTTCATAAGGCATAACACTTGCTGAAGGTTTTGCAAATGGGGTAGCAAGCTAATTGGGCTTAACCTTGGGGGAAACTCTGTGGTTAAGCGCACTTGAGCTGGAGCAATACTGGGATGGGTGACCTCCCAGGACAGACCAATGCTTCACCTCTGTGAGCATCACCTAGATGCAATGAATGCTAAGTGGACCATTCATTATCATGAGATATGGGTTCTTGTGAACCACTACTCATGAATAATGGGTCAATGAGTTTGACTCAAAAATTACACGGTTGAATCTTGATAGCAATTTCATATTCTATTTCTACTATTATTATTATGGCGATGAGAGCGTCAGAGCAACGTCGGGTGGAGCTAAGGTGGGAGATTGTAGTTTGAATATTGTAGATGAGGATGATAGTGATGAGGGAGAAAATCCAGATGGTGGTTACTTTTCTCCCATCCTTCGTCTGCATGAGGGGGGCGAATTTGGTGGTGGATCCCCTGCAAATTTTGTGGGAGGAAGGGATACACAAGTGAGAGCAAGGAATTGTGGTGAAAGTGTTGAATCTATAGATGGAGAGGGCGTTGATGATGACCCAAATGGTGAGTCTTTGGAGGTTGGGTGTTTGGCGAAGGTTGTGGTTGATTCCATGCTACTTGTTATCTGGGGTGTGTGTTTGGCGGTGGCTGCGCTTGGTACTGTGCTTCCTGGGGTGTGGGTTCTATGATCGTGGGTGAGGGATTTGATTGCTACGTGCCTCTGCTAGTGTGTAGATTTCTTTTGTTCAGACCTTGTTTCATTGGGTCTCTTGTTCTGGGTCTTCTTTGTTGGTTGTTTTCCTTGCAGTCGATGAATGTGGGCTTTGGGCTCTCTAAGAGGAATTGGTGGTTGGATGGGATTTTTTTTTTCCTATTTAGTATAATAGGAAGGCTTGGGTGTTCGTCAAGCTAGCATGTTCTTGTACTTGGTTCTTCTTGGTCTCCCTTAGTCCCTTCCAGCTGTGTGTTTGGTGGTTCTATTTTGGGGGTTCTTGCTCATGGGGTGTTTTGGATTCTTTAGGTTTCCCTCTTGTGGTGAGGTGGTGTCTCCTTCTAGGTGGTTCTATGGAGTTGTGGCCTATTTTTGGCTCTGACCAACGTGTTAGGGTAGTTGGGTGGTTTTATTGCTCGACCTTCTCCTTGTTTCCCTCCTGTTTGGGTTCCTCTTTCCCTTTTGGGGCTTATTTGCTTCTGCTCTCTTTGGGTTTGGGTCCCTGGTGGTCTTTTCGCCCATGCTTCCATTTGCAGTTGTGTGTTTCCTCCTCTTGGTCTTGTGAGGAGTTTTTGTCTAGGTTTATCCTCTTACTATTTTTATTTACCTAGATTTTCTTGGAGATGGAGTTTGTTTTTGTTGCATCTATGCTTATCCAAATTGGTTTTAAAGAGTATTCTCTGTTGGATTTGTTCATGGATGATTTGGGTTTGTTGGCTTCTCCTTTTTGTTGCAGGTTGTATGGCACTTTGAGGTTCTCTCTTTGTCCTAGTGGGCTGAGCCCCTTCAGGCTTAGTGGTTCTCCTTTGAGGCTTGATGTTTGTGGGTGTTGACCTCTTTCCAAGATTTACCAAAGGTTGACATGGTTTCCTGTTGAGTTGATGTGTTGGTCTTCTTCTTGGATCCTATGGAGGTGGATTCAGCTCCTACCAAGGTGGAGTTGGAAGGTGACTATCTTTGGCTTCCTCAGCTGTAGATCCTATTGAGGTGGAAACTTCTCCTATGGAGGTGAGGGTTGAGGTTGCTGGAGTCTTCATGCGATAGTGGACTTGGCAGTCATGTCTCTCTCTCCAATTGAGGGTAGCTCCCTCCTGTTGAGGTGGATTTGGAGTTGGACTCCTAGCTTTGTGTCCTGTGGTTTGTTGTGCTCTCCAAAACCTCTATTGAGGTGGGTTTTTTGGATTTTCTGGCATTTTTGCTTAGGGGTTTGATGGTGTCGTATACCATTAAGCAGGTTTTCTTTCTTTGCTTTGTGGTGTCTTCCATGAGCGGTTGGTTTGCTGATGCCTGACAGATGTAGGAGGATTTTTTGTGTATCTATGGGTTTTGGTCATGGTTAAAACCAGATTGTAAAAGGGTTTTTGGTCTCGATTAAAACCAGGTTGTATAAGGGTTTTAGGCCCTTGCTTGCTTGTAAATTGCAACAAGTGTAGTCATGTTAATCTCTTAGACGTTGTTGTTGGTTTATGGTTTTTATTTCTTGTAGCTTTCTTTTATTTGATAGGTTGACAATTCCCTTCAAAACCATTTTGTATTAGGTTTCAGGCCCCATCAAAACCCATTTTTTACCCCTAATAAAAACTATTTTATTTCTACTGATATAATTGCATACACAAATATATACATGATAAAACTAATTTTTTAATCAAGAATAATTAAAAACATTATATCTTATTGTGAGATAAGAGGGATTCACTTCACATGGGTCTCTTCGTTCTCAAGAGATCATCAGGGAATGAACTACCCTTATCCACTTCAGTGCAAGTAGGTCGAAGAAGTGATAAAGAAATGTACCCAAGTTATATTTCAAAGAAAACTACTTCAAATCCCAAGAGAGTGAAACTTATGGGTCTCTGCCTTAGATAGAGGAGCTCTTGGCTAAAGGACGACAATGCAGATTTAGGATGCCATATCATCCAAATGGCGCATTAGCATCCTAAGAAATAGAATGCTCAAGAGCTCAAACGGGCAAAATAGAGTTCCACTTCTTGACTCAAATATAGGATCTACTGAACAAAATGATCAAACAAAGAACACAGGCTTTAAGAAAAAACACAAGGAGAACTTGGGGAAAACTTACCTTCAACCAGACGTTTGAGTCTTCACTCCAAGATCTGCTTTGCAACCTACACACATAAGAATGTGGGGAAAAGGTTGGGTCTGTATAGGGAGTCAGACCCCCGTTTTAGTATTCCCACCTCCACATATAACTAAGTTGGAAAGGAGTGTAAATGAAAAGGATAAAGTGTGTGGTGAAAGAAAAACCCGCTTTAGGAGTAGAACTTGCACCATTAAGAAGTGAATGAACAAGTAGATTGCAAAGAATAAGGAAGAGAGAGAGTTACCCACAGGCCTAGACCCTCTCTGGAGCACATAGATGCATTGTTGAGTGCTTTCTTGGGAGTTGCAACTATTGGAGGGACCTCAGTCTAGCATAGATTCGCTTGTGAGAGTGTTGCTGTCAAGAATGAAGAGAACTCAAGGATGGAAATGTAGAGAGATATTGATTGAATGAATTGAACCCCCAAAACGAGAGAAAAAGAGGGATTTTCATGCATGCAAAGGTGTCAAAGAGACGTTACATCCAAATTTTGACTGTTAGGACACGTGTCGAGAGAGTCAAGATTCTAGATTCCCCATTTCAAAATCGAAAAACCTGCAGGATGCTAGCACACTATACAGATGTCTGTGCACTGCGCAAGCGTCCACGACCTATATTTTTGAGAAACATGTCATTAGGCTTCTATTGCTTTGCCACTGGTCCACATGGGGTTGGAATTGCAAAATTCTGACTCATGGGATTTTTGTCATTAATGTTCTAAGGTGTCATAAATGCTAGCCAAAGTGCAAAAATGTGGAATTGCTCCTAGGTGTAATTCTACGACATTACACTTAGATTCAACTCTTAATCTATCTCAAAATCAAATAACATTTAATAATTAAATATAATGATTATTAAAAATTTAAATAAAATAAATTACATGCTTGAATGACTCATTCTTATTCCAAAGGCCTAAACTTCACACCTACCTTAAAATCTAGGAAGGAAGATATTAATAAAAATTAAACACGAATTGTAGATCCCATGATAACAATTGATGGATCCCATTATCATCTAAAATATTTATTTTCATGGAAAATATGAAAAAAAAACCACAGCCAAGCACATGTGGATGTAGAAATATATTGACTCTTACAAATTTGATTGGTTATGGTACTAAGTCAGTGGAATAGGTGCATTGGATACATCACATTTTTTTCTAAATGCTAGTGAAAGTACTTAGCAACAATTGGGCCAATAGGTTCAATGGGCACACTCATATTTTTTATATTATATTAGTAAAAAAAAATTAAAAATATATTATTTATATAATAAAAATTAGTGAAATAATTTTTATTGTAAAGTATCAAAATATAATTAGAATAAATATTATATTATAATTGAAATTTTATCTTATCTAAAATTCATTAGTATTAAATTGTATCATGTCTAAAATTTTCAATTTGATATTATAGTTGATTTTTAGGTCATAAACTATATATAGAGTGAAATTTCAGCCAAAACCTATCTCACGTCGATATACAGTCTTCTTTCACCGGAATTGTTACACCCCATTACCTGGTTACACAGTTACTTTTACCTTCATGAGTGAAAATGTTGATAAAAGCAAATTGTGACTTTAATATGTTTACTAGATGAATGAAATATGTAGATATGAATTAAGATGATATTGCTTTTAAATGAGTGAATATGTTTATGTTGATGAAATGTGATGAAAATATATGTATCGCAATGTGAATATTCTAATGCTTTGTTGATGCAAATGTTTTATGATACAAATGGATTTATTATGAATGTCTAACTACCTTGGTGTTGCACTAAGCTGAATGCGGGAACAAGTCAAGCCTCCAAAAGAGAGGAGAAGTGTCACTTAGGAGAGGGGCTTGGTCTAGTAACCTTTGATAAAACCTAAATTGAGCTATATCACACATCACAACCTAATTTGGTCTACTTAAGTTAGGTTAGTCCATGAATCAGGTAAGTACCTTAGGTCATAGTTTTAGGATGGCTTATGGTTTTGGTTTTTGATCTTCAATTTCCTTTGGGTTGATAGGAAGATAGGGTCATTCGTTATGATTCCCTTGTGATAATTTTGTCCATTAGGGTTATGATGTTAAAATGCCTTTTGATAAAATTGTGATTAGACTTGAGAACTTATATATGAGTAAGTACATGTGTATATGTGTTTGAGATTGGATATTAAAGTAATGGTATATGTATATTAAAATATACATATATTAATGTATACGTATATCACTATGTTCATGTAAATGAATATACTTATATGTTAGTTATATGCTTATCTATGTATATACACATATATATAATTAAACATATATATATATTTGAATGGCCATGATTTTAATATTTGTTTGTTTTGTCTTGAAGTATGTGGTTATGTCTTCATGTAAAGAGTAAGTTCTTGTTTGTATGATTGAAATTATCTATATAAATATATAAACATTATATATATATATATATATATATTCGTGCACTATTGATAAATGTTATACAAAATTCTCAAATGTGCATATATTGCACGAGATTTTCAAAGCCATTAATTATAGAATATATCATACTATAAGTTTAAACACAAGAAAGAGTATAAAGGCCAACACTTAGTGAATGAGTGAGATAAAGTCATGCATGAGAGAAGGGTCTATATGCTTAGAACAACTCATATATATTGAATGATGCTTTAAAAAATTAAAGTGTTGAGTAATGTAATTGGGTAGCACATAGGGTAAGTGTGTACTTTGCAAACATAGGTAGCGATAGAGCCAAGTCAACCAATGTGTTAATACAAATGCCAAGACTTTGTCCAAGAAAAACAATATCAAATGACTACGCACATGCAATAGTCAACTAAGTCAAGAAACAAACCATCGACCAAGTAATGTGGCACGAATAGCATAAGGTGGTGCCAAACTGTGAAATAAATGAATCAAATAGAAGTCTATTCACAATATGAATTTATAGATTATAAAGCATATGGAATATGGAATAAGTCAAGAGTGTAGCTGTCTATGTAGGTTGACCTATAGAGAAACATATACCTAGCATTTTTATTTGTCTTTCTTGTTGTTCATTTGTGATGAGTGACTCATTCACTTGGTTGTGCATGTGTTCCTTATGCATCATTTTTAGCTGCCACCTTTTAAATAACTTGCTGAGTTGAATCAATTTGAGCTGAGAAGTGTCAATCTCCATGCTCTATTTTTAGCCTTTAGTTGTTGATTTTTGTGTATAAATAGAGGAGCTATTTACCTCAATTGGGGAGGATGCATATACTTTCATTCTACTGTTATTATCTTGAATTGTTCTGATTTTTGGGGGTTGAGAAAGAGTTTGAGTGAGTACTCATGTGATGATTTATGAGTGGTATTGTGAGAACTTGTGAGTTGAGCTTTTGGAGAGAGGTAGTGATAGTGCTAAAGTTGATTTTGAAGGAAGCAAAGCTATAATTCTAGGTTATTCAATTGGAGCTTGCATAAATAGGCATGTTGATTCATAATCTGTAATGTTTTAATGTTTTTGAAAAGATTCAGTGTCTTTGATTGCTTGTTTGAAAAAATAAGAATTGTTTACCATGAAATGGTTATTATCTTCTTTGATTATATAGGAAAGATTCATGATAAATCTTTCTTAGGGAATTATATTGCTTGATTGTTTGAATATATATTCCATAGTATGAAATGGGTGTTTATAACAATATTCAATACTATATTAAAATAGAGCTTATATAGTTGATGCTTAATTTGTGATCAGAAATAGAGTTAGTTGAGTTATGTTGGAATGTGTAAGTAGAAATTTCAACATTATTAGGTTACAATGTTATGCGGACCTTGATTGATAATCCAAGTATTTGATTGATTATTTATTTCTCCTAGAAAGTAGGAAGAGATTCTTATTCCTAGTATTAGGGTATAAAATTGAAGGATATATTGATATTCAAAGATAGGGTTGAGAGTTTCATTTTATAGTTATGTTATTATTTTGGATTAGTGTCTATTCACAAAATTTCGGAAGGGAAATCACATATCGGCAACCCAAGGCCATGGTGAGTAGAGAACTTGTAGGTGCAAAAGCACAAACCTTTCTCAAGCTAATATCCTCCATATGTTACACAAATGTAGTGAGCATGAGAATATTTGTGATATATTGAAAGAGATACTTTTATGATGGTCACTTGAATGTTACACTACCTTTTGTTGGAAACCCTAGGTTAAGATTAACCTATTTTATAGGGTTGACTATTTAATTTTTGATTGAAGAAAATAAGCCGAAATTAACCCATATGATCTAATTGATCATTTGATTGATGATTATACTTTCTTTTGGAGTCAATTTATTGTTGGGCCATACTTTTGAGAGAGTCCTTTATTGTTATGATTAATCTTTTGACTAAGTTCATTTATTTTTGAGATTACACTCTTGTATAGGAACTTCTATAGTTGTGAATGTACTTTGAAATAGAGACATTTAATAATGTTATGTTATGTTTAATCCATATGGTTAATTGGTATGTTAGAATTAATTTGAATTACTTGAGTAGAAGTGTTGTAGTAAACATAGAGGTAATAGGTTATTCCTGGGGTTAGGATAATCCAATGAAGGGGATAGCCTATGCATAGGGTATGAATAGTCATATAAAAATTGAGCTAAGGTAGTGGGTGATCATGTGACGTACACTTAAAAATTAGAGTGAAAAATACTTTGGCTAAAGTAGTGTAATTTGCCACTAGTTACACTGTTAGTTTAGTGTGTTTCCATAATTTATGTCCTAGATAGAGGGAATGCCATATGTTTAAGTTGTAGCCAATGTATGATAGATCTAGAGATGTTTAGGACACACCACTAAGCTCATAAAGGTCATGTTATTATAAGGTTACTAAAACAATCTCTTCGAAGAAGGTAGGGCCATCTATTAGTTAGATAGATGTGTGGGGGACTGCAGTTAATCCATGGTTGATGGAAAAGCGCTTGAGTGATTCTTCTCCTCTTTAGTTTGAAATCAAGGTTTTGAATGGAGGATTTCTAGGACTATTCGTACATATTTTTCCAATAAGCTCATTAGATCCCTATATTTGTATTTGGAATCCATTATGATGGAAGAATATAGAAAGTAAAATGATATCATGTTATCATGTACTATGTAATCTTACTTTGGAAAGTTGTAATACTTTGTTGCAATGCAATGGGAAAGTTTGGAATGATGTTTATTTCAAATATGCATATTGTTATCTTATATTCAAAAAGAATTTTTTAATTACTAAGTGTTGGCATCATAATTTATTTACTTGAGGTTAAAATCTTAGTAAAATTAGTGGGTAGAAAAATGGGCATGTTACATGTGGTATTAGAGCTACCAAGTGGAGCAACGGAAAAAGTATCCCTTCTACTTTTCCCTTGCTTATTTGGGCCCTCCTTGTAGACTAGGCTTAATGGTGCCTTGATTTAGTGTTGTAATGTGTTTGACACATTCACATTAGGTCTTGGGCCCTTGTGAACTAGGTCTTGGGCCCTTGTGAACTAATGAATGAGAATGGTACCTTGCTAAAGTGTTGTAAAATGTTGTAACACATTTTCACACTTTTCTAAGGTTTTATTAATTAACTACACTGAATAAACCTCTTTTTAACCTTAATCCTACTTTATTTAAAGTGTTGTAACACAACTTCACACTTTTATAGGGTTGTCATTAATAATTGGGCTTTCTTATACTTTAATTGGCCTTAAATTGCATCCACAAGCCTCATTTAATGGATCTTTTCGATGATAGTCTCGACACAATTCATTACCTAATCATAATTCGGGTGTTTCAGGTTGAATGACCCCAAATATAGTGATCTAGGACTCATTCGCCACCTTGGGTGAATGTGTCCCACCTAGATTTTTGGGTCCCTAACTTGGTATCACACGTTTCTAAGCATTTTTAACTATAGTCCAATACATTATGCCTGATGGGACTTATTTGCCACCATGGGTGAATGAGCCCCGTGTGGCCCAAAATCAAAATTAATTCAAATTTTTGGTGGGATTTTATCCTCCTAGATCTGATGTCGGCTTGTAGTGTTGTAATTTCGGGGATTCTTACATAATTGAGTATAAATATAAGCTTCTTTCACTCATTTTGACCCCCAAGCATTCAATTATTCATCCTTATAGAAAGTTTGAGCTCACAAGTGCATTCAAGTATTCACAAGATAATTCGAGAGAATTCAAGAGAAGATTATCAAGCATTTTAGAGCAACATTCAAGCATCAATCATCATTTCAAAGACTTCGTGCATCATGTTTATTTTGGAGCTAGCAATTGTGATGTAGGGTTTCATGATTTAAGCTAGCATTTCACTCAAGATTTATCCCCTTCAAGCAAGAGTCAAGATATACATCCTTTGGATCCATCTCACACATGTTTGCAACATTTCATTGGTAGGGTTTGGTGAGTTGCAACATAATATTCTGTTTATTCATCATTCTCCATTACTATTTCATTCTATTTCAAGGTTTAATTACCAAAATGAGGTTTGACCAAGGCAAACCCCTATCCACTAACCCAACAATATTTCCCCCTCTCCTTTGAGTGTGATTTGTAAGTTGAGGTTGCATATTTCCTAAGGAGAAATATTGGAGAAAATTTGTCAAAGGGATCAAAGTTGTCATCAAGCATTGGAGATACTTGGAGAACACCTACAGGTTGCAAATTAGGGTTTCAAATCCAGAGATTAATCAGGAAGGACAAAGCAGACTAAGAAGAGAAGATTCAAAATTTGAAGCTTCAGAAAACCCTAACTAGACTAATTCACCACTTTTGGCCAATGAGTCCTAGTTTCAGTCAAAATTCAGATTTTGCATATCTAGATACCCATTTGGCAAATTCTTGTTCCTGCACAGAAACCTAGATTTTGGACTGATTTTCCAAGCTTGGCGAATGAGTCCCACTCAACATTAAATTCATATTTTCTAGTATTCAAGACCTGCACCTAACCATCTCAAGATTTCCAGGCGCACACAATCCTTTATGTAGCTTTTTGTGTTGTTTCATTTGCATTTTTAGGTCATTTAGTGAAGCTTTGCATTGAATTAGGGTTTTGTATTTCATCTTGCATCATACTTTGCATTGCATTTGTCTTTCCAAGTTCTTACATGGTGTTGAACCCCCCTATTATTTTAAATTCAACCCCTAGGACAACCCTATTGCAATATCTCTTTCTCCTTTGCATTGAGATCTCTAGGGTTATCCTTCAGTGGAATATCTTGAAAGTGGGTGTGCTTTATGTCCTAAACCATATGATAGCACCTTAAACCCCATCATTTCAAGAGGTTCCACCAAGTTTAGCTTTGGAACCTATGGGCTCATTACATAAGTAAAACATAAACCTTATTGTAAGTAAAAGGTTGAAGGGTTCTTATGCAAAGATGACAAGAGGAAAAGAACAAAGGGGAAATAGAAAGGGAAGTTTAGATTCCTAAAAACTTGTTTAAAATTTTGGGACTAGGAAGAGTCGTCCTAGGAGTTCGGAACTCCTAAACCAAAAAATTATTAGTTATAATTTTGGATTGCAGAAGATTATGCAACCAAGTATGGTACAAAGGTTATGGAGGTTTAAATAACTTTGGGGGATGAAAAGGATTGAAGTTATGTCCCTTATTAATAAAAACCTATAGATGCGAAGAGAAGGATACTTGAATTAGTAAGGATACTATAACTCTATGAGTATTATTTATTGGAATAGAACTAATTGATAGCATAAATTGGAAACTTCAATCGAAGTAGGAAGTCAACATTTTGAGAATCAAAATCAACTAGAAAGGTATCCAAGAGGTTGGACAACCCATGAAAAATATGATTTAGTAAAAGATTAAGATCTTTTATATTAATTAAGGAGTGAAAGTTTGATACATTAGAATAAGGTTAGAAACCAAATTGGTCAGTGAAGGGAAACAACTAAAAAAGGAGAAGATGAAAGCCGACATGATTCCACCAACTGGAATAGGAAATGTCAAATTGGAATTTTGATTAAGATGGGAAAAAGAAACCAAGCAACATTGGAGGGTTTAAGGTCATGAGAAAATTAAAGTTACCAAGAATTGGGATAAAATCACTTGTAAAGATAAATGCAAGTTGGGAATTGAAATTTCAATCAGACTAATCTGAAAAAGGTTCAAATAGAACATAGTTTGTTTGAAATTTCAGATTGAACTCGCCAATTGTTCAACAAAATTAAACATGTGTTTAGGGATTCCAAAAGAAAATTGGATATGGAGGAATAATATGTGAAAAATTGAAAGAATAATTTGGAAACAACTCACAAAGGTGAGGACGCAAATGATATAGGGATTCTTAGGAAAGCTTGTTAACACATTAATAAAAGGGTCTTTGTGGATGTGTGATAATCTTATTTTATGGTTAAAAAGGCTACTAGTATGTACAAGGAAAATAAAATTGGAATACTAGAGTACCACATAGCTTGTAAAGCTCCTAATTGTTCAATATATCTTGTTATGGTGGATCCAACTAAAAAAAAAATTGAGAGATTAGAAGGTGATGATGAATCCAATTTTGGGGAATGAAAAATTATATTCAAGGCATACCATGGAGGGTAAGAAAGGCAAGTAATAGTCAATCAACTATCAAAAGAAAACAACAAGGAATGATTAACTAATTTAATTTGGGGAAAGAAAATGTTTCCTAAAGAGGTCAACTTTAAGATAATCTAATATTGTGGAAACTCTAAGGGGGGAAGAAGGAGAACAAAGATTCAGATAAAGTACCCCATAAAACAAAGATTATTAATGTATATCCAATTTGGAAGAACTTATGACTTTTTCGTAAGTCATGATTTAAAGACCTACAACCAAAGTATTATATGAATACAACAAGATTGGTAAAGTTAAAAGGATAAGATATTGGAATTATTGTAGAAAGGTAGTGGAAAGGTCAGGGTTTATGACCGATAAGAAAGAAATATTTGCAACAAAAATTCTATATGAAATTGTTTCAGAAGAATAAATTGTTAATATCATAGATACTTTGGAGAAAGATAGGAAGTATACTTGATCACGAAAGGTAAGAATATTACCTATGAAATAGAAAAAGGAAGAATTATATACTCATGATATGAGTTATAGAGAAAACATTCACGCTTGAAACTAGGCATGAAATAATTGTTGACATCTTTTGGAATACAATGTCAAGTTAGCATGATTAGATGATAATTTTTACTCGAACTAGTATATATGCTCATCAAAGGAAATAAAGTGAGCTAAAAATCAGATTACAGCTTTTGAAATGAGCAAAGTACAAAAGAAATCCAGGGTATGGATGACCTTGGATAAAGGAGTTTCATCTCCGCAACAATACTTAACTATTATATTTTGATAACTAAATATGGTATAAGTCCATGGAAGAGGTCTCACTAGTCAATATGGACTATTATGAATCAGAGAAGAAACCTATGTACCGAAGATTTGGAAAATTAAAAGATGAATGAGATGAATTGATGTCGTGCTTAGGACACATAGTTATGACAAAATTATTTGATGAATAGGAAACCACTATAATCTAGAAAAGGGATAGAGTAAAATGTTGCAAGGAATGTAGAAATTTGTCATCCTGTATGCCAAAGGATGAAGACAAGATGTCGACATTGACATGACTTATGTACTCTTATGAAATTATAGTGAGGAAGTGGTAGATCATTAGAATAGTTTGATATTTTTATGTCAATACAATTAACTTAATGTTATGATGGATAGACTCACCAAGGTAACCAATTTTGATTTGTAAATTTGAATTATAGGATATTAGTCCTAATAGAAAATTGTGTGAAATAGTTGCTTAATGTTCTTGAGAAGGTTATCTCAGATGGGAAACAAGTAAATAATGATAAGGTTTTTTGAAAGACCATGTTCAACTTATGATAAATTCAATTGAATGAATAGATAGCCAAATAGGCAAAAGGGATAAACCAAATCTTAGAGGATGGTAGAATACTTATATTACAATAAACTTCTATCATTGAGGTTAGGTCCATAGGTCCATTATATGGAAAGAAGGATTAAATCTCTATAAAGCTGAGATAAGCTAAGAAATATGACTAACCTTAGACCAAAAAGGTTGTCAAATGGAAAAGTAGATTAAAAAGGATCAAGAAAACTGTGGAAACAAAGCTTACGTTAAGAAGCAATATTATTATGCTTAAGGTAAATATTGTGTCAGTGATGAACAATCTTGGCTTTAGAGTTGTCCTATGGTGTGAAAATCAAAGGGAAGGATGGAAACCACAGTGTAGTGCAAAATGCATCGACATTTTGTTCTATTTGATTTATGTTAAGGATAATTATATTAGCTAATGAGAATGTGTTATCTAGTCACTATGGTATAGGTGATATATAGAATATGGTCACTATTGTACAAGTATAAAGTACAAAGGTGTTAATATGACTATGAAGTATAGTTCCTTAAGGGAAGAATAGTTTCAAATATACTATATAACTTTATATATATATGTTTAGGGATTAAAATCATCAGGGATGATGATTCAAAAGGGGGTAATTATGTTACACCCCGTTACCTAGTTATTGAGTTGCTTTTACCTTCATGAGTGAAAATGTTGATAAAAAAAATTGTGACTTTAATATGTTTACTAGATGAATGAAATATGTAGATATGAATTAAGATGGAATTGATTTTAAAGGAGTGAATATGTTTATGTTGATGAAATGATGCAGGAGCATCCAAGGTGGGAGAGAAATCTTGCACCAACCAAAAATAGTAGTGTTGTTTCTTTTGGAATAAGGGCTAAATCAATTAGAGTTTGTTGAGCAAGAAAATGGAGTTATGTCTTGAAGATGTGCAAAATTTTAGGCTTCAGGCTTCGAGCTTACAACTTATTGCATGCCAACGAAGAAATGCAGAAGGAGTTAGTCATTTTCAAATAAGTTTGATCTGGTTTCATACCTCGGGCTTGTGGCTTACTCATGGATGTAACAGGCGAACATCGACATTTAGTGTTAAGGCTTACTTGATTGCTAGGGAATGTATGAGGCATGGAAAAAATCTGACCCCCAATGATCCGTGTTCCAACATTTGTTGAATCATCATCATACTAGAAGCCACAAAAACTAGAACAAGCCCTTTAAGCATAAACAACATCCTAAACCCTAAGAAAGAGCTTGAACATAAGGGAAAGGAACCACTGAAGCAAAAGAGAGATACATATACAAAATTTATCTCTCCCCAACCCACCCAAAAAATCCAACTTCAAAAATAAGGAGGAGCGAACAAAAGGCCCATCAAAGAGTGTCGCATCTTCAAATGACCACCAAAAAACCACCTTCACATTCTCCATTCTAACTATAGAAAAATCACCAAACCGCCAACGGACAAGAAGAAAATCCTCACACAAATCGTCCCCCATCCTCACCCATAACACCTCAATAATACACATACATGATATTTTCCAGTAGTGATGAGAACAAAGAGCAAGAGAGAGAAGAAAAGCCACAATAGACACATCAGAGAAGCCAAAAAAAATAGCTCCAGTGCCAAAAAGAACAACATTGACAAAATAGGCCACAATGTGACCTAAGCAATTGTTGACAAAAGAAGCAGAAAGCTCCCACGATATGCAAGAAGCACTCCTGAAAGGAGACACAAATGGAAGAAAGGACCTTTAGTTTCACAGAGGGGAAATAAAACCATCCAAATATAGAAGCGCAAATATCCCCATCGGCCCCACAAGAGATGCCTCTGACCAACTCTCATCAGCATTTGTGTCTACATCTTCATCCTCAAACACTCCCTCCCCGTCGTTCAAACTAGAACTCCCACTCAAAATTCTACTACTCGAGCTCCTACTCATCGTCCAAATTATACATTAAACAACAAAGTCATGTTATACCCCATATTTTGCACCATATCTCTTTCTCTTAATATTACTACATCCTCTCAACTCCCCTTTAAAATTAATCCTACAAACTTAATATTCTTGATTTGGGCACTTCTCTAGTGGAAATTTGAAACTCTAGGGGAGTCATAGATTAAGTGGTGGTTCTCCACCCTCTGGAATTCATTAATTTGGTAGAATAATGACCACTTAGTGTAAATGTGGAGAGAACCTCTCCAAGGAAAATGGAGCAATCTAATAAAATATGGAAATTGATTTATCTTTCTATTAACCTCCATATTTCTTTTAAGTAAAATTTATAATATGAAACTCGAGTCTTCCAATATAAAATCAAGCATAGTGTTTCAAACCTACCTAAATTTATTTTTTCTAATCCAAAATTATATTCATTCCCTAGATAAAATACTATGGTTTTACTCTTGAGCTAAGAAAAACTAGAAAAAATAAGAATAAAATAATAGGAAAAGAAATAAATTACTCACCCAACAACATATTTATCCATCCAAAAGTTTAGCTTCTAGAACCACAAGAATTATTATTATATGAGGTATTTACTTTAAAACTAACACTACAACAAAAAAGGCAATTAGCGCCTAAAATAGCACTGAATTTTAGGGCATTTGATTTCATGAATTGGGCACTTCTGCTGGCACAAAACTCGACATAAATTGGTATGCTCACTTTGGTGCCAGATTTAGCACTGGATTTAGCGCCAAGTTTAGTGTCAACTTTTGTTGCTTCCAGTTTGGCTTCCAATTTTGCTTATGGTTTTACTTCTTGTGTTGCTTCCATGTTTGCTTCCAATTTTGCTTTCAGTTTTGATTCTAGGTTTTCTTTCGATTTTGCTTCCATTTTTGCTTCCAATTTTGCTTCCAATTTTGCTTCCAATTTTACTTCCATTTTTGCTTCCAATTTTGCTTCCAATTTTAACGTCGCTTCTTGCACCTAGCTTTGCTTCCATTTTTGTGTATTTTGTTGCTTCTAATATGGCTTATATTATTGCATTTTTTGTTGCTTCTAAAATTGCTTCCATTATTACTTCTTTGCTTGCTACCTAAATTGATTTTGTTGAATCATTTATTAATTTAATATGTTTTATTTCAATTTAATTAGTTAAATATATCATGTCTCTTAAATAACTCATATGATTAAATAAAAAGATAATTATTATAACATGATCATCATTTATAATTAAAAAAATTGATTCAAATATCTATATAAGTAGATCAAAACAAGTGATTAAAACAAGTGACTCAAATATCTATATAAGTGATTAAAACAAGTGAGTCAAATATGCACTAGATTAATAACATATCAAAATCATACATGTACAAATGATATAAGTAAAAATGATAAATTATATAGCTCAAAATGATACATGTCCAAATGATATAAGTCAAAATGATACATGTCAAAATGATACAACTCAATAATATGGTTCTGCAAGTTGTGAAAATGATACATATTATAGTAACCATGAAAAGAGGCATCATAATGATATATCAACAATGATCCATGAAGTAGTCTATATGATCATGAATGTTATTGGCTACTACTAGCAACTACCTCATCATCATCATCACCATCATCATCATCATTATCGTCATCATCATTATCATCATCGTCGTCGTCATTGACCTTGGTGTCTTTTGTATCTATGTCATCATCATCCTCTGCAATGTGATATGTACCAAAAGCAACATATTCTAGATCTATATCATGAGGACCATCTTGATTTTCTGGAAGACCCATTTTATGCAAAAAATCATTTAAAATGAAAAGTTATTATTTATTTCATGCAATAATTTATTTTTTTGTTATATATCTAATATTACAACATGTAAAACAAAACCATAATCATATTACATCATATCAAAGTGCACATACCATAATAAAATTTCAAAAATGTTACAACTAATATGTCATTCCAATGATGTAAAACATGCAACAATTCTAATAAGCGTTAGTAAAATATGCCATCATTTGGTGGAAGAGGAAGAAAGATGACTGGAACTCTAGAGTCCCACCATAATGGATTTCGATATTCAACCATGAGAGCAGAAGAGAGTCTATATCATGTATCAAAATATTAAGCATGCATTCTTCCAACGAGTGGAGAAGGAGATTATTACTTTGCTTCATTTTCATTTGCATAACCATATAATGGTGTGAACCAAGAAGACCAAGGATGTCCAGTTTTGTGTGGAGGTAATGGACGTGGTCCAAACTTTAGGAGGGGCAAGAAGGCCAATCTATGATCCTGATGAAATTGAGGAAGAACAACTAGAGAGGGACAAGAAAAATAAAATCAATGCAAAGTTTCAAGGATCTGTCAAGCGAGTAACAGAGCTATTGGAGCAGCCTCATCTAAAATATTTTGGACTAGAGTTTGATATACCATTTAGAGATCTTGGTTTTCATGGAGTTCCTTTCAAAGTGTTTGCTTTTATTGTTCCTACGATAAACTGTTTGGTAGAGTTAGTGGAATTAACTTTCTTAGTAATCACTATTAGTGAGATTGAGATTGTTAACCTTGAGAGAGTAGGACTTGGGAAAAAGGAATTTAATATGGCTATTGTTTTCATCCTATACAACCATTGCAAGAAAAGTTAATCTAGCATAAAATAACCAATTTTTTTGAAAATAACATGAAAATTTTTAGTTGGTATTATGTCAGGAATAAAATAAAAGGAAACAATGTTCCTTCCAGTGGCTTGATGATTGAAAATGAGGATATATTGAATTTCAGTGAGTAAAATGAAAATTAAAAGTATTTTATTCATATAATATATGTACATTAAATAGTTTATGGTGCAAAATTATTTCTGATGCCTTCTATAGCTAAATACTACACTCATTTCAGGCATTAAGAATTTTATTCATATAATATATGTACATTAAATAGTTTATGGTGCAAAATTATTTCTGATGCCTTCTATAGCTAAATACTAAACTCATTTCAGGCATTAAGAAAATGCATCCCACCTAGAGTTTGTGTGATTTTTTTTTTCCCTAGAATCCTTTTCAAAATCATCACCCTCAGCCAGATTTAGGATAAAACATCAATAATGAGCAAATTAACAAAACATCAAAAGTGAATAATACATAATCTATGTTGTAAAGTTAAAAAGTCTTATAAAAATACATATAAAACTCTAAAAAAAATTCCATTTGTTCTCTAAAGTTTATTCCAATCAACCAAAGCAAGAAACATATATCTTATTACTATTTAAATCAAAAGAAGATATCTAATATGCAATTCAAAACATCAGCATATGAGCTAATTTGTTAAAGTATCTGTTATCCTTCTAGTACTGATTCCTTGATAAACTCAATTTGGTCCTCAAATACATACCTGTCACAAGTTTCAAAGGAATCTATCATGAGAATCTGACCATGACTATATGTAACAATCTAAAACATTCATAATCAAAGACAAGTACTTTACAAATTCTACTACACATTGACACATTCTTCATGCTGAAATGATTGTTTAGAGCTATGATAACCACATTCATGTCTTGAGGGAATCTCACTGTCTAAGGAAGAAGTCAAAGTGCCTTGGAGAAACAATAGCATTCAACATCAACCATATGGTGTCTACATTTAAATAATTCAGAATGGTCAAGTTCACTGAAATGCACCTTGTGATTGGAAAGAAACAAACCATAACTCCCTATAAAATAGGAAATTGGAAAAGAAAGAGAAAATAATCCCTTGCAAACTAATTACAAATTAGTAGCCTAAGAAGCTTCTTAGAGGCTTACACAAGTGATTTTGTAAAAAAATGTTTTTGTGTCTTTGAAGACCTTTGAAGCCCACCATGCTCTACATCAATCATCTCCATTTTTGTCTTGTTCAGAGAAAAATGAACATACAAAAAAATAGTGCAATTGTCTTGTGAAGCGGGTTTTGAAAAATGAAAATATAAAATACTTGCAAGAAAGGAGAAGGATATGCATAATATTACAAACCAATGGTTTAGGGTTTCTGGGTCGAGCCCCAAATGTGGAAGGATTTATTTTTCTTTCTAAGAAGTGAAAGATTGTGCCAAAAGGTCTGCACTCATTTTTTCGAGAGCTCGTATTTGCAATAAGAGTCACAGGTTTTTGAAAAACCCCAAATCAAAGACAAACCCAAAATGCCATTGAATAGAGCCCACAGCCATAATCATCGAGCCATGAAGGAGGCTCAAGAATATAATAAATAAAATTTTATAGTGTTCTTTTTGGAAATAGAAAAAATATTCTAGAGGGGCTGCAACAAGCTATCACCAAGAAAGAGAAAAAAAAAACAACTCTTTCATTGTTTGATCAAACCAAATATGGAGAGTATGATTTGTTTCATTTCTTTTGCTAGTGAGTTAAGTCTAGGGAAGCCGAGCCAAGATAGAAAGGTTACAAAATAAGGATGCATGGTAGAAATAAAACACCCGTTCATTCGTATCTATTGAGTCCAAATCGAGCTTGCTTTGACATAAAACGAAGGTAAGATACAAAGAAAAGGTGCATAAAAACTTACTCAACTTCTTGTTGTTCAAAGAAATGCGAGCTCCAAGAGTGTTTTGATGTCAACCTCAAGACAAGCAAGGCATCGACAAAGTAAAGCAAGAGAAAAATGCATGAGAATTCAAGAAGGAATGTCTTTGAAAATGCATTCAGATAAGTGGAAACAAATGATGAACCATGAAAGCTTTACCTGATTCAGCCTCAACAAAAAAAATTGTGAAGAAAAATCTCAAAATCAGTGAGAAAATTGATAGATACTCCTTCAGAATGCTTGAGGTTTCAAACTCTAATGATGGCAGCATGTGCAGGGCAAGGGAGCTCGAAAAAACCAAGTGAAAATGAGAGTTAAAAATTAGGGCTTGGGCATTTTGTTCTAACTCATCATGGCGAAAAAAATTATATTGATGTGAAAAAGCTCAAATATGTTTAATCATTAAATCTTTTAATATTCAAACAAATTTAGAAAGCAAAATACATATATTTTATAATAAAAATTTACTATTATCTATTAAATTCATAAGTGTTAAGTTCATGATTTTACCTCTGTACCGCTAGATGATTGTGAGAGAGGTGTGGTAGCACGATATACCACCATACCGTGGGAGATTTCTTACTGCCTAGTGGTAGTGCGGTGTATACTGCCATACTACGAGAGGATTATGACTGTATGGTGGTAGCACGGTATACCACCACCCCGCGGAAGCCTTCTAGTAGCGGGATTGCGGTGTATACCGCTCTACCACATATGTTGCTCACTTTTTCGGTAGTATAGCGATGTATTCTTTTGATCATTACTTGAAGAGTGTTGATGAGACAATCTTATTTGTCTCACTGATATCTCAATGTCTAATTGAAATTAGATCTTATGTTCCTCTGATGTTGGTTGTCGATGTCGATGAGACAAGTTAATATCTCTTACCAATATGCCACTGTCTAAATCTGGCACTAAATCTGACGCTAAATCTTACTTCCTAATACAGCCATACCATGGGATATTTCTTCCTGTCTAGTGGTAGTGCGGTATATACCACCATACCACGAGAGGATTTTGACTACTAGCAGTAGCACGGTATACCACCACCCCGCGAAAGCCTTCTAGTAGCGGGGTTGTGGTGTATACCGCTCTACCGCATATGTTGCTCACCTTCCCGATGGTATAGCGGTGTATACTTTTGATCATTACTTGAAGAGTGTCAATGAGACAATCTTATTTGTCTTACCGATATCTCAATGTCTCATTGACATTAGATGAGACATTAGATCTTATGTTCCTTTGATGTTGGTTGTTGGTGTCAATGAGACAGTTTAATATCTCTTACCGATATGCCACTATTTAAATTTAGCGCTAAATCCAAGCTAAATCCAACACTAAATATGGCGCTAAATCTGACTCTAAATCTGGCATTGCCAAATCCATCGCTAAATTTGGCACTAAATTCGATGCCAAAGTCAACACTAATTAGCGCCTGATTTAGCATCCACTTGTCTTGATTGGTGCAAAAAATGCCAAAAATGGCACCAACTCGATAAATAGCACCGAATTTTTCAAAAAATTAGAGAAAAATACATTAAAACAGTGGGTGGAAGCAAAAAATGGAGCTAATCATAGGGATTTGTTGTAGTGTAACTTGAGTCAACTAAACCTCCCTACATAATAATACACTTCACTATTTAGAGAAAGAGTCTAGGGGAAAAGTAGTTACAAAATTGCTTTAAGGACACCCTATGAGAGAGAGGTTACTGGGACTTAGAACTTTTATTTCCTCAATCAATAAAGAATGATACCAAAAAAGGATAGCATAGAGAACCATGATGCCCATAAACAACTATAAGGAATGCAACAAAAACATTATAAACTCACAAAGAAACACTAATTTATGCAATGGCATTGAATTGAGAAGGATATAAATTATTAAAAAAAGTGACACATAGGCCAGCATGCCTCCAAATCTCATCACCAACTCCCAAAATAATAAAATTGTAGAAGTTGTCAAAACCAACTTCAAACTCCAAGATCACCTGCATGCAAATGGATACCTGTCACAAGGAAGAGAATGGATGGAGAAAAAAAACAAGGATTTGAAGAAATATTCAACCACAAAGAAAGTATTGATTGATTGATAGATGGATATTACAAAGAGAACATATGCCTGATTATATAGGCAAGTGCTAAACCTAGAATGAAAAGGATGTTGCCAAGTGTTCAAATCACACTTTATGTGACAACAAGAAACCCTAACCAACTACCTAGAGAATGATAACAAGATGGAGATAACTTCTAGAAAAGATAACTCATCTTCTAGAAGGGAATATTATCTCAACAACATTATTAAATGATTAAATGCAACTTAGGACTAATATTAAAACTTAAGTTAACTTATGCTAGTGTAATAAATAATTGGTTACACTAACACCCCCCATAAGTGCAACTTAGGGAGACTAGATAAGCATGCACCTAAAACTAAGATGAATGCAAGAAAGCATGAATGGGTCCCGACAACAAGGCCTGATCAGGTACCCATGTACAAATGCAATAATGAGGTAGAGAAGGAGAACCTAGTGGGACAACCCCCCTACAATGAGATGACTGTAGCAAAGAAGCACTGGAAGAACACTGTGGAGTAACACTGGAACCACAATTCGGCAAACAAGGAAAGATACTTCTGTCTACAAGAAACCATATCGGAATCATAATAATGCAACAACAGACCCGATGTCATAGAACACTCGAAAACACCAAACTGAAACAACCCTGGAATCCATAAAGCAACAGTAGATGAAAAGATGATGACAGAATCTGGAAGCTATGAATCTCGATGCCAATGTCAAACTGAGACTAAAAATTTTCTATGAGAACAAGTACCATAATGACTCGGGAACATTAACCACAAATTTAGTGGCCCTCAAATTGAGATGGATCTAAAATGAATCTGATATGTGTCAAGCTAAGACAAAAAAATGGCCAAAAGAAACTAAGAAACCAGATTACAACCCATGCGAGTTGTCATCAAAACACAATGAAGATCAAAATGCATGCACACTCTAATCAGATTATTATGCAAGAAACCCCTCTGATGTAACTTTATATCAGTTCATTTATTACAATACCCAATTATTGCAAAAGGAGAATATGCAAAACATGCATAAATTAAAAACAAAATGCAAACCTACTACATGCAAAACAAAAAAGAGTGCATGCACAAACCAATGTTTACATCTGCCTCCTTGATGAAAATAACTTCAAGTTTGTGTAGATGACCAAATCTAAAAACATGGCCTACACCACTATGAAGTGCTCAAAACAAGTTTTTCGTCAATATCTCATTTGCCGAAAATGGACACCATGGCCAAAAGTTATGAATGTTTCAAAAACTGAATTTAGCTTGCAGGAAACGAATTTTCTAGCAAAAAAACGTTTATTTCTAATTTGATTTCTGGAAAATCTACTCACTATTTGTAGACAAAAATAAAAACCTAGAAATATTTTGATGCTAAAAATAAAACCCAAAATCTTTTCTTGATCCAACAAGCAAAAGTTGAAAAAAAAAGATTTTTTTTAACCTTCAGCGAGGAGAAGAATGACGTTCGACACTTTTTAGACTACAATTCTGTCTAGATCTGTGTAAGATATGCAAAATCTAAAAGATACCCAGTTCAGATTTCGACGCTGGCTACAAAACCCAGAAATCGTTTTTCCTGCAAATGAATGAAAACTGGATTTTTAAAGCAAATATAATGATGACTCCAATAAAAAACAGCATGCAACAAACTCTTGTAGCTCCAAATAGCTTCAAACTCTTTAAACAAGAACATACATGCAACATAAAAGCTCTGATACCATGTAGAAGTTGTCAAAACCAACTTCAAACTCCAAGATCACTTGCATGCAAATGGATACCTGTCACAAGGAAGAGAATGGATGGAGAAAACCAACAAGGGTTTGAAGAAATATTCAACCACAAAGAAAGTATTGATTGATTGATAGATGAATTTTACAAAGAGAACATATGCCTGATTATATAGGCAAGTGCTAAACCTAGAATGAAAAGGATGTTGTCAAGTGTTCAAATCACACTTCATGTGACAACAAGAAACCCTAACCAACTACCTAGGGAATGATAACAAGATGGAGATAAGTTCTAAAAAAGACAACTCATCTTCTAGAAGGAAATATTATCTCAACAACATTATTAAATGATTAAATTCAACTTAAGACTAATATTAAAACTTAAGTTAACTTATGCTAGTGTAATAAATAATTAATTACACTAACAAAAACATTGTCATCGGTTTCATAGTCTTAAAGAAACTATTTAATTGTTATGATTGAGATAAGTGAGTGAATCATTAAAGTAGATGAATAATCTCAATCAAACATAAAACCAAAGGGAACCATCATGCATGACCTCACACTTAACACTTCATGGAAGAAAATATATAAATATTAAATATTATGAAGGCCACCACACTTGTTTGCATGATTGACCACAAGATATTTTATATGATTTAGCTCCACATGAGTATTTTATCATCCCACAATAATGGGTCCCAAACTTGGGACATCCTAATTTTTTCCTAAAATCGCATAATTTTTAGAAAATATAATTAGTTAAGCCTTGAGGGGTTCCATTTAAAGTGTTTTAATTGAAGAGGGTTAGATAAGATCCCCTTTGATCAAACCACCTTGGATGAAACCCTCTAGTCTTAAATCATATCCACAATGGAGTCTCTTTCACACCTATCAAAATGTTGACAAAAAATCACTTTTTCTTTATCTATTGAGGGATCAAATAAATTCATTTAGAAACTATGTTTTGTAAGTATGTAGCCATTATTATAAGCTTTTCAAAAAATATAATTTTTAATATTTTAAATTTTATTATTAATTTTATTTTATTTCTTGTAAATGTAGTTTTTTCACCAAACATCAACGTATTTGTTTCACACACGCGGAAAAATACAAAAAAATATTTGTGCACTAGGTACTGATGTCTTTGTTTCAATAATAATAATAATTTCAATACAAAAAAACTATGTGTTATGACGTACACCTATGTCTTGATTATAATTACTTTGACTTTAAAAACTAATTAAAAAATATATGTAACAAAAAAATATGAAAGAATATCCATGCACTAGATATTGATGTTAAAATTCTATATTTTAAAAATTATAATATATCATTTCAATAAAAAAAAATTAGGTGTTACAGTAGAATCGCCACTTTTTAAACCACCACTTTTTAAAATGTTGTTTACTGTAAAAAATAAGTTATTAAAAGATACGTAAATAAATTCACTATTTTTTTATTTTATATATATATATATATATATATATATTTAGAATCTACACAAAAACCCTCACAAATCACTAGTTCACATCATCTCCAAATTATTAATGGTTTAGTTGATGTAAGTTTCATAAAGTAAAATTTTGGTGAAAATTGTTGATTTCAATGTCCTACTTTGGTCAAAAAGTGGGACATAGTATTGGAGTGATCCCACAATAGTGGTTTACAATTTTTGGCCAAATTGGACACTGAAATTATTATTTTTAACTAAATTTTCACATTCGAGCACCTATAGCAATTAAACCATGAGAAATTTGAAGATGATACAAACTAGAGTCTCATCACATTTTGTTTGTAGATTCTAAAAATATTTTTTTCAAAATTTTTGGAATCAGATTGCACTTCTTTTTCCATCTCCCACGAAAACCGGTCTTTTTTCAGAAAACAACATTTTTAAAAAGTGACTCACCGTATACAACATAATTTTTTTTGTATGAAGGATAAAATTCTAATTTTTTCGAATTTAGATTTTTAACTACGATATCTAGCACTTCCATTTGGTCTCATAGTTTTTTATTGAATATTTTTTCCTTAATCAAGTTTCAAAGTCAAACCAATTGCAATTCAGACATAAGTGGACTGTATACAACATAACTTTTTTTGTATGTATCGAAATTCAATTTTTTTTTTTAATGGATCAAGGACATCAATACCCAGCACAAACATATTTTTTAAAATTTTATTTTGATAATCTTCTATTTTTCCACATGTGCAAAACAAAGAGCTTGATTTTTGGTGAAAAACCTACGTTTAATAAAACTAAAAAAACACATACATAATAAAACTAAAACATATTGAAATTTTATTTGTTGGATAGCTCATTCTGAGGACTACCATCTTTCAGTTGGGTTTGTGGAGTCTCCTCCATTTTCATCCTCAACCCAAGCTTCGAAGGCAAAAATCTACTAAAATTTGGTGGAAGAGGGGGAGAAGGGCAAAAAAGGGGGGTTCAAGCGAACCCCCCTTCGAACGAACCCCCCTTCGATCGAAAGGGTGAAGGGGGTTTCGCTCAAAGGGGGGTTCACTCGAACCCCTCTTTTTTTTAATTTTCCATTTGTTTCTATGAAGAAACGTGACATCATAGGGTTTGAACGAACCCACCATGCAAAAGGGGGTTCGCTCGAACTATGGGTTTGATCGAACCTCTCTTTTGGGTTCGTGCAAACCCCCTAGTTCGAATAAACCCTTTAAAACATGAAATTTTGAATGTGTGAGCATTTTTACAAATTTCCTTCCTCATCAAAATTTTACACCACTATTATGGGTTTACCCATTGTGGATATCAAATTAATCACTTTATTATATTCATGATAGCAATGATTGAAGAGAGAATCATTAAAAAGTTTGATTACACCATGAACTTGATCTAGAAGATATTTTAGTTTCCAAATTGAATATTCCATTTTGGTCAACCCTAGATAGCCACCAAATAATGGCATTCCACAATCAATTTTCATATCTTTCTTCTTTTACAATATTAATCCCTTGAAGGAATACCATCCATTCAAATTTATTATTAGTATAAATACCTAGGAAAAAAGAATCTACATTCTAAAAAACACTCTTATCATTCCTCATAATTACTTTATAGGTTTTCTTTTAAATGTTCATCAAATTTGATTGATTTTTCGATGACTCGAGGAATTTGGAAAACATTAAAAACTCCAAGGCGAAGATGCTAGGAAAGACATAAAGAGACTCTGACAAATGAAATGTTAGCACATCAAACCAAAATGAATAAAAAATTGATGCAGATTGCAAAGATACCCGGATGCTTCGACATCAATCACATTAGGTACGAAAAATGTTTCATGAGAAAAATCTCATGAAGATTTGGGCAAGTCTGGAATTGAAATTCCAAACTTTTCCAAATTATGAAGCACTGACCCATGAAGCTTCATCTGCTGCACGATTCTTCCAATGTACCAAATACTCCCAATATTCTTTCTTTCTTATTCATTTAGCAATTCGTGAATCAATGATTTGATCAATTTTTTCACACTTTTTCTCTAACAATTGATGTTTCTAGTCTTGCACATCCAAGAAATTTGAAGATGTACTATGTTATCCACTTGATTCACCTTCATAATATTTATATAAATCTACAATATTAAATATTGGAGAGATATCAACGTTGACTAGAAGCTCAATCTCATAAGCATTTGATGAAAACTTCTACAAAACCTTGCATGCCACAATTTTCTTCCATTTTAGTGTATTGTATGTTCCTTGTGGGAACCTCTCCTTCTTCAAATGTGCCATTACCAACTCACCAATCTGAAAATCTTGCACTCTTCTATGTATATCAACATACTCTTTGTATTTATTAGTGCTCTTCTTCAACTTCTCTTTCACCTCTTTATGCAAATCATGTATGTACTTGGCAAAATCCTCTACTACAACACTTTTCCTATTCAAATATGCACTATCTCTCAATTCATCAACACCACTTGGACTATACCCATACATAATTTGAAATGGACTCTTTCTGATACTTCGATTAATTGAATTATTATAAGCAAACTCAACTTGTGCCAATGTCAAATCCAACAGACTTGGTTTATCCCCAACCAAACACCTCAACAAATTACCCAAGCTTCGATTTACAAATTTAGTTTTTCCATCCATTTGAGGATGGTAGGTTGAGCTAAAACCCAATTGTGTTCCCATTCTCTTCCAAAAAGTACGCCAAAAATGGCCAACAAACTTTGTGTCTCGATCTGAAATAATACTTTTTGGCAATCCATGTAACTGAATTATTTCTTTGAAAAATAAATTTTCTATGTGGGAAGCATCACTACACTTCTTACATGGTATAAAATGACCCATTTTTGAAAACCTATCCACTACAACAAAAATTGAATCATTACCTCTTTGTGTTTGTGGCAAACCCAAAATGAAATCCATGCTAATGCATTCCCATGGTCTCTCCAGTATTGGCAATGACTGGTACAATCCGGTGTTTTGTCTCACTCCTTTTGCATATTGATATACTCTACAACTTTACACCATTCTTTTTACATCTGCACTCATTCCGAGCCAATAATAACTTTCATTCAGCTATGCTAATGTTTTTTCCACTCCAAAATGTCCACCCAAACCTCCATATGTTTCTCTCTCAATAAATTTTCCCTTATAGAACCTTGAGGTATGTGCAATATTTTTCCTTTAAACAACATATTTTCTTGAATAAAATACTCCAAGCATTGATTTATATCCACCCCCATTGGATTCTTACACACTGCCAAATCTTCTTTAAAATCAACATCTTCTTCATACAAATCTCCCATTGAATCAAAACCAACAATACTTACTCTCATTTTATTCAACAACAAACATCTTCTACTTAACACATCAATAACTCTATTCGATTTCCCACTTCTATGTTTCAATATAAAAGAATAACTTTGAAGGAACTGAACCCACTTCACATGCTTTTGGCTAAGCTCGCCTTGAATCTATATATATTGCAATGTGTGATGATCGGTATACAAAACAAACTCCTTCAAAAGCAAGTAATGTCGCCACTTCTTAAGAGCTTGCACAATTGCACAAAACTCTTGATCATATATTTTTTTACTTCATTTAACTTCCCGCTGAAATATGCTACTGGTCTTCCCTCTTGAGTCAAAACTCCTCTAATCGCTATCCCACTTGCATCACAATCAACTTGGAAGACTTTTTCAAAATCTGGAAGTGCTAACATGAGCTACTCCACTTTTTCCTTCAAAATATTAAAACTCCTCCCTACTGCAGTTGTCCAAACAAATTATTTTCTATTACCCTTCATTGTTTCGGTAATTGGTGCACATATCCCACTGAATTTTTTGATAAAATTCCTATAAAAACTTTCCAATCCATGGAAGCTTCTTTCTTCAAACATACTCTTCAGTGAAGGCCACTCAACAATTGTTTTCACTTTTTTCTGGATCCATTTTTAGACCTCTGTTGGAAATTACAAAACCCAAATATACCAATTCCTCTTTCATGAAACTACACTTTTTCAAATTCACCATTAAATTTTCTTCTTTCATCCTTTGTAAAACAAATCTAAAATGTTGCAAGTGCTCTTCCTTTGTCTTACTTAAAATTAGAATATCATCCAAATACACAATTACAAACTTACCAAGATATGACTTCAAAACTTCGTTCATCAATCTCATGAAAGTGTTAGGAGCATTCGTAAATCCAAGCAACATTACCAACCATTCGTATAGTCCATCTTTGGCTTGAAAAGCAGTCTTCCATTCATCTCCCTCTCTTATTCTTATTTGATGGCAACCACTTTTCAAATCAATGTTTGTGAAATATTTGGCTCCACTCAAGCAATCCATCATATCGTCCATTCTTGGTAATGGGAATCGATCAGTATTTGATTGTTATCTTATTTATTACTCCCGAATCTGTACACATTCACCAATCCCCATCTTTCTTTGGTCCCAACACTATCAGAACCGCACACTGACTCAAACCCTCTCTAATTAGCCCCTTATCCAACAAATTTTGCACTTGCTTATTTATCTCTTTATTTTCTTTTGGTGACATTCTATATGGTGCCTTGTTTGGTAAAATTGCATGGTCGGGAATCAAATCCATGCAATGACTAATGCTCCTCATGGGTGGAAATTCATCAGGTAACTCCTTTATTAATATATCAACATAGTCTTTCAAAATTTCTTGAACTTCCATGGGTATTTCACTTTCTTTGTTCACTATCCCAGCTACTACGAACTTGGGAATTATTGCAAAAAATGCTTTCTCCTTTTGAATCCTTTCAAAAAACAAAAATCAAAAACCAAACATACATTTGGTTTTTCTTCATCTTCTTCTTCTCTATTCTTCAAGGGGGTCAATGCATACTCTTCTTCACCTTTCTTAATTGTGTATGTATTCATTTTCCCATCATGAATAGCTTGTCTATCAAATTTCCACAGTTTGCCCAAAAGAATATGGCAAGCTTCCATTGGAATTATATCACACATGATTTCATCTTTGTGGTTCCCAATTTGAAAATTAACCATGTACATTGCTCATTAACCAACAATTCATGCTCTTTTTGTAACCACAAAACTTTGTATGGACTGGGATGTTTGGTTCTCTTCAATTTCAATTTGCTCACCATTTCTTCAAGCACCATATTATTAGTGCTACCACTATCCACAATAACTTTTCAATATTTTCCACTTACCTTACACCTTGTTCTAAACAAATTTCTTCTCTGAATTGGTTCTAGTTTGTCTTTTTTGGGTTCAACAAAATTCTCTACAACATCAACGACTCTCCATCTTCAGGGTTTTCTACATGCTTTTTTTGAGGTCTCCTCATTTTCAGCTTGTACAAATTCACTTTGGACACTTCTCCAACATCTTGTTGGATTTGCGGACATTTAAATGCTCGATTGCCTAATTCTCTACGTGGAAAACATGTGAAGTTGAAACCTCTTCCTCTACCTCTTCCATATGATCCTCTTCCATGAGAGTAATCTCCTCTTCCTCTAGGGAAATCTCCTCTTCCCTTGCCTTCTTGCATACTTGCACTTAACAAGCTTACCTCCTCCTGCTTGTTTTGGAAGCCTCTTTTGTTGCTCAGTGGTCTTCTTCCATGCGAAAATTTTCCTCTACCCTGAGAGTTATTTTGTTGCTTCCTATTAAGTTTTTCTTCTTCTTTCAAGGCATACTAATATGCCTCCTCCACACTATGGATATTAAGCAAATTGATTTCATCTTGGATGGATATGTGAAAACCATTCAAAGATCTTGAAAATTGCTCCATATCATCTTCTCCATGATCGTCTCTTATGCTTAACCAATAAAAATCTTCAGTATACTCCTCAGCATTGCTTTCTTTTTGCTTTAAACTCTCAAATTTTCTAAACAAATTAATTTGGTAGTTTGTTGGTAGAAACTTGGATTTTATCTTTGTCACCATTTGATCCCATGATTTTTGTTTTCCTTTCCCTTTCACTACTTGTCTTCTTACAAGTGATCCCACCATAGGGATGTGTATCCCTTCAACTTGGTGTGAGCATATTTCACCTTTTTCTCGCCTTCAATATTGTCATATTCAAAATATTCATCCATTTCGCCAATCCAATCTAGCAACTATTTTGCATTTAACCCACCTTTGTAACTTGGAGGATCAAATCATGGCTTGTAACTTATTTTTGTAATGGCTTTAATGAATCACTCTTCTCTTAGGTCTAAACCCAGTTGGTTCACTTCCTCTTCGCCTTCAATAGCCTGCTCTTCTTCATCATCACTTATGTCGATTGTATGGATTCCTCTTCTCTGTGGCATTTCAATGGCCTCCTTTGTGTAGTTTATTATTAATTTCATAATCTCAAGCTCCATGCCTTTGGGTTCTCTACCTCTGCAACCCCATCCTTTATATGTCGTTTCACTTCTTAACAAGACCTATCCTAGCTCTGATACTAGTTAATGCAGCTCAAATATCTGAGTTTTACCAAACTAAGATCAAATGCAACAACTTTACATAAAACAAAGATAGTTACAATAATTTTAATTGCATAATCAAATATGAAACCACCATGTTTTATTTAGCTATTATGGTTCATTCCACAAAATTCAATGTCTTAAACATTAACTGCAAAAAATCATATTTTCCTCTATCCAAAGAATCTATGCTTAGACTCCACCATATACATTCAACAACTCACAAATGCCAAGCCCTTATTACCAATTCAAGGATTTTTTTTCCAAAACTCTATCAATGCCTTTGTTGTTCTTTAGCTTTAGCGTACCTCTCTTCCCTTGTTTGCCACACCCTCCTCATGTATCCCTTAGCATAAATTTTCTCTCTTTTTCATGGGTTGATATCATTTTTTCTCCACCATTTTTTTGTTTGTTGTTGTTCGCTCTCTCCAATTTTTGGCACCCCAACAACTCCAGATTGTAGTGCTTTGTCTTTTCCTCGACCTTTCGACTTTTGCCCCAACTCCAAGTTTTTTCTGAGAATAGTCACCCAGTCTGGGCTCTACAAACATAACATTTTAATATTAAATCTGCAATCTTTTAAATGCTCATTAATATTGATTGATTTTTCAATGAATAGGAATTTAGAAAATATTCAAAACTCCAAGGTGAAGATGTCAGGCAAGACATAAAGAGACTCCAACAAATGGAATGTTAGCACATCAAAAAAATTTTTAAAACAAAACTAAAATGAATCAAAAATTGATGTGGATTGCAAAGATACGCGGATGCTCTGGCATCACTTTTAATAGGTAAACGTCCGATTCAGTGTTGTTTCTTTGTATTAGACATTTAACACAACAATTAAACATGTTTATCACTATTATAGAATATGAGTCATCTTCCATTGCTAAGGAACTTGATATGTGACAACAATTGATGTTTTTACTATGAAAATTTTCTATAAAATAAGGTAAAACCATAATAGTATGTTCCACTAGTGGGCCAAGCCTATTTTGCCTAAAATTACATAATTATTAAAAAAATATGGGAGATCTAATATATGTCTAGGTCATTCAACCTTAGCCCCTTTAATTTAATTTTTCTAGAGTTATATCAAACCCCCCTTTGTGGAGCCTCTTACACAATCTCTTCCACTCATATCCACATGTTAACAAAAAAATGACATATTTTCTCATGCTTTTGGGGTCAATTAAATCATCTCAAGATATAATTTTATATGTGCGTAGCACTTTGTGTTAGCTTTCTAAATAATCTAATATATTTTTTATTTTTTATATTATATTTTCTAATTTTATTATCAACTTTAGTTAATTAAAAATAATAATAATAACCTTTATTTGCTCAATCCTAAAAAAATAATAGAATATGTTATAGAAAATATAAAAAGTATAATGCACACTATATATATGTCAACATAGAATAAATCTGTAGGAGTACAAAATCAATTATGGTATATAAGTAAATGAGGTTTGAACATTTTATTATTACTAATTAACAATTAATAATATATAAAAATTTGATAACAATTATTAAAAATCCACACAATAGATATTGTAACTTTAGTAATTTATGTCCAAGAAATCATGAAAATATTTTATTTATAGTTAAAATTATGTGCTATGATAAAAATATTTTTAATAAAAAATAATAAAAATATAATAATTTTTTATTAAAAATTAATCAAATACGATAAAATATTTTTAATTTTTTAATTCTTAATTGAATCTACATATAAAATGTCACAAATTATTATTTACACACAAATTATTTGTTATAAGATAAAATGCAATCAATTCTAAAAATACTAGTTTTGATAGCCTAATAATTGAAAAGTAGGGCACTTTATTGTTTTTGCTAATTAGAATTGACATGGAAGAACTCACAATAAATGCATAATTTTCGGGTTGTTTAAAAGGGTTCATTGCTTATATATGCAATGACAATTAGTATTTAATTTAGAGGATGTTTTTAAATGGTTTTTTACTAATATATGTTTTTTTTTTGGATAGTTTTAGATGCATTTAATATTTAGTTTAATCATTCCATGTATAATCTAGGAATTGTGACTCATAGCTAAGGTTAATTTTAAAAAAAGGGATAAATCATTTCAATATATATATATATCTATTTAATTAAGCTTTAATTTATTTGTGAGTGAGAGAAATTCATCCATCTCATCAAAAAAAGTTCACTCATAAGAATTGTATCAATTGAATTTGTTCTATTAATTTATATTTCTATAATGTGATGAGATTAAATATTTGTATGTCTATTATGTATATACGTTAGTATTTTTAAATTAAAATTAATTGATTTTTTCGATTATTAATGTGAAAATTATAAAATGATATATCTATATTATATAAATTAATTAAAATTATTGTAGTAATGAACATACAAAAGTTTTTATGTCAGTATTTTAAATCTCTTTATTTATATTAAAAAAATCACAATATAATTTAAATTCTTGTAGTAATGAACATACGAAAGTTTTTATATCAATATTTTAAATCTCTTTATTTATATTAAAAAAATCACAATATAATTTAAAATTTTAATAAAACAATTTCACATAATCAACATTCTGAATACAAATAGTGGGAGGTAGGGAGGGCATCCCTCCAAGGTGGCAGAGGATGGTGGCATGGGTGGCCACGTTGGAAGTTGTGCGGGTGCAAGAAGTCGTGTCGTGTAGATAGCCACGAAGGCAAGGGACAACTTGCTTATCTTTTCAACAAGAAGAAAGTACGAGTAAGATAGCTGACATACTCTTTTCGAGGAGTAGAAAATGATTATTCTTTACGAGAAGAGAAATATCATCCAAGTTTGGACAACTCACACGAACAAGCATGAAATTGGTAAGGTTGGCGGTGGTTGGCAACAGATTTCATTTAAGGCCTTTTGAGCCTTCTTTTTGCCTAAGTTTTTGTTAAGTTTTGCCTGAAGAGAGAGGCTTCCATTCTGTCGAGTTGTTGCCAATTTGGAGTCGAATGGCTGGGTCCTTAAAACAATTTATAGAGGTATCAGTGGCGGGCTTGGCTCGGTTTGGGGCTGACACCCCCATTTCGCTCTAGACATAGGATAGGCTAACTTCCTTTCGAGCCATCACAGACCAACGGCTCAAGCGAATTCTGCTAAATTATGAGTCATCGATGCTAGTTGCAGTTTAAATGGTTTTGGGTTCTAGTCACCTGGAGAGTAGAGAGTACGTTTGAGACAATTTATAGATTTTGTCTCAATTCTTAGCCTCTTTGCTGGACAATCTGGTGCCAAAGGTGGAATCAATAAGTTTAATGCATAAGCTATTTATACTTGGTTTGCTTGGAGGCATGATTGAGCTTCTTCAAGAGGTGGTTGAAGGAAGAGGTTGCCTATGGCTTTGTGATGTGGAGAGGGTGCGTGAGGAGGATACGGTGAAGCTTTACCCGTTCCTCCTGGACTTGCAAGGACCAGGTCTAATGCATCACATGGCGATTGTTGTGGTTGCAATGATTTTCTTGAAGAAGTTTTCCAGACTCATGGCAGTGGACAACGAGGACTGGAAAGAGGAGTTTGAAGAATTTGCTTAGTTAAAAAAAATTCTATAATTGGCATCGTTTCTTTTTTGGCTTATAGTTGATAGTAGTTGGCTCATTTATGTTTTGCAAGCTTTGTTTGGTTAATCTATGATCGTAGCTCGATCAGGGTTTTTTGTAAGTCATTTCTGAGGCTATTTTGTTCAAATGTGGATATTAAATTCGGCTTTTTGGTGGGTGAAAATTTGATAAAACTTGCTCAATACTTGCAATACAAATGTTTGTAATTCGGGCTTTATTAATATATTATGACCCTTAAATATAAAAAAAAACATTCTAAATACAAATAATTTCAAATATAAAATTTAATATATAGCATTTTTCATCCAATATTTGCTTACCCTCAATTTAAATGCACTAGTCATATATAAGAAATGTTAAACAAAAGATCAATGCACATGATCTATCAAAAACTTACTCTCCTTAGGTAGTTGACATTGAATAAAGTCTATTCTCAATATAAAATATTATTGAATTATTAGTTTTATTTTTCATAACACCAAAGATTCAATTGTTATTGAAGAGTTAAAGCAAGCAACCTTTCTCTATTATTATTGAATTATTAGTTTTACTTTTCATAACACCAAAGATTCAATTGTTATTGAAGAGTTAAAACAAGCAACCTTTCATAACACCAAAGATCAATGCACATGTGTCACATGTTAGTGCATAACTTTTAAGGCTCAAGTGGTCCCATATTCTTATTTAAATTATAGTTTATATTTTAAAATATTTTTTATTTATAAATTCAAGTTTTTTTTATTAAATAAAGTTTGAATTATAAAAAAAATAATGCAATTTTAAGTGAACTGTCCAAAGAAGAGGGAAAAGAAGAGAGCAACACTTATAATATGAATTTCAACAAATTTTACAACTATCTGATCCAGTATCCCCATCATGAAGCTATGAGAATTGATATGTAAGTAGATGCTCTGACATTTATAAATTCAAGTTATGAAAGGCATGTTATGATATGGAAATGGTAGTTTTTTTAAATATTTGAGGGCATGGATTTAAAGAATTTTTAATTGTAGATAAATATATTGTTATAAAATAGATCTAAATCATAAAAAAAAAAAAAATTAGTTCAATAATATAAGCAATATTTTAATATTTTAAAGAAATATAGAGAGAGGAAATATCTTTTATTTTCATGTTAGTTTTTTTAGATTTATTTTTAAATTTGTTGTTTTGTTTGTTTTTATATATAGAAAGAGTTTGGAAGTTTGATAAAACATTTGTTAGATGGTCATGAAGCTTTTTGTAGGTCAAAAGGTAAGTTTGTTACCTATAGATTTATTTAATGTAATAACAAACTCCTATCATGATAAAGAATTTCTTTGCAAAAGTGTGGGTTACAAAAAAATTCAAATTTTTGTTAATCTATTTGTCAATTGTAAAATGATAATTTTGAAAAAAATCCAAAAGAAATTCATATTTCTAGATTAAAAAAAAGACATACTCCTTGATTAAAAAAAAATTTATATAACACTAAATATCATGTTTAACAAACTTTAATACTAAGATTGTGATAACATTAAATTGAGATATAATTCTCCACACAAAGATAAAATCAAAGCATATGAAATTGAGATATAATTCTCCACACAGAGATAAAATCAAAGAAATATATCATATGCTTACAGAAAACAAAATACATACGAGCCTCTGAATTTCCGATCAAGAGAGTTGTAGAATAAAAGAAAGAAAAGCCCAGCATTAGCACCCACGGTCACGTGGAGAGGGGTTTTCTCGGCTGAAATCTCTCCACTCTGCTCATACTACTCACATCCAGAGATCTGAGAGGCGCTGCAACCCAATATTAATCCTGCCCATCTCTGTTGGAACCGCCTCTAAATTAGCGATGATTGACTGTCCTCTACAAACATGCTGCCAAATTTAGCGTCGTAAGAACCCGAAGTGTAGTGTTTGATTGCTCCCAAAGAAAGATTACATTTTCCTTCCTCAAACTGCACTTCTTCATCATCTTCTGTTGGCTTGTTATTATTAGAATTGTGGTGTCTACCCAGCATCAATTTCTTCAGCTTGTAGAGCTTCTTATTATAATTACTCGTATCCTTGGCTGCCTTGCTGGGCATTGTTACTTTTTCTTGCTTGGACGCCTTCGCCCACTGCGTTGTCCTTCTAATCTGGCCAGTACAAGTTACCTCGGGCGAGGTGGGCTCCTGCGATTCGAACCCGGGGTCTTTGCTTGGGATTATAGAGGTGGAGCTTACTCTTTTGCAAAAGCGGAGTCTTGGAGAATACCCGGCCATAGTATTGAAGTCTGTAGCAGCAATGGCGGGAGAAGGCATCGCCAACGCTGGAAACGCGGTTCGAATCCCACTGGGAGACCTTGATGCTCTGTGACCCGGCCGAGTGCTCCCCATGCTTCCGTCAAAAATGAAAATGAAAATCAGTCTTTGTTGTTTATCGGCATTAATAATGTGGGTCAATCTGTTCGTCTGGCAGAAATCTGTGCAAAAGACATGCACATGTGGGATAGTAATGGGACGTCTTCCGCGTGGAGATCGAGCGATGAAAGCAAGGGCAAGTGACAGGTACGAGCTTTTATTTGATATGATAGATGATCATGCGAATAAACAGACATGCATTGAATCAACGCTGTTCCTTTCCTGGCCATCAATTTTATTATATAATATTATTATAATGTAAATGTGTTTTTATTTTTAATTAGTCATATCTGCATCTTAATGTTTAGGTAGATGTTGTCTTTATTTGAGTCGTTGTTTATTGAACATTTAAGTGAATAATATTATTATAATGTAAATGTGTTTTTATTTTTAATTAGTCATATCTGCATCTTAATGTTTAGGTAGATGTTGTCTTTATTTGAGTCGTTGTTTATTGAACATTTAAGTGAATAATCTATTTCTTAAATATTTTGTATTATATTAGTTATTTAGATTTTTTATATGTTTTTAGATGAATAAGTGCCGATATTATTATTAAAAAAATCTATTTACTCACTAAAACAAAGGTAGCTGGAAAAATTCATATCGTGAAGTTTAAATGGGTAAAACTCGGATAAGAAAGCAAAGATAAAGTTGTTAAGCAATAAGAGCTATACCCTTTGTGGGTGGACAAAGATCTCTATCATTTGATTTTCCCCATACATTAACGAGGTTTGGGTCATCAAGGGGAGGCTCCCAACCAAAAACCACACCCTCTTTTTTTTATTCTTCATGTGGCTAAGGGTATGGTCCCATGGAGGGGGGCTTCCTAAAAAAATTCAATGGGTGCTGCTTAAATTTTTAGGAATATTTTAAGGCTAGTGGTCCCATGAATTCAATTTTGCAATTCAACTTAAAAGTTTGAGCTCCAAAATTTAAGGATCAAACTGAAGTATTTTTAGTAAAAACTAATAAATAAATAAAAATTCTCTCATTTTTTTTTTTTTTTTTAGGAATTTAAAATTTTGAGTGATAAACAAGTGGCAGAAAAGCTTTCTAAAAAATTCCTAAGTTGTAGGGGCAATTTCTAGCCCCACCTCAATTTCACCCACTGAAAGATTCATTTCTAAAAGGTAGGGGCTCCTATTTTTCTAGAAAAGATTCTAATTAATCCCGTAGCACAATTTTTTTTTCTTCATGGGACTGCTTGATCCATGAAAATAGAAGCCCAAGCCCCCCCATGGGACCATACAATAAGCATCATGAGTAGGTGAAATAGCTATAGCAAGGTGAGGAAACTTGATAGAATCTAACTATCTAATGAACCCATGTTCACAATCTTAAAGAGAGGTAGAATGAGGTTGGGAGAGTTGAGACCACCCATGGATAGACCTATTATTGGTTATTCATGCAAGGTGTTAAGAAGCATATTAGTGAGCATCTTGATTATTTAGATTTGACTATTTTCCTAGATTGAGGTCATTTTTGTAGTCATAGATGTAACCTATGCCTTTTTCAAACTTGAATTCAAATTCTAATACTTGTTCATTATTTTTGTTAGAAAATTAATGCATAAAAAAAAAAAAACCTACATAACCCTATGAGAAAAAAGAATGCACACGAGCTTATAGAATAATCATATGCAAAGATCAAATAGACAACCCGCAAGATAACACAAGATATACCCTGAAAAAACCCTCATACAGGGAAAAAACCAAACCTCCAAAAGAATCCACTCTATGTATTATTTAGCCATATACTATTACAATGCACTTGAAGAGTTTCCATGAATAATTTTGAAACATCAAACTCCTTCAATGCACTCTCCATGTGTTCAAGAATGTAACCACACATCCCATGACATGCTTCACATATGCACTCACAAGAGAAATACAATATGTAATGACAACCCACTCACCCAACCAACCTTAACCAATAAAAATGTTTTTTTTTTTTTATAGATTCAAGTTCACACAAACATGTAACCAAGTGGTAAGATAAAATCATGTGCCTCAAAACCATGAGAACACAAAACCATTGACCTCACATTTGCTTTTTGATACTAAGTTCTTACACTATTAAATATATTTTTCCAATAATAATTAATTATTCTATGTCTCCCACACATAAAATAACTAACCTAATGTTACATACAAATTTATAATTGGCCCTTGAATAAATATTTAATGTGACTATATTTAATATAAAAAAACAGTAGAGATGCAAGGAAAGATAAATTAGACGAGTTATAAAGAGAAAGTGCATCATGTATGGTTAGATCCAAACACAAATGGAAAATCCATGACTATGGATTAGACCTAGACCTAAAGACTTGAACCCAAATAGAGCATGAATTAAATACAAGATCTATGGCACTATATTGACAAAGAAATCACATTGTCTAGGGAAACAGTTCTTTCAAGGTCCAAAATCATGATCAAAGGCAAACATTTTTTAATCAATGAGCTAAGTACCCATATCCATTCCATTTAGTTGTGTACCTTAATAACTCATATCAAAATGCATTGGCCCAATATCTAATCATCTTTTAGATCTAGTTAATTTATGTTTATGGGTATGTATATTTTTGGTTTAACTTTGAACAATCCTAAGAATTTTTTTGTTTTTATAGTTTAGTGAACCCCTTTGATCTTACATGACCTAGTCCTCCTAGGGCTATTATCATTATTAGGGTTTTCAAATCTATATTTTATGATTTCACTTCTTATTTTCAAATGTGATATACTTCTAATTTTTTATATTTATAAGAAGCATTACCCTTTTACTAGATTATTGGTTTATATTATCTAATCATGAATATCATCTTCCATTTATTTACTAATATGACTTCTTATGTCACTATGCTTTATGATTTAATACATCATTTGTGACCTATGATAGTGACTTAGCTATTACTTATCCCTATGCACACTTGATATTTAACTAGGGATCTTGTCTCATATGATTTGTACCTAGCAAGCATGATAACCTTTTTCTTAATTTATGGATTCTCTTCCATTTGTCTCTATTAATTCATATTTCCTTGAGGGATCTAGTGATGTAGATGTACACATTTTACCTGAACACTTATATTCAATAATGATGCACCTTTGACCATTCTTACGATATATTATATCATTTGAGATACTTATTTATGACAATTATCTTAGTGATTAACCTAATGATGATTATACTTCTATATATCAATGACACACATTTTTTACCTTAACATGAGATTTCTATCCATCATTATATAACTTGTAGCCCATGATATGTCAATTATATGCTCCATGATGAGCACAATAATAATTCTTTGCATTCTCATGAGAAAAATGATAACTATGTGCATTATGATGATTCATTGTGCCTTACACATATTCTAGTGATCCCTCCTTTATGGACCTCATCAAATTTTCTATGTATCGTGATGAAATACCACATTTTGATGGATTTTTTAATTTAGATCTTTTAATGATCTATATGATATATCTTTTAGTTATTGTGGAAGAAAATATTATACACGTTCTATTGAATATACACGTGATTTAGACACACCAAACAATGAAGAACAACATGAACATATTTTACATTATTTATGTGGTATATGTGAGGATAGTGTGCCTTTAGTTGATGATACATATTTCATATCTTCCACCACTATTAAAAATGTTATGATGTAAACACATACACGTAAGGGGCATGTTAAGCGTAAGATTTCATTTTACATGAACTACCTTGTCACTATGATTGATAATCTAGAATGGTAGGTTGGTGATTATGCATAAAGATTTCAACCCCAAGATTTTTGGAATAATGGAGAAAGCAACAAGTACAACAATCTATCAATAAAGCCAAAAAACCTTCTAGAGTGAAGAAATACTATATTTCCATTGAAAAAATGAATTATAGTATACTGCAATGTAATAAGATGACCTTCCTATAAGGGAAAGGATACAATCCTAAGACATACTAAAATCACACCATGTGTCTAAATACTATGAAATGAGACAAAAAGAAAAAAAATACCTATGTAATCTTAAAAGACAAGGTGTAATAAGTCTTCATGTCTAATGAGCAAGATAAAGTACCTTTTTCAAACACCAACACCCACCCTCAACTACAAGTTAGGTAGGCACAAAACAATCATAAAAGATCAAATATGGGTCTCAACTACTAGGCTTGATGAGATACCCAAGGACAAAACATATATTTCACAAATGGAGAAAAAGATAAAACGTCATGGGAAAAAGATCTTCCCCAAAAAAGAGAAAAAGAATGAAATAAAACTTTGAAGGAAGGAGAACTCAGGAAAACTCCCCAAGGGAAACTTCCTTTATCCCAAGAATTGATTGTAGTTGAAGATAATGAGGTGATGCCAAAGGGTTGGTGAAGAATTATGCAAATTTCTCCTCTATAGGAAAATGCTCCAAGCTGAAAAAACCATCCTGTAGATATCTAAAAATATTCTAAGACCCGATTCCATCATTTATCCAAATTATTCCTCATTCTCCCTAAGTCCTAATCCATTTTCCTAGTCCTAGTCCCCTTTCCACAATAATTAATTAATTTAATCCCCCACATAACCACCCAAAAATGAATAAAATAATTATTTTATTCCTCACCACTCATCTCATAACTATCTCCCAAAAATCTAAATCTAAATCAAATAATTCTCAATTAATCTTCTCCCTCCATATTTAAACTACCCAACCAACTTACTCAAATAATTCTCAATTAATCTTCTCCCTCCATATTTCAACTACCCAACCAACTTGATATAAGGTGTCCATCTCTCATCAAATCTCTATCATTGATCTTTATCCTACCAATCCTAATTACATCTACCCTCTCATTAGCCATTAAAGAGGAGGATCTTGTATCTTTGCAATGTCATATTGTTCATTTGAGCAACCAAATTTTATCCATTTCTTAGCAAATATACCTTCATGGTGTAGCATGAATCAAAATTGGGTAACTTTATTTTGGTTTATTCATTTATTTTTATTTCTTTCTCTAATTGAGGTCACATGTGATATAGATTTGAGGTTTTAATTTTTCATTTGAAACCTTCATTTTGATCTATATTTTATGTTTACACATCCTATATGATTATCATATGAAGTGCATGTCAATCTCAATATGCTTAGTTCATGTTGATGCTCCATCCAATTGCATGAAATATGTATGACACTTTGATTGCCACACCAAATAATGATGGGACTATCAAGGGGAAATCCAAAACTGGTAAATAATTATCAAATTCAAGTAACCTCTTGGCTATTTGAAATTGTTGCTTGATACTCAACCTCTATAGATGATATTGCAACAATAAAAAAATTATTCTTGCAATACCATGCACAATGGGACCATAACCAAGGAAAAATTAAAAACCAAAAGTAGACTTCCTATAATGAACATCACTAGCTCGATTTGAATCAATGAAGCTAATAGTTCAAGATTCTCTTAATGTATAGTGAATACTAAATGCAAGGTATCGTGAATATCTCATAATATTTTTGGTAGCCTCTAGTCACTCTCATGTGGATCCTAAGAGAAATATGAGACAAGGCCAACCACAAAATAAATATCAAGATGATAATGTGTTAGGTACAAAAAAGACTACCAACCAATTGCTTGTAAAATGTAGCATTGATTAAAGGAGTGGAACAATTAGAGGAAAATACAACACTTGAATGGAATGGAGTAGGGGTATGCTTGCAATAAATTATGCTATATATTTGAATCAAATCAAGATCATAATTTTCTAAAAAATTGGTAATCCCATCTAAAGACTAAATAACATATAAACCAAGAAAATAATATAGAAGCCCAAGACTTTTCATATAAAATTGCTCAATCAATACTCGTAACGAAATGGCTATTCACTATCTAAAAATTGCTTAAATTATCTCTAACAAGGCCAAAAAAAAATTGAATATCACATTGATATTTATTTCACTTACTATATAAGTGAATAATCTAGAACTCAACTGTGCGTTTTTCCAAAAACAATACATCGATTTATTATTTTATCTCATTAAGAAATTATATTGTACAAGCATTGCTCCAGTATCAAGCTTAAAAGTTTAAAGTGTAGCATAATTTTATTACATCAATTGATCATAGTTATCTTTATCAAATATTACACTTTATAAATATTATTTAACAATCCTTTTCAAAATATAACAGCCTTGTGTCATGATCTCGGCTCAATCTTTCTTCTCTTTTGACAACCCTTCACTCCTGGTTAATCAGTTAGTGAATGTGATAGAGAGAAGGGGAAATAACTTCAACTCAATCTCAAATCAAAAAACTTTGCAATTAAAGATCCTTAACACAATAAACAAGGTGATTTTCTTCACAATCTTCCACTATGCCTTGTAGGACAACAAACATGGGTTTTCTATCATAATTTGCAAACCAGACCTCAAACCCAAAATATAATCACCATTTAGGATACCCTTTTTGACACTTCAAAACATATCAAGTTTGTAGATATCATTGTTTTGGAACAAATCCTTCAAATTCCTACTGCTATGCTCTAAATAAGCCTAATTAGGCTCTTCCTACTAGGTCTCAATAAGGATTTCAAACTCTAAGGTTTAAATCACCATTCTAATGGCTTGGACACATCATTTGACATCTATCAAACCCCTTCCAAGAAAATTAAATCACTACTTAAGAGTATTTCTTCAAACCTTAACACCTATGCAACTATCATGCCTAAAACATGGGGTTTTCTACCTGGGGCATCAACAAATTGGCCTCAATCTTCATCCCCTGCTCCTGCAAACACCCAAAACCTTTAAAAAATCCTATCTACCTCCATTCCACTGATTTTTATACCTTTTCATTAGTGGAATGGGCCAAAAATCATTTTTGTGCAATCAAACCCCCTTCAACTAGGGTTTCAAACTATTTTCAGTAAAATTGGCCTAACTCCTTTCAAACTTAATGAAAACTGATGAGATCAATTGCAGAAGTTAGATAACTCAATACTTCATCAATTCTAACATAAATTAGAATACCTACAGGTCATACAGGGATGTACTACTTTGTATAGCAGCAAATTCAATGAATAAAACGTAGAAAATAGAGCACATTTATTGGTTCAATCTTCAAATTACATCAACAACCTCCCCAATCGACCATATATGGATTTTTAAAGCATTAAAACCAAAAACCAATCGATTCCAGCTATCTCTCAACCTCCCAACCATTCAACTCCCCTTTGAGACACAAACATGCAAAAATGCAAAAGTTTCTCTACAACTTTTTGCAACTTTTACCATACTTACAGAATTGACTCAAGAAAACAAAAATGGTCTAAATAGACCTTATTACAACCAAAAAGTGAATCAAACACACAAAACTAACATTTATCCACCCTTTACATCATGAAGACTCAGGTTCCCTGCACCATACTCCCAGGGCAAAAAGGACTCAAGTTCCATTGAGGACAGTGTTGTAACAATAGATTCAAGTTTGTTCCTATCATTCTCTGACCTCCAAGTGACATATCCATTTGGTAGACCTTTCCAATGGACCAAAAAATGGAAAAATGCATCATCCCTTGCCTTTTTGAATTCTTTGGAACCTTGGAAATGCTTCAACTTCAATGACCTGTTTGATAGATGATCCTTGACTCCTTCTTCACTTAATAATATTATTGAACCTACATCATTACCTGCAATCAGACCTCCTCCATCCTTGAAATGAACTTTCTTATTCTTCACCTTTGGTGTATACTTGGACTTGTCCATAGTTCTTTTCAACTTACCCTTAACCTCTTCACCTTTGTTGCTCACCTCTTCCATCTGTAGTTGTTACTTGATCAGGTACATTAACTTTTGGTATGCAAGAAATAGAATGACTACTATCCCATTTTGAAAGCAATGAATGGAAAACTCCTCAACCATCACATCAACATACTCCTTAAACCAACCTTGGATCTCAAAAATCAATTCATCCTTGACCTTCAATGCAGTAGATCACCAACTCAATATCATTTCCCTCCAAAATCAAATATTTCTTCATGCCTGCTGTCATAGTGTCTCCATGTTTAGTAGTGGTTGCAATGTCCATGTTCTCCTCTTCATTTACCTTTATAAAATCTTTCCTACCTACCATCATCACATTAGATCCCTTGATTTTCCCTTTATCCTCCTCTTTCAATGGTTTCAATCTATAGGAAATTCCATCCTTTTCTATCTCATAAGTATTCCTCCTTCCATTATTCCTATCAAATTGCCAAGGCCTCCCTAGCAGCAAATGACATACATCCATAGGTAGTATGTCACACAAAAAATTTTCTTTGTATCCTCCTATATTGAACTCCACCTAGCTTTGTTCATTTACCAAAACATATTGACCCTCATTCAACCAAGAAAATTTATAAGGAGTATCATGTTGTATTCTAGGCAACTTGAGTTTTTCAACCATCTCATTGGAAACCATATTATTTGTACTTCTTGAATCAATTACAACTTTACATACCTTACCCAAGAACTTCCAACTTGTCTTGAAGAGTGTCCTTCTTTGTGATGGGTCCTTTTCTAGTGATGCTTTGATGAGAGTTCTTCTTACCATAAGAGATTCACCAACCTTTGGAGCAACATGCTATGATGGAGATTTTACACTCTCATTGTCATCTTCTTGCACCAATTGAGCTCTTCTTTGTGAATTAGAGGCTTGACCTTCATTTCACTACCATGCTTGATGTCCAAACTTGCTGCATTGATAGCACCTCCCTATGAATCCACTAGTGCCTCTTCCTTGACCTCCAAATCTACCTCTAAAGATGATCTTCCTCCTCTAAATCCACCTTTCTGATCAACAACTTGGTCTTGGACTTTATTTTTATCTTCTTGGTTCTCATATGACTTCCTTGAAGTGGAAAATGTCCCTCTTCCTCTAGAATTACTACCTCTACCCCTAGTTTGTTTGTCTGGCCTTCTCTTTAGCTTTTCTTCAGCCTTGATTGCCAATTGAAAGCATTCCTCAACCGTTCTTGGATTATGCAAGATCAACTCATCTTGAAGGTTAAATATTAAGCCACTAAGATATCTATCCACCTTCTCCACATCATCCTCCATGTGACCTGCTCTTATACTCAGCTTATAGAATTCATCAGTGTAAGCTTTGACATCCATCTCCCTTTGTTTCAAACCTTGAAGTTTCTTATACATTTGAATTGCATAATCAGTCAGTAAGAACTTACCCTTAAACTTTACCACCATTCTATCCCAAGAAACAATTTTTGACTTACCTTTCTTCCTCCTTCCAGTCTACTCATAATCCCACCATAATAAGGCATGCCCCTTCAACTTTGTTTTTGCAATATTTACCCTTTGTTCCTCAGGTACGTCCTCACATGCAAATAAGTTATCATGTGTTGCAATCCAATCTAAAATATCTTCCTCATTCAAGTTCCCTCCATACATTGGTAAATCAATCTTCACCTTGTGGTTATCTCCCTTGACTGCTCTCAATAGCTTATCTATCCTCTGTTCATTAGGATCCAATTCCTCTTCTTCTTGAGTCTCTTCTTGGGGGTTTTCCTTTTCCCCTTCCTCTTCACTGTCACTCTATTCACCAGTGACTATACCTCTCCTCTAAATTGTTTCAACAGCCTCAAGCCTTGTTATCATCCTATTTTGGAGTTCCTTCAATCTCCCAATCTCTCTCGCAATCTTCTCTTACATCGACTCATTCAATTTCCTAGCCATAGTATTTCTTTTTGGAGGCGTCTTGCTTTCTTTCTCACTTAACAACTTCCCTCTTATAGACCTACCTATGATTTGATACCAATTTGATGCAGAGCAAGGGAAATAACTTCAACTCAATCTCAAATCAACAACCTTTATAATTTAAGAGCCTTAACACAATAAAAAGGTGATTTTCTTCACAATCTTCCACTGTGCCTTGTAGGGCAGCAAACACGGTTTTTCTATCATAATTTGCAAAGCAAGCCTCAAACCCAAAATTTGATCACCATTTAGGATAATTTCTTTGACACTTCAAAGCATATCAAGTTTGTAGATATGGTTGTTTTAGAACAAATCCTTCAAATTCCTACTGCTACACTCTAAATAGGCCTAATTAGGCTCTTCCTACTGGGTCTCAACAAGGATTTCACACTGTAAGGTTTAAATCACCATGCCAATGGCTTAGACACATCATTTGACATCTATCAAACCCCTTCCAAGAAAATTCAATCACTACTTAAGAGTTTTTCTTCAAACCTTACCTATCCAACTATCATGCCTAAAACATGGGGTTTTCTACCTAGGGCATCAACAAATTGGCCTCCATCTTCAACCCTTGCTCCTAAAAACACCCAAAACCTTTAAAACATCCTATCTACCTCCATTCCACTGATTTTTAGGCCTTTTCATCAATGGAATGGGCCAACAATCATTTTTGTGCAATCAAACCCCCTTCAACTAGGGTTTCAAACAATTTTCAGTAAAATTGGCCTAACTCCTTTCAAACTTAATGAAAACTGATGAGATCAATTGCAGAAGTTACAGAACTCAATCCTTCATCAATTACAACACAAATTAGAACACCTATAGGCCATACAGGGCCTCTGAACACTCAAGGCCTTCAACCTATTCAAACACGGACAAACAAACAAGCATTTAGTCATCAAACAAATTTAAACCAAAGCATTCCCTATGAAATTCATCCAAGCACAAGAATAAGAAAACAAACATAAAATATCAAATGAAAGCTAATGAAATCTTATTCTAATGCTCAAACCAACATCTTATAGGGGAATTGGTGCTTCTTTGATGTGGAAAGAAGCTCTTTCCCAATTCCCTGATAAGCTTGATGATGATAATTGATTCAAAATGTGTAATTGGATGCTAAATGATGATAAAAACTAGCTTGAAATGATGAAATTGATCTAGAACTTATACTAAGAACAATTAAACTATGAGATAAAATTCCTAATGATCAAAATTCCTAAACTTTTGGATCCAAAATCAATAGAGAAGCTCTTTATTTATAGGAAAGAAGGATGGAGAAATGAGAATGTGGGATTAAACATGAGCCAATGGCAAGGTGCCACTTGTCAACATGCTAGTGGAGGAGGAATGAGCACATTTTGGTGAATGTGCAAATAAATGCAAATAGGCAGAAATTTGAAATTTGAAAGATTGCTTGTGGAAGAAGATGTGGAAGAAGAGTTAATGCCACTTGGCTCAAGAAAAAGGACTTGTAAGAGGAGTTAATGCCATGTTGGAGGACAAATCTTTTTGGAGGGAGTTTTTCAAATTGGAAGAATATTCCAACAAGATGCCTTTTTGAATGAAAATAGGAGATTTTATAAATCAATTAAATTGATTACTTGTGCAAGTTGCAAAATCGATTAGAGTTAGAGTTAATTAGGATTTAATTAACTTAGATGGAAATTGGTTGATTTGACATTTGACTTAGATAGTTAGATTTATTTAAATCAAAATGAGAGGAATTTGAGATATTAGATTTAATTAAATAAAGTTTGATTTATTTAATTAAAAGGGATGATGTTAGATTTAATCAAATAAGGGTGATATATATAGTCAAAACAAGAAATATGATTTAATTAAATAACATGAACTATTTAATTTAAAAGAGGAACATTAGGATTAAATAAAATTTATTTATTTAATCAAAGAGGACATATTAGAGTTAATTAAATAAAATGATTTATTTAATTAAAAAGGATAATGATTTAATCAAATAAGATGATTTATTTAATTAAAAGAGGAATTATGATGAATTAATTAAATAAGGATTATTTTATTAATTGGTTAGTAAGAAGTGTTACAGGAAGAAATGATGTTAGTAAATCAAGATTAGGTGCATGATATCAATCCGAATATTTTCAGTGTCTACAGGGTCGTACTGCTTTGTGTAGCAGAAAATTCAATGAATAAAACGTAGAAAACATAGCACTTTTATTGGTCCAATCTTCAAATTTCATCAACAACCTCCCCAATCGACCATACATGAATTTTTAAAGCATTACAACCAAAAACCAATTGATTCCAACTGTCTCTCAACCTCCCAACCGTTCAACCTCCATTTGAGACAAAAATGCAAAAATGTAAAAGTTGCTCTACAACTTTTTGCAACTTTTACCATAGTTACAAAATTGACTCCAAACTGACTCAAGACAACAAACACGGTCTAAATAGACATTATTGCAGCCAAAAAGTGACTCAAACACATAAAACTAACATTTAACCACCCTTTACATCATGAAGACTCAAGTGCCCTGCAGCAAGATGTGACTTTGTCAGATCATTTCCTCATTTCTTTTCGCATTGAATGGGAGACTAGATATCCTCGGGCCTACAAAACGTAGTTCTTTTTAAACATGTCTTTGCTTTGTCATCATCCTAGGTTGGCCCATATTCAGAGAGTTTAGAATTTAGAGTGCAGGCCAACTCATGATAGAGATTGGATTAATTGGTGGAATGATGCTATCAATCGTACGATAAGATTTTTGCACATTTATGAGCACCAGTTGGCCATTTTTCGTTAGTGGTCTTATTAGGCTACCACAACTGACCTTCGCTTAGCTATCAAACCTCTGGAGGCTAGACCTTTTTCCCCATCATTGCAAATCAGAGTGGCAGAATTAAGACACAAAATGAAAGTTGCAGACAATTATGTTGCTAGAGGTGCCCAAATCAAAGCCAAGTTACACTTGTTAAAGATTGGCGACTGTGCCTCCAAGGAGTTTTTTCTGGCCCTGCATGCCAAGTAATCTTCTCCTAGCATAAAAAAAATTAAAGTGGGATCACAAGTGCTCTCTAAGCTACCTGACATTCTCCAGGCCTTTGTTCGACATTATGAGCAAGTTTTCACTGCTTAGGATTACACACCAGAGCGACAACAAGCCCTTCAAGATTGTCTTATTGTTGTGCCACATAGACTATCTTCAACCCAGAGAACGTTTTTTGAGCAATTTCTCACAGTTGAAGATTTGAAGGAATTCGTTCAGTCCATGGCTAATGACAAGGCCCCTGGGATTGATGGTTTCCCTTGTGAGTTCTACAAGGTCCTTTGGGACTATGTTGGTAATGATCTGCATAAGGTCTATCTTGAGGCTTTTCATTCCAAATCCTTGGGTAATATAATTAACAAAGGAAATATTAAATTCATACCTAAGCCTAGAGATCCTGAGGATATCTGCAGCTGGACACCTATCACACTCCTCAATGTCTCTTATAAAATTATAGCCAAAGCGTTGGCTTTGAAAGTCCGCCATCTTCTGCCTTACATTGTGCGACCGAAGAAAATTGGTTTCATCAAGTCCAGCTTTATTTTGGATAATATCATTGTTGTGTGGGAAGGAATAGAGTGGGCCAAACATTCAAACCAGAAAGCTATTTTTCTCAAGATGGACTTTGCTAAAGCATATGACCGCATTAAGTGACCCTTTATTCTAGCCATGTTGAAAGCCTTGGGGTTCGGGCCTAATTTTATTCAGGTTGTCCAAATGCTTTTTTCATACGCCTTTGTATCTCCATTAATGGCCGCTAGTCTCTTGCCTTTGGCCTTTTCCGCTTCATTCGGCAAGGATGCTCGCTTGCTCCTTCCCTTTATGTGCTTGTTACCGAAGGATTTGGCTATTTGTTGGCCAATGCGATCTCTCAACAACGTGTCAAAGGCATCACTCTTCCTAAATCCTAGGCTCAACATGTGAATGGACACTTTGCCGATGAATCCTTCCTCACCCTTCTAGAGGAAGAAAACAATATTAAGGTGGCCTTGGATTGTCTCAACATTTTTTGTCTTACATATAGCTTTCCTATCCAGTGGCATAAAACTTTATGCTATAGGCAGTCTATTCTGCCCACTCCTCACTGGCTCCAGCAGTATGGTTGGAAACGGATTGGGCCAAGGGAAATATTTAGGTTTCTGGGCATTCCCTTTTCCTTCCAGGCTTCTCCAGGTGAGATGTGGCAAGTTGTTCTCTCTAGGATTGAGCAAAATTTGGCCTAATGGATTACCAAGCCTCTCTCTCTGGCGAGAAAATTCCAAGTGTGCTAAAAAATTATGGCGGCTACTCATGTTTATTACTCCTTTTGTTGGGCTCCTTTGAAAGCTGCCTATGTAACAGTTGAAAAATTTCTTCGACACTTTCTTTGGGCATCTACGGAGTCCCATAGAGGGTTTCATCATGTGGCCTGGGAATTTTTTTCCTTCCCAGAGACTCTGGAGGGCTTGGTCTGCTCTCCACTCAACGAAAAGGGACTGCCTTGTGTGTGAAATAGATAATTAGAGCCCTTATTGGAGATGAAGCCTAGAAAATTTTCCTCAGGCATTGTATTCAGTCTAGCTTTCATGTTCATAGACCTGCCTGGAAGGGGATTGGCTTTCAAACCCTTCCGGTCATGAAGGAGCCAGTCCAAATTGTGGGTACTTTCGTGGCTAAGAGTATTTGGAAAGCCTGGGATGCAATTAAGCCTTGGCTCCATTGGGATGGATTTGGTTTCCATGATGGGCTTTCGCTCAATCAACAAAATCTTTGGTGGTCGCCTCTCCTCGCTAGTAATGGTCAGTCTCTAGCCAAGTCACCTTGGCTTAACGAGCTAAAGTTCCACAATAAAGGCATTCAAACCTTGCAGCATGTGTTTCGTAGACCCACAATGCGCATTGTGTCATGGGAGGATTTCTATGCGCTTTACAGACTTCAAAACCAGGATCGTGATACTTATGATGGTCTAGTGAATGTTATTCCTGTAGATTGTCTTCATAAAGTGGGAATTCGTGGGTCCAAGCCCTGGTGGAATGATTGGAAGTGGTACCCAGACACCCCTTTCATGAACTAAAAGCCTCAACTTGGTTATATGTGGCTATCGCCACATTTTCCAATGATTGACAGTATTATCGAAAGATGGCTTCTCCAATCCTCCATTCATGTCTGGCAAAAAAGATTCTCTTCCATTTGGTCTGCTAGTGTTGAGCCAAAGCTCGCCCACTTTTCTTGGTGTATTCCTTTCTAAGGCTTTCCTGTGGGGTCTCGACTTGTTCACTTGGGGGTCCAGGACCCTCGATGCCCCTTTTGTGGGAAAGCTAAGTCTTTTAAGCATCTCTTCTGGTTTTGTACTAGAGCTCAACAATTTTGGACTTGGATTCATGACCTCTTTTGGCCTTCTAGACTAGAGCCCTTCTCCTAGCATATGGCTTTACTAGGAGACTCACCCAGACTTCCTACTAAGTATGGCCAGCTTTGGCACACTTTCAGAGTGGAAATCCTCTTTAGTATCTGGAAATATACAAATGCCTGAATATTTTCTAAACCCCAAATGGATAGAAATTATTTTTTGTATTCTAAAGCTATTATTTAATCTAATGTGCTCTTGTAGATTCAAGTTCAAGTGAACAAGGTTGCACTTGAGGTGGCTCACATTCAGGTGCTTTTGGACCATTGGCGTAATGCCATGTGCATTGTGGCTTTGGTGCTCGCTTCGCCTACCCCTTCTCGCGGCCCATCGCCCTCTCGGGGTCAGCCATGGAGTGGCTCTGCTTGCCCCCGCTTTCATCCTCCTCTTTGGCGTGGTTCCTGATGAGGCAAAAATAACCTCATCATTATAAAATCTGGAAAGCTCATTCTTGCTAATTCAATCCTAAGCATGTGCCAATTTATTAATCTTTAGAAGAAGTAATTACTTATTTTTAGAAAAATTATGCTTTCTTTCTTTCTTTTAATCAATTGAGGAAATTGTCCAAAGCAGGTTTAATGGGTTGATTTGAGTGTTGTTGTAGGGATTAACAGGTCATCATGCGGCTGTTGCAAAAGTTAGTCAGTATCTGCCTCAAAGTAATGTTGCGAACCCACTCCTTGAAGCCTAAATGATGCACCGAAGATTTAGTTTTAGTTCTTTTAATTCGATTGTTTAAAACTTTATGGCTCTTCTCGAGCCTTCTGCATGTTTTAAGAAGCTTTAAAGAAATCAAGTTAGTTTTAAGTTAAGGAAGACTTTTTCAACGGCTATCCATGCCATCGTAAATTTAGGATCTAGTTAGAAGGTTATCTATAAAACTGTAATTTCATAAGTAATAAAGGAGACAAAGAAGAAGTATCATTATGTTGTTTACATGGATTTGCAAATCACTATTGCAATGAGTTATCTGGTTTCTGTTTATTGATAACTATTGAATTCAATGATGGAGACTGTATGTCGTAAGAGGATTTGAACATCTATAATTTATGTGAGTTAAAGACGAAGTAGTAGCCCGCAACCTGGCCACTCGAGGGGAGTTAGCCTAGATAGACAAGTATTTTATTGATTAAGTTATTTCCTTTGCTTAGGATAAATTGTTGTTCAGTAGAAAATAACAAGTCGTTGAAAAGTTTAGTTAGTTGTTCCGGAGCACCATCGTCTTTAATTTGTATAAGTCTTCTTCTGTAGTTGATAATATTTCTTTACTGTTTAGAAGATGCTTAACTGTTTGTTTCCTTACTTTTTTGCTTTCGTAGTTTACCAGTTATTTAGTTTACTTGTTTCCATGCTTTCTAGTTTAGTAGTAATGTTTTCTAAATCAATTGTCTTGTGCTTTTTAATTTAGTTTTCCTTGATTTTCTTAGAGTAAGATCATTTTCGGGTTAAGTAGTAATGGCTTTGGTTTAGTCGCAACTTTTGTAGTTTAAAAGAGAAACTGAAAAATATAAAATGGGTTGTTTAAATAATCTCCTTTTGCAAACTGCCTTGGACACTACCCGGTCGACAATTGACATTCAATTATTCTAAAGTAGTAGGACCTAACGACAGCCTATCACTTTTTGGCGCCGTTGCCGGGGATACTTCTTAAAAAGCCTTTGAAAGTCTTTTTGTTTTAAAGTGTTATTAGGAGACGGTTTGAATAACACAGTTTTATGCCAAAAATATCTTAGTTGGCTTTCTTTTTTGCATGGTCAAGAAAAGAGGCCCCCACGAACGTTTTATACCAAAACCCCCCCCAAAATACGTACTTATCATACATAGGGAAGCCCAAGGCTCAGATGACCACACTTTTGAAGAATTATTTGAGCCTACTCTACCTGAGGCTTTCCATTATTTACTTGTTGAGCAACCGGTCGAACAGCCGGATATCAAGGAAGTTGTTTTTGAGGAACACACTCTTCTAAACACCATGGGAGATCATAGAGCTGAACCTAACCACAATGAACCTCAGTCTTTTAGAACATTTACCTAATCTATCACGTTGGACGCTGATGATGATACTGCCATGAAGAACATTTCTCCATCTTTCCTTCCAACCTTCCGTGGCTTGCCTTCAGAAGTCCTTGACCAATTTCTTTTTGAATTTAAATTCCTATGTCAGACTTATGATTATAAGAACGACAATCAAAAGTTGAAGCTTTTTTCATCAACTTTGAAGGACTCAAAAATGCGCTAGTTCATGGGACTGGGTTCAGGTAGTATAACATCCTGGGAAGAAATGGAGACTGTTTTCTTGCACAAATACCAGAGTTACTGTAGGGTGAGTGATTGTAAGGAGGAGCTATTTAAGTTAAGGAAAAATGAGGATGAAATTTTAGAGGACTATCTCGATAGATTCCTCTTCCTCTCCAAGAGGTGTGGAGAAATGGCTATTAGTGTAGAGATTCTCAAAACAATATTTCTTAAAGATCTTGATGATGACGCTCGACGAAACCTTGATCTAATGGGAAAAGGTGACGTGTCTCAATTAACTCTTGAAGATATTTATGAGCTTTGTCGAAATTTCTCCCATACCAGGGGAGGAATCCGCAAAACTAATCTTGTTAAAGGGTCGAATGAGATAGGTAAGCTCCGTGAAGAAATAGCAAATCTAAAAATGGATATTCTCGTATAGTTGAATACCACTCTAGATGGTATACAAGCTAAAACCCGCAACCCTAAGACCTTGTCAATTTATTGTCCAAGGTGTCGGAATAAACATCAGTTGCATGAGTGTCTTTTGGATAAAGTCAATGTTTGTCAGCTGTGTGATCAAAAGCATCCTACAAACCAGTGCGAGCTTTTATCGGATATTAAGAATACTAAGAAAAAACCATTCAGGTTGAAGAGGAAATACATGCTTTAAACCAACGCCAAGGAGGTAATTTTCCTTATGGACATAATCCTAATCCTCAATGGAGACCACAAAATAACTGGGCTCGTAATCAATGGACTCCATCTTGGAATCAATCGCCTCCACCTCAACCTAATTGGGGAACTCCCTCTTGGGGACCACCTGATTCGACAAACCACACATGGGGCAATCAATAATGGCCAAATCAACCCCAACAACAGTGGTACCAGCAACATGTAGTACCCCAATGGAATCGGGCACAAAATCAGTTTTATACTGAGCCAAGGAGGAATCAACAACAAAACCTATTACCCCCACCTTAGAACCCTCCTCAACATGAGCAAATAAATCAACCTCAACTTCCAGCACAACCGCTTCCCAATCCTAAAAATAATCGCCAAAATACACCAGTTTATTCTACAGAACATGAAAATGTTACTAGGCTTAATGCAATACACTTTGGAAATGTGCAGTTGCGTTCTGGTCAAACTCTTCAACCACCAACCATTGAAGAAATAGAGGAATAAACTAAGCCTACTAGTCTAACAAGAGACACCTCGTCTAAGCAAGATATTACTCCTCAAGACAACGAGCCTTTTTCAGCGGCAGGGGCTACTGACTTGCCTTAGGGGGAGGAGGATCCACTCTTAAGTCAACATAAGGAGGATCCTGTTCCAAGAAAGAAAAGGATGGCACCATATCCCGAACGCTTAAATTCCATAACTCTGAAAAATACTCTGGAAGTATCTTTGGCTACGAAAACTGCGTTAATTCAGGAGATTAAACAGTTGCAAATTGAAGTTCCTTTGTTGCAAGCGATAAAAGAAATCCTTGAATTAAACCAGTTAATAAAACAATTATGTATCAAAACACCAAGGAGGAAGCCAAAAATGATAAACACCATTCATATTGATGGTTATTTAGCTGATTTTCTGTCTGGAAAGACTATTGCTCTGAAATACGATGATCCTGGAAGTCCTCTTATAACTGTTACGGTCAACGAGGTAACAATACCAAATGCATTAGTGGATCTAGGAGCAGCTATTAATGTGATGAAAGTGGATGTAATGGAAAAATTAGGGTTAACTGATTTACGTCCTACAACCATAGTCTTACAAATGGAAAATTAGTCTATAGACATCCCGAAGGGTGTCATTAAAAACATCCTTGTTAAAGTTGATGGATGGGATTATCTAGTCGACTTCCAGGTGATTCAATCACTTACACCTAAGGATAGCTATCCTATAATCCTTGGAAGACCTTGGCTAGCTACGGTTGCTGCTAAGATTGATTGTAGGGAAGGAGGAATGACCATTTCACATGGCCAAGATAGCAAACGCTTGTTCTTATATCCTCCTTCTAAGCCTACTAAGCATGAAAATTTATTGGTTGATGAACCTGAGGAATCTAATGGTTCAGACAGTTTAGCCTCCCTAGCCATGGTGGTAATTAAACAATACAGGGAAGAACTAGAAGAAGAGTTAGTAAATGAGATAGCACGTCTTGCTATAACCCAGAGTGAGGAGGAAACAGTAGATGCTATGAGAATTTTTGGACAACCAATTGATATAAGTGTAATAGAGCACAGTTACACTACAATGGGGATGCTGTGTCCCTTAGCAAATATGATTCCCAAATAAAAGTCATTTATATGAAGATATCACAAGGTTTCACCAACTGGTACCTCATAGTTGTCCTCTTAATATGTTGTTACAACCTATGTATACTGTAACCACGGTTCATCCTGGAACAAAATCGATAATGTTATTACCAAGAAAAACCTTGAATATCAATAGTTGATTGACAGAAACTCAAGAGGATAAGTTGTTTAATATGTTGGTACAAAGATCCAAAGCCTTTGCTTGGGATTATATGGACATGAGGGGAATTCACCCAAATGTTTGTACTCATTATATTTATATTGATATCAATATAAGGCCTATTCGCCAGTCGCAAAGGAGACTCAATCCTGCATTAAAGGATTTGGTCAAAATTGAGATTAAGAAACTCCTTCGTGCTGGATTTATTTATCCAATCTCTGATAGTAAATGGGTATCACCTATGGTGGTAGTCCCAAAGAAAAATTGAAATGGAGAATCTGTGTAGACTATTGAGAACTTAATAAAGCCACTTATAAAGATTATTTTCCCTTACCATTTGTGGATCAGGTCCTGGACAACTTGGTCGGGAGGAAGTACTTCTCCTTTTTGGATGGATTTAGTGGTTATAATTAGATATAGGTTGCTCTAGAAGACCAAGACAAAATCACGTTTACCTGCCCTTGGGGCGCATTTGCATATAGAGTGCTTCCTTTTGGACTATGCAACACTCCAAGAACCTTCCAGAGAGTTGTTCTTTCTATATTTTTTTCTCTCATTAACGATTGTGTAGAGGTTTATATGGACAATTTTACAGTCTATGGATCAAACTATGATGAAGCTCTTCAGAACCTAGATCGAGTTCTGCAAGTTTGTGAGGAAAATAGACTATCCCTTAGCCATGAGAAATGTTTAATAATGGTGGAGCAAGGAATAGTCTTGGATAATCATATTTCCTCAGAAGGAATAAAGGTAGACCCTAAGAAAATTGAAGTCATTCAACAATTGACAACTCCTCAGACTCAGACAAATGTAAGAAGTTTTCTTGGACATGCCGGTTACTACAGAAGATTCATAGAAGGCTTTAGTAAAATTGCAGCTCCTATGTTCTCTCTTCTACAGAAGGAAGTAGAGTTTGTCTAGACATCTGAGTGTCAGCAATCATTTGAAGCAATCAAAGAAAAACTTGTCTCTGCTCATGTTCTGAGAGGGCCAAACTAGAGTATACCCTTTCATATCTATGATTATGCTTCTGATGAGGCTATCAAAGTAGTTCTAGGACAAGAAGATGAGAACGGAGGGAAGTGTGCTATATATTTTATCAGTAAAAATCTTACTACGGCAGAAAAGAATTATACAACAACAGAAAAATAATTCCTAACTGTAGTTCACGCTATCAAGAAATTTCATCATTATATTACAGGGTATAAGGTCATAGTTTACACGGATCATTCAGCTGTGAAGTATTTAATGAACAAACTTGTGGTAAATGGTCGAATCATGAGATGCCTATTGCTTCTTCAAGAGTTTAATGCCACGATTCTTGATAAACCAGGAAAATATAATGTGGTAGTCGATTTTCTATCACGAATCAAACATGAGAAAGATGACATTACCCCTATTCAGGATGATTTTTCAGATGAAAAATTTATTTGCGGTTTTTGTAAAATCACCTTGGTTTGCAGATATCACTAACTATTTAGCTGCATCTGAGATACCTCCTGGATTCACATCTAAGCAAAAGAAGCGACTAATCAGAGAGAGTGCTCCATTCAAGTGGATTCATGGAATGTTATTTCATTGTGGTCCTGACATGATTATGAGGAGATGTGTAAGAGCTGATGAAATATACAGTATTTTGAGGGCTTGTCATGATGACCCGTCAGGAGGACATTACTCTACAAAGAGAACTTCCCACAAAGTCCTAGGTGTCAGATACTATTGGCCCTCAATGCACAAAGATATTAAGAACTATGTGCATCATTGTGATGAATGTCAGAGGTTAGGAAGACCAACTGCTTCTTCAAAGATGCTGTTGCAGCCTCAAGTTGTCCTCGAACCATTTGAAAAATGGGGTTTAGATTTCATCAAACCCATAGAACCTTCCTCTCAAGGGAAATAGTATATACTAGTTTGCACCGACTACCTGACAAAATGGGCAGAAGTTCAAGCCTTGAGAATATCTAGGGAAGAACAGGTTGCAGACTTTCTTTATAATAAAATCTTCCTTAAATTTGGAGCCCCTCGAACTATTGTAACTGATCAAGGACCCCAATTCATGTCTCGAGTGCTTCTGGCATTTACCAATCATTTTCAGGTAATCCATAGAAAGTCATCTCCTTACCACCCTCAAGCGAATGGCGAAGTCGAAGTGACTAATAGGGAACTCGAAAATATTCTGACAAAAACAGTCTCTTCTGGAAGAAAAGACTGGGCCAGGAAGCTCCCTGAAGCTGCATGGGCATACAATACCACTTGGAAATCTATGACTAGATTCAGTCCTTATGAGCTAGTTTTTGGGAAGAAGCCTCTTCTTCCCATTGAGTTTGAGTTACAAACTCTATGAACAACAATGGAATTAGGTCTTGATTTAAAAAGAGCCCAAGTTGAAAGAGTTCTACAACTAAGCGAATTAGATGAACTTTGTTTAGAAGCCATTCATCAAACTAAACTAATTCAACATCAACGAAAGGTATGGCACGATAAACATATTAAGGAAAAGGAATTTCACAATGGGGACTAGGCCTTGTTATTTGATTCTAAATACAAAGACCATAAGGGCAAGCTCAGAACCCACTGGTTGGGACCTTATGAAGTTGAAGAAGTTTTTTCGAATGGAACTGCTCGGTTAAAGCCAATTGATGGCAACACATGAACTCTATTGGTTAATGGTCATCGCTTACATGTTTACCATAAGCCAGTCAACAAGGAAGAATTTACAAGGATGGTTGAAATGCAAGGTGAGGTCAAATGTGTTGACTCTACCATGGTAGAGTCTATTCAGTAAAATTGTTAGCCTACTATTTTTTTTTTTTAAAAAAGGAAGAGAAGACATGTATGCTAATATATTTCCCTTCATTTTATCATTTTTGGACTTAGCTAAAATTTTATATATTTTTGCAGGACTTCTCAAAAATCAAAGAGTAACTTTCGGAGCACCCTCCAAGATGCTCTAGAACGTTATGGGACCAATGCTTCGGAACTTGACGTTTTCAAAAGCTCGATGCTCCGGAACTTGAATTGAGCTTATCATGATGAGGAGGCGTTTTGCACTAAGGTTCAAAGTCGTGAAGATTCTTTGCCATGTCACTCAACCATCCATTTCATTGCTACTCCGGCTGCATCTTTCAGCGAAGCTCCAAAACCTTTCCATTTCGTTGCTGCTCCGATTGCATCTTTCAGCGATGCTCTAAAACCTTTCCATTCCGTTGCTGCTCTAGCTACATCTTTCAACGATGCTCTGGAACCTTTCCATTCCGTTGCTGCTCCATCTGCATCTTTCAGTGATGCTCCGGAACCTTTCCTTTCTGTTGCTGCTCTGGATGCATCTTTCAATGATGCTCTGAAACCCTTCATTTCATTCTGCTTCGGCTGCATCTTTCAGCGATGCTCCAGAACCCTTCATTTCATTCTGCTCCGGCTGCATCTTTTAGTGATGCTTTAGAACCTTTCATTTCATTCTTGTTTCGATCGCACCATACACTAATGCTCTGGAACTTATGTACTTATGCAAGCGCATTGACTAAAATACATGCTCTGGAACTTGTTCGGTTATCCTCTGCCACCTTTTTCAAAAATTTTAAATTTTTGCGATTCTTCCGCCAAATATCCGATACATTTGTCTTTCTATTTTCGCTCTAGTTATAGGTAAGCCACCCAACTCCGTACTCTTCATTGACAGCTTCGTCCCCCATAGAATTTCGCTCCATATCATAATAACTCCATTGTCATTTCAACCAATACCTTCACGTCATCCTATCAAATCTATGAGGATTAAGATCTTCGAGCGATCACGGAACGAGAGTAAGTATTAATTTTTGCTTTAAATAGGTAGTTATTTTCAAATAAAGAATAATAAATTGGCACGAACCTCACTTCCAAATTAATAATTCATGCCACTTGGCGATCAATCACTTGTGCGGCAAGCCTTTTGCAAACCTCCATGCAGATTGGAAATCATTGAAGCATACGCTGCAAATAAAACAAATAAGTAATTCCAGAGGCAATATTTTCAAAAAGAACCTGTGAGGGAGCTTTGTGCCGGAATTGAATTTCTTGCAGTGTACGAAATCAGGAAATGGGGGGTGGAAAAAGAAAGGCAGAGCCAGATTCAGCGAAAAAATTACTAGGGTTGAATAGCATCTCCAGATTGTTCGAGGAAGCAGGGTGGTTAGACTTCATCAGGAAATTTGAAGGCCATAATGAAAAGTTGGTAAGATCCTTTGCGGAGAACTACACCAATGGCGAAGCAGTACTTCAGGGGAAGCGTTTTAAGGTAAGCTCTAAGATTATTTCTCGCTTATCTAGATTAGAGCATAAAGGCATAAATATCAAAGAAGCCTCTCAAGTAACGTACCAAAAATTAGCTGAATTGTTTGTTAGAGAAGGAGACCCATATCCAATGGTGGTAGTGAGTACCAGGGGGAAAAACAAGGGGTTCTAGAGAACCTCCATATTAGAACCCTGGGGTACTGCTGTTGCATGGATAATAAGGTACTTTACTTGTGAAGGTCATCTTACCACAGTTGTAGGGCCTACCTTTCAGTTGTTGACCCATCTACGTCATGGAAAGGAGGACCCAACTCTTAGGGTTAATATGCCAAAATTCTTGTTTGATTCCTTAAATACTTCCATGGAGAGGTATAAAACATGGTCTGGGCCCTTGAAACACCACGAGTTAATTCAGCTAATTTGCAAGTATCACTTCCGTAAGAAATTCGAAGGGAAATGGGAGAAATTTATAGAGAAAATGGAGAAGCCTATAATAGCAAGAGCCATAGAATTAGGGGAATCATTCCAAAAGGCTATTCCATCATCTAGAGCAACCTCCCCAAAGGAATCTCCAACTTCGGAAGCTCTTAATCCCACTACTCCTGGTGAGGATTTTCCAGACCTCTGTGGTGATAAATTCCAAACCCCTAATATGCAAGAATAGATTCATGTTGTTTATTCTGACACAAGTAAACCAAGAAAGAAGAGAGTAAGGAAAAACCCAACACCTATCATTTTACAGGAATCACCTCCATTCAGAAGAAGTAAGTGGTTGGCTTCTGAATTCTTTGGAACCCCAATACAGGGTGAGGAGGGAAGCTCACAAAAGAAGAAGCCTAAGTGGCTACAAGAACCCATAGAAATTTTAGAACAAGCCAATGGAGATGAAACATCCCTAAATAGAGAGAATTCAGGTGAAGTATTTCCTTTTCACTTTGCACATACAGAGGAAATTTTCAATGATGGAACTCAGGACAGAGAACTTGTAGGGGATTGCAGTGTGCTAGAAAATTTGTCACCCAGTGTAGATAAAGTTGTTGAAACAATTGAAACCAGTCGTGTTAGTGCTGAATTGGAAATGTATAAACTAGAAATTGTTGATTTACAGAGGCAATTGTCTAAAAATAATGAGTTTGTAGAATTGCAGAAGGAAGAGTTAGCTATACAAACTGCTATAATAAATAAAAGGGATCAAGAAATAAAAGATTTGAAGCTACAATTGCAGGAAAAAGACTCAAACATCTATAAGTTGCAAGAACAGGTACAAGAGTAGTGTGAAAAGCATAAAGCTTATAGTGAGAATATTGCACAAAAAGATGTAGAAATAGGAAAAATAAAATAGAATTTTATGCTTATGCTCTCAGCTTTCGAGGAAGACAAGAAAATAAAGACTGAGGAATTGAACACTTCCATCAGTAGAATAGTTGAACTAGAAGAGGATCTGGAGGAATGCACTGTGAGACCCCAAACCGAGTCCAAAGCAATTCAAACAGAACCAGTTGTAACTAATTGGTTCCAGGGCAGCATTCCGCCTCTACTAACAAAATGGATGGAACATTGTTACTTCCTCAGAAACGTCCAAACTAAAAATCATAGGCTCAAGAAAGAATTGGTGCTCCTAAAGGAGTCATTTCACAAAGCCTACAAAGGGAAGTAAGATGCCTGTCAACTTATGGACTGTTTGCTGAATTGTAGAAGGCCATCGAGAATGTACTCAATGTTTTTAAATGAACAATGGCTGCAATGGAAACTGTTTAGGATCTATAACGATCAACCTTATGAGCCTAATGACAAAGAGTTTGTACAAATATTTGTAGAATCAACTCCTGAAGATCAGGACTTAATTTGTGAATTCTTTTTACATGATTTATTATTAGAAAATCATACATATTTCTTTATTAATCTGTTTGTGGGAGAGGTAGAATTGTGGGCATTTCTCTCAACTATGAGAAATCAAATTCATTGGCAAGAGAGAACAAAAGAATTTGTACAAGCAGAGAAACTAGTGGGTCCCCAGATCAGATCACCAAATTCCAGGCCTGAGAGGTTCAAAGCTACATTTCTGTCTCTTTTGGTTAATGAAAAAAATGAGGGAAAGGTATGACAATCGCCTTAAGATGTGTTATGACAATTTCATAGCAAATGGACAAAAATTAATTGGCAAAGCATGGCATGCCTGTGAGGAAAGGTTCACCCCTCTTCCAGCTTATTTAAAGAAAAGAGAAGTTATTTCTCCCCTAAACATCAAATGGTCATTCAGAAGGGCTGATGCTCTAATTAAAATCATGAAAACACTCAGAAAAAAGTGGATAGGAATGAGATACAGGCCCCCCTTGCTACTAAATCCACCCCCAGCTTTTAATATTTCCATAGATCAGAATGATAGACTCTTTAAAGAGTGGAGAGAAAATGTGATGTTCCATAGAGGGTTTATTCATAACCCTGAAACTTTCGATGCATTAGCCAGGGAAACTCATGATCTCAGTACTCTTTATGAAGAATGGAATAAAACTCAAGGATTTAACTATGGAGCAGGAGGACCTGCCAGAAATTAGGTAGGGGAGGAAATGATGAGGCGAAAATAACCTCATCATAATAAAATCTAGAAAGCTCATTCTTGCTAATTCAATCCTAAGCCTGTGCCTTTTTTATTAAAATTTAGAAGAAGTAATTACTTATTTTTAGAAAAATTATGCTTTCTTTCTTTCTTTTAATCAATTGAGGAAATTGTCCAAAGTAGGTTCAATGGGTTGAATTGAGTGTTGTTGTAGGGATTAATAGGTCATCATGCGGTTGTTGCAAAATTTAATCAGCACGTGCCTCAAAGTAATGTTGTGAACCCACTCCTTGAAGCCTGGATGATGCGCCAAAGATTCAATTTTAGTTCTTTTAATTTAGTTGTTTAAAACTTTATGGCTCTTCTCGAGCCTTCTGCATGTTTTAAGAAGCTTTAAAGACATCAAGTTAGTTTTAAGTTAAGGAAGACTTTTTCAATGGCTATCCATGCCATTGTAAATTTAGGATCTAGTTAGAAGGTTATCTATAAAACTGTAATTTCATAAGTAATAAAGGAGACAGAGAAGAAGTATCATTATGTTGTTTACATGGATTTGCAAATCACTGTTGTAATGAGTTATCTGGTTTCTGTTTATTGATAACTATTGAATTCAATGATGGAGATTGTATGTCGTAAGAGGATTTGAACATCTGTAATTTATGTGAGTTAAAGACAAAGTAGTAGCCCGCGAGCTGGCCACTCGAGGGGAGTTAACCTAGATAGATAAGTATTTTATTGATTAAGTTATTTCCTTTTCTTAGGATAAATTGTTGTTCAGTAGAAAATAACAAGTTGTTGAAAAGTTTAGTTAGTTGTTCCGGAGCACCATTGTCTTTAATTTGTATAAGTCTTCTTCTGTAGTTGATAATATTTCTTTACTATTTAGAAGATGCTTAATTGTTTGTTTCCTTACTTTTCAGCTTCCGTAGTTTACCAGTTATTTAGTTTACTTGTTTCCATGCTTTCTAGTTTAGTAGTAATGTTTTCTAAATTAGTTGTCTTGTGCTTTTTAATTTAGTTTTCCTTGATTTTCTTAGAGTAAGATCATTTTCGGGTTAAGTAGTAATGGCTTTGGTGTAGTCTCAACTTCTGTAGTTTAAAAGAGAAACTGAAAATATAAAATGGGTTGTTTAAATAATCTCCTTTTGCAAACTGCCTTGGACACTACCCGGTCGACAATTGACATTCAATTATTCTAAAGTAGTAGGACCTAACGACAGCCTATCAGTTCCCACCTTCCTTGGCAGTCTCATTCTCCTCCTCCACGGGATAGCTCGGGGTGGCTCTCTGGAGGATTGGCGGGGGAGCAGCGGTGGTGGTTCCGGGTGGCCCTCTGATGATACTCCTGCTTTTGGCTCTAGTTGGCTACACACTACAATTTTTTTTCCGTGTCTAGCACTCACAATCTCTCCCTGGCATGAGGATAAAGAATATAAAAAAAAATATGTTGATGATGGTTGGGGTCCTCCTCCTGACGTCGCTCTAAACCCCACTGATGTATGGGGAAACAATTGGATGATAGAGACCCTCCTAGCTCTGCTGGTACCATAGAAATCTAGATCCCTCTCTTTCTCTCTCAATCTCTCCTCTCTATCTCACCATTATCTCTATCCCTGCCTATCACCCCCTCCTCTCTAAATCACCATTCCCTCTCTCCAAATTTTCCTCCTTCCCTCTCCCTCCCTCCTCTCTAAATCACCATTCTCTCTCTATCCCACTTTCTCTCCTTCCCTCTCTATGTCTCACTTATCCCTTTCTACCTCTCCTTCCCTCCAACCTCCCTCTCTCTCTCTTTATCTCTATTTCTCATTCTCTCCTTACCTCTCTACTCTCTATCTCACCACTCTCTCCATCTCACTATCCCTTCTTCCCTCTCTCCCTCCTCTCCTTCCCTCTCTACCTACCTCTCCCTCCCCCCTCTTTCTCTCCTACTCTCTCCTTCCCTCTCTACTCTCTATCTCTCCCCCCTTCCTCTCTACTCTCTTTCTCGCTCCCCTTCCTCTCTCCCCTCATTTTCTCTCCTCTCACTCTCTCTCCCTCTCACACACACTCACCTCTATCTCCTCCTTTCCTCTCCCACCATCCCTCCACTCTCTACTTCTCTCTATCTATCATCTCTTTCTACATCTCCTTCCCTCTCTATTTATCTTTATCTCCCCTCTCCCTCTCTTTACCCACCTCTCCCTCCATCACTCTATATCTAAACTATGTCTGCTCCCTACCACTTTCCCTCTCTACTCTCTATCTCTCCTCTCCATCCCTCTACCTCTCTCTCTACCCCTTCTCTCTCTCTATCTCTCTCTCTATCTCTCTCTCGCACACACACACACACACACACACCTCTATCTCCTACCTACCTGTCCCTCCCTCCCCTCTCTACTTCTCTCTATCTCTCCTCTCTTTATCTCTTCTTCCCTCTCTACCTATATTTATCTCCCTTATCCCTTTGTTTACGTACCTCTCCCTTCATCACTTTGTATCACCTATGTTTCCCTACCTACCTAGGGTTGAGGGATTAAGGGTTAAGGGTTGAGGGTTTAATGTATAGGGTAGAGGGTAGAGGGTAGAGGGTTTAAGGGTTTAGGGTTTAAGGCTTGAGGGTTGAGGGTTTAAGGTTGAGGGTAGAGGGTTGAGAGTATAAGGTTGAGGGTAAAGGGTTTAAGGGTTGAGGGATTAAGGGTTGAGGGTTGAGGGATTCGGGTAGAGAGTTTACTTGGGTTTAAGGGTTTAAGGGTTGAGGGTATATGGTTGATGGTAAAGGGTATTGGGTTTAGGGTAGAGGGTATTGGGTTGATTGTTTAATGGTTTCACAGTTGAGGGTATAGGGTTGAGGGATTAGGGTAAAGAGGGAGGGAAGGATGGAGGGATAGATGGAGGGAGAAGTGAGATAGAGAGAAGGAGATAAGAGGAGGGAGGGATAGAGATATATGAGGGTTGAGGATCTATTGTATAGGATATATGGTTGATAATTGAGGGTATAGGATTGATTGTTTAAGGTATTGGGTTGAGGGTATAGGGTAGAGGGTAGAGGGTAGAGGATAGAAGGTTTAAGGGTTTAGGGTTGAGGATTTAGGGTTGAGGGTATAGGTTTAAGGGTATATGGTTGAAGGATTAGGGTTGAGGGTTTAGGGTTTAAGGGTTGAGGATTAAGGGTTGAGGGTTGAGAATTGAGGGTTAATGGTTTAATGTATAGGGTAGAGGGTAGAGGGTTTAAGGGTTTAGGGTTTAAGGGTTGAGGGTCAAGAGTGTAAGGTTGAGGGTAGAGGGTTGAGGGTTGAGGGTATAGGGTTGATGGATTAGGGTTGAGGGTCCAACATATAGGGTACAAGGTATAGGGGTTGAGGTTTTAGGGTTAAGAGTTTAGGGTTGAAGGTTTAAGGGTTAAGGGATAAAGGGTTAAGGGTTGAGGGATTAGGGTTGAGGGTTGAGGGTATTGGGTAGAGGGTTTAAGGCTTTAGGGTTTAAGGTTTGAGGGTTGAGGGTTTAGGGTGTAGGGTTGAGTATTTAAGGTTTAAGGGTATAGGGTATAGGGTTGAGGGATTAGGGAAGAGAATGTGGGATGGAGGGAGAGATGGAGAGATGGAGGGAGAAGTGAGATAGAGATAAGGAGAGAAGAGGAGGGAGGGACAAAGATAGATGAGGGTTGAGGATCCAATGTATAGGGTAGATGGTCGATAATTGAGGGTATAGGGTTGAGGACCTATAGGGTTGATGGTTTAGGGTATTGGTTTGAGGGTATAGGATTTAAGGGAGATGGGAGAGAGAGAGAGAGATGGATTGAGTGAGTGAGAGAGAGACCTAAGAGAGGGAGAGGGATTAGGATGGAGAGACTTGAAAGAGAGAGAGAGGGAGGGAGTAGGAGAGAGAGAGAGGGAGGGAGGGTTAAGGGTAGAGGGTTTAATGGTTTAGGGTTTAAGGGTTAAGGGTTTAGAGTAGAGGGGAGAGAGATAGAGGGAGTGAGTGAGTGGAGTGAGTGAGAGAGAGACTAGAGAGAGGGAGGGTGGGAGGAGGTCTTGAGAGAGAGAGGGAGGGAGTGGGAGAGAGATAGAGGAGTTAGGAGTAAGATAGTTAAGGAGTAGAAATAGAGGTTTTAAAGTTTAGGGTTTAAGGGTTCAGGAGTTTAGGGGTTTAGGAGGTTAAAAATTAGGCAAGGAGAGAGATAGAGGAGTAGAGGATAAGGTAAGATGGACAAGAGGCTAGATGGATTAAGGAATTGTTAGGAGTTTAAGGGTTAAGGGTTAAGGGTAGAGGGAGAGATATAGAGGGAGTGAGTGAGAGAGAGAGACCTGAGAGAGGGAGAGGGGATAGGAAGGAGAGACTTGAGAGAGGGAGAGTAGAGAGGGAGTAGGAGGAGAGGAGAATAAAAGAATTAGGAGGTTTTAGGTGTTTGAGGTTTAAGAGGTTATGGGTTTTAGGGTTTAGGGACCCAAAAGAGGTAGAGGGGAAGAGATAAATAGAGAGAGAAGTAGAGAGGGAAGAAGGTGGAGATATTGAGAGAGAGAGGAGGCAAGGAGGGAGAGATAAATAGGTATATAGGGACAACTAGGTAGAGAGAATTAGATATAAAAGGAGAGATAGAGGGAGAGGTAGGATGGCGAGAGAG
>CM021101.1:717763382-718036565 GCA_007115665.2 Sequoiadendron giganteum
AGATTGAGAGGGAAGGAGGGGGAGAGAGAAAGATGTATAGAGGGATAGGTTAGATAGCGAGAAGTAGAGAGAAAAGGTGGGTGAAAGGAAGAGAGAGGGAGAGAGAGAGGGGGAGAAAGAGAGGTGAGATAGAGAGAAGTAGAAAGGGAAGGAGAGAGAGGGGAGATAGAGAAAATTAGAGAGGGAGGGAGGGAAGGAGAGGGAAGTGAGATAGAGAGAGCTAGAGAGGGAAGGAGAGAGAGAATGATGAGATAGAGAGTAGAGAGGGAAGGAGAGAGAGAGGGAAGCAAAGAGTGAGAGAGAAAGAGGGGAGAGAGAGGGAGAGAGGGAGAGAGGGATAGGTAGGTATAGAGAGAGGTGATATAGAGAGTAGAGAGATATATAGAGATATAAGGAGAGGGAGGGGAGATAGAGAAATTTAGAGAGGGAAGGAGGGAGGGAGAGAGATATTGGAGAGGGAAGGAGAGAGAGATGGACATGTAGAGACGTAGTTCTTGAGCTCAAGGAAGATATTGTCAGATAAAGGGATGGAGATAGTGAGAGAGAGAGAGAGGTCTAGAGAATAAGAGATGAAAATGATTGAGATAGAGAGAGAAAGATAAAATTTGACCTCCTAATTATTGAAATTTGACTAAGTCTAAAAAGTAAGATTTTCCAAAAACTAGAATTTGCATTATAACTCCTAGAGATCTGAAACCACTCTCAAACATCCTACCTATATACATGAAATATAACTTAAAGTATAAAAAATTAAATGTCTATTTGTAAATGTCAACTTATACTTAAATGTTTATTTCATGTATATAGTTTCGCTGACAGAGAAAGCAAAAATCAAAGAGTTTACAAAAATGCATTCCAAAAGTCATGAATGACATTTGGTGAGCATCAAATTTGATGCTCACCAAATAGGTTGCATTGGGAAATACCAATCCAATGGGTTGGATTTTGCATTGGGCATCTGACCCAAAAGTTTGGACAACCATTTCATGAAAAAGACGTGATTTTTTGAAAGGGTGCCAAATTTCCTCATATTTTCGTCTATGCTCCCCGTCTCATTTGCACATCTTTCAATGCAAGTTTATAAAAAAATTGTGATAGCGTTAACCTCTCTCTTATCTATCTAAATATATAACTCTTTTTTCATTTTGATTTAGTTAAGGTTTTGATCCATGGCTTCTATTGTAAATGCCTCTATTTTTGATCAAAAACCAACATGTGCTAGTTTTAGGATAGATTTTTACTCGTTCATCAAAACGTGAAACAAATTACATTTTTTGAAACTAGACTCCATTCTACACATAATGAAAAAAAAATCAATTTTCGATTAGTTTGCAAAAAATTTAGCGGGAAGCACGCTCAAATTTTAGCTTTTCAGAATGTGTCCTTTGAAAATTCATAAAATATTATATATTCATTAAAAAAAATATCCGAAAGAATGAGGATAAACTACACGGTGTTAGCAAATTTCTCACCATTGGGATTTTTGAGATTCTAAAAAATCAAAAATCAAAAAGGGGGAGCCCTCAGGCGCTATGCTATTTTTTTTTTATAAAAACATGACCTGTTTTGCCCCACCTTTTGAGACCCTTAATCTTCATTAATTTCAAAAAAAATAGTATCTTAGAAACTAGACTCAGAGCACTTCAACTTTTGTTCTTTCCGCATCTTGAAATTTTGAGCGTAACTACCTTCATTTTCTCATGCAAATCAGATTTTGTTGATTTTAGAAAAAAAAAAAGTGGTATCTTAAGAGCCAAAATTGTGTCATAGATTGGTGCACTTACCCCTATGCTTAAAATCACTAATAATTATAATTGAGAGAAGTGAGTGAACAGGAACCCACTATGCATGACCTCACACTTAACACTTCAAGGAGGAAAAGTTGTTTATAAAATAGTGTGAAGGTCATCCCACACATCTACATAATTGACCACAAGAAAGTATAGAGGATTTAAGTTTATGTGAACATTGACTAGAAAATCAATTGTTTTATGTATTCATGATAGCAATGACTAAATATCAACTCATCAATTCATGATAGCAATAACTGAAGATCAACTCATCAAAAAAAATTCTTACTCCATGCACCTCATTTACAAGAGATTTTAGTTGTCAATTTGGGTAATCCATTTTGGTTAAGCCCTTAATGACTACCAAAGAATTTCCTTCCACAATCAATTCTTATATCTTGCTTCTTTAACAATATCGATTCCTTTAAGGAATTTCATTCATTCAACTTCATTATTAGTATAAACACCTAGGAAAAAATGAACTTCCATTCTCAAAACACCCCTTATGATTCCTCATATTTACTCTAGCACTTGCAATTCCAAGGTTTCCCTTTGAATCTCCCTCAAAATTTAATTTCTAGAAGCCGCTTCTTGAGCTTTCTTTCTAACCAAATTTTTAATCTATGAACCCTTTAATAGAAAAGGAGTGATGATATTGCTTCTACAATATAAGTAACACAATAATTAAACTCACTATCATCACTATAAAATGTGCTTCATTTGTCATTGCTATGGATTTTGATATTTGACAAAAAAATAAAAAATAATAATGAAACATGTTCTCTAAAGTAGGGTAGAACAATAGTCTATCCCATTAGTGGGCCAAACTTGAGTTTTTCCTAAAACCAAACAATGATTGAAAAGTGCATGTGGGGTCTAATCTAAGCCTAAGGCATTCAATCTAGGATTATATCAAACCCCCTTTGTGGAGCATCATACACAATCTCCTCCACTCCTATCCACATGTTACAAAAAAAAATACCTTTTGTCTCATTTTTTTGGATTTTTTTTGGGGTCAAATGAAATCCTCTCAAGACAAAATTTTACAAGTATCTAGCCCTTGGTATTATCTTTCTAAAAAGTGTCATATGTTTTATAAAAAGTGTAATATGTTTTATGTTTTCAATAGTATAATTTTAATTGGATAATCAACTTTGACCGATGACAACCTTTTTTGCTCAATACTAAAAACATAATAGAATGTGATAGAAAAACATCAAAAAATTGCAGTATACACTATATAGATGTTTTATTTTACCCAAATAATAATAATTTAATATATATACAAATAAAAATATTAATAACATATACATCTAAAAATTCTATTTACCAACTAGAATCTAATTATAAAAAATAGTAAAAATATAATTTTATTTTATTTTATTAAAAACCAATCAATTATATAAAAACAAACAGTAACCAAAAGTATCATGAAACCACAGCCCTAAAATACCTTGTAAAAGATTTGAACGTGTCTGTTTAAAGAAATAACAAAAGTCATGGCATGGAAAACTTGCTTACAAAAAACAAAATATAAAATAGAATAGAAGACTTTTAACGTCCACGAAACCAAAATATATATGAACCCTTGAATTTCCAACGAAGAAAGGATAAGTTTCTCCTTAATTTCCTTACAATATTTATTATGCTTTAAAACTCTCTGCAACAGCATACATTCTTCAGCCCCAACTTCAGTTTTTCATATTCCCCGAGGAGACCAGATCTCTTCTATAATCATCCGAATTCCAGGCCTGTAGAATAAGAGAAAGAGAAGCCCAGCATTAGCACCCACGGTCACATGGTCAGGGGTTTTCTCAGCTTAAATCTCTCCACTCTGCTCATACTACTCACATCCAGGGCTTTGAAAGGCGCCGCTACCCATCTATTTCGAGACCGCCTCTAAATTAGCGACGATTGGCTGTCCTCCACAAACATGCTGCCAAATTTAGTGTCGCAAGAACCCGAAGGGTAGTGTTTGATTGCTCCCAAAGAAAGATTACATTTTCCTTCCTCAACCTCTACTTCTTCATCATCCTCTGGTGCCCTATTATGATCAGAATTGTGATGTCTACCCAGTATCAATTTCTTCAGCTTGGAGAGCTTCTTATTATAATTACTCGAATCTTTGGCTGGCTTTATGGGCATTGTTACTTTTTCTTGCTTGGCCGCCTTCACACACTGCGGTTTCCTTCTAATCTGGCCAGTACATGTTACCTTGGGCGAGGTGGGCTCCTGCGATTCGAACCCGGGGTCTTTGCTTGGGATAATGGAGGTGGAGCTTACTCTTTTGCAAAAGCGGAGTCTTGGAGAATAATCGGCCATAGAATTGAAGTCTGTAGCAGCAATGGAGGGAGGAGGCATCGCCAACGCTGCAAACGCGGTTCGAATCCCACTGAGAGACCTTGATGTTCTGTGACCCGGCCGAGTGCTCCCCATGCTTCCGTCAAAAATGAAAATGAAAATCGGTCTTTATTGTTTATAGGTATTAATGATGTGGGTCAATCAGGGAGTTCGTCTGGCAGAAATCTGTACAAAAGACATGCACATGTGGGTTGGTACTTGGGACTGGCCAACCATTGTTGTCGTTTACCTCATGAGACGTCTTCTGCGTGGAATTCGAGTGATAAAAGCAAGGCGGATTCCTGGATATTATTTTTGCGTTTATTGGAAGAGAAATCCGTCGCAGAGCAAGTGACATGTAGCAGCTTTTATTAGGTATGATGGCTGTTGATTGATGATCATGAGGTTGAGCTGAGAGTTATCAGATTAGAAGAAACAGACATGCATTGAATCACGACGTACATATGCATTGTATTTGAATATCAGAACTAATGTGTTTATTTTTAATTAATTAATAAATACGGTTACATGTGCATCTGAATGTTTAGTTAGGTTGTTTTTATTTGAGCCACTATTTTATTGAAAGGAGAAATTTATTTCTTAAAGATTTTGTATTATATTAGTTATTTAGATCTATTATTTATTTTTAGATGAATGAGTGTTTATATTATTATTAAAAGAAATTAATATATTCATATTAAAACAATATAGTTGAAAGAAATCACATCTTGAGTTCTAAATGGGTGAAGTTTAGAGTAAAAAGTAAAGATAATGTTTTTAAGTGATGAGAGTTATACCATTAGGGGTGGAGGGAGACCCCTATCATTTGATTTTCCCATATATTAGCGAGGTTTGGATCATCCAAGGGAGGCTCCCAACCAAAAATCGCAGGTAGAATGAGAATACTTGCTCTTTGCTTCTTAACTCCCTCAATATCTATATGTGCACATGATATTTAACTAGGGATCTTGGCTCATATGATTTGTACTTTGAAATCATGATAACCTTTTCTTAATCTACAGATTCTCATCCATGTGTCTCTATTAACCCATCTTTCTTTGAGGAATCTATTGATGTAGATATGCATTTCTTGCCTTCACTTATATATGATTATGATACACCTTCATCCATATCTTATTATACATTTTATTATTTGGGATTACCCATTTTTGATGAATATCTTAGTGATTACCCTTATGATGATTGTACTTCTTCTATATATCAATTACACACATTTTTTACCTTCACATGAGGTTTCTAGCCATCCTTCTTTATCTTGTAGCCTATGATGTATATCAACGATGAGCACAATGATAGTTATTTATATTCTTATGATGAAGAAGGTGACTCTTTTCCTTATGATGATTCGTTTTACCTTATATTCTAGTGGTCCCTCCTTTGTGGACCTCATCAATTTTTCTATGTATCATGATGAAACATCACATTTTGATGGAGATTTAGTTATTGTGAAAGACATTATTATACACCTTCTATTGAACAAACACATGATTTAGACTTACCAAAGGGTAAAGAACAACATGAATTTATATTTTATAATTTTTATGTGGTATATGTGAGAATAACATGTCATTAGTTGATGATACATATTTTATATCCTCCACCACTATTACACATGTCATGATGCAAACACATACACATACTTGGGACATGATATGCATAATACTTCACCTTATATGAACTACCTTGCCACTATGATTGATTATCTAGAATGGTAGGTTGGTGCTGATGCATAAAGATCTCAACCATAAGATTGTTGGAATAATGGAGAAAATGACAATTACAACAATCTATCAATGAAGCCAAAAAATATTCTACAATGGGGAGCTACAATGAAGAATTGTTGTATTGTCACTAAACAAATGAATTATGGTATATAATACAATGCAATGAGATGAGCTTGTTATAAGAGAAAATGATACAATATTAAGACACACTAAGATCACACCATGTGTCTTTATTCTACATGAGATGAGACAAAACGAAAAATAGATCTAAGTAAGCTTAAGAAACTAGGTGTGAATAAGTCCTCATTTATAACTAGCTAAATAAAATACCTTGTTTACAATGACACCCATCCTTCTTAAGTGCAACTTACAGAGGCACAAAATAAATCATGGAAAAGCAAAGATGGGTCTCAACAACTAGGCTTGAAGAGGTGTCCATGTACAAAACATGTTAGGATAAGGTGACATTAACCTTGCAATCCTAAGTCATCTTCATGTGTCTTCCCGATCCTTGAAAGGTGTACTTGGATGCCTACGGACATGATAGACAAAGATTTTATATAAAAATATAAATGACCTTATAATTGCATTCATAAAGGAAGGATAAGGGAAATGGTGACAGTTACAAACATTAATGGTAGATTCCTAATCTTAGGATTCCAAATGGGAGATAAAGAGCCATCCTTCACTAGTGGGTCTAATATTAATTGCATGTTATCTGAAATGGAGTGCCATGTTATGCATGATTAGCTACCAATATTAAATGAGGTGTAAGATGCCTTGGGAGTTACATTTTCTTGTTGGGTATGGGTTAATGGCACCCATGTGAATATTTATTATTAGTTTACTTAGTTTACAAGTTTATGGTTTTTGTAAGTGGTTTTAGGTCTCTTATTTTGAGATACCATAATTGTATTCTCATCCCATCTTTTCTATAAATTGAAACCATTGGTTAGTAGAAGACATGTTGTTTTATAGGTATCCAAGTGTTGCCAAAATTCTATTACAGAGTGTTAGTTTATTGATGTACATCTCTTCTTGAAGATCAATAGCATACTTGTCCTCTTTCTTGTTTGGAGTTTTTCTCGAAATCGTTTCTCCATGTAATTTTTGTGTCACCTATAGTTTGATGATTTTTTCTATTTCAGATTTGTGCAATCACATAATATTCATTTTTGGGTGATATTTGTTAAGTTAATATATTTTAGATTTGTATACACTTGAAGAAGTGGATTTTTGAAGCATTGGAAGGTTAGAATATTGTATTGGGTGTTAGGGATTGAGTGTATCCATAGTTATTTGTGTATCTTCAGGGGATTTTGTAACATATTTTTAAGGTTATCTCTTATCATAATTGTTGATATGAATGTAAATCAAATTTGAAAAATATATAATATAATTTTTAAAACATTGCAAACATTATAATGATCATTTATTATTTGTATGTGGATTTTTGAAGTATAGTGCTTAATAATTAAATATTTTATATGTTTAATACCTATCCTTTGATGCATCTTATGCTTAGGTAAACTCCTTTATGCTTCTATTCAATATTTTTCCCTCTTGTGAAATGTGACTCTATAACCCCTTAGATAAGAAACTGTATAAGAAATGGGTGATTCAATTATACTCTCTAAAATGATTTATAGTAGCTTAGAGTTATTTTAGTATTTGGTCCAATTCATGATTCAATAGTTTAAATAGGGAAATATCATTTATGGTCCTTATAGAATAATCATCTTGTGAATTATGTCCTTATTCCTTCATCTTGCATTTCCTATAATGTTGTCAATATTAGTTATATAAGATGTTATTTGTGCATTTAGTTATCATTTAACCTGGTGATATCCTTTAGGGTTAAACTTATATTGGATATAACTACAACTTGTCATGTTGTGTCATCTCTTAGCACTTCAATCCTATTAAATGATACCTTTAGGAATACCCTTTTGATTCTAAGATGAGCTTAGTGTGTATGAGAGTTTATCCACTCTTGTTAATTGGCCTTTAACCCTCCTCAATTTGTTGATGAACCTCTATTTTTTCTTCATGAATGAAAACCCCTAGAATTTAAGGTAAGATTAAGTTCTAGAATTGTGAAGCAATGATTTTAGGACCCAACACAACTAATGCTCCCCAATGTGACCTAGAATACAAAAATGTGTGCCTAAGATAAGGACTCTATTGCACATGACTGGGTGATCCCACAATAGTGGTTTACAATTTTTGGCCAAACTGGATACTGAATTTATTTGTTTTAACAAAATCTTCACATTCGGGCACCTATAGCGGCTAAACCATGAGGAATTTGAAGATGGTGCAAACTAGAGTCTCATCACACTTTATCTGTAGATTCTATAAAAAAAAAAATCTAAAATTTTTGGAATAAGATTGCACTTATTTTTCCATCTCCTTCAAGAACTAGTTTTTTTTTTTTTTAAATAGCATTTTTAAGGAGTGACGCTCACCGTATACAATATAATGTTTTTGTATGAAGGATAAAATTCTAATTTTTTCAAATTTAGATTTGTAACTATGATATCTAGCACTTTCATTTGGTTTTATAGTGTTTTATTGAATATTTTTTCCTTAATCAAGTTTCGAAGTCAAACCAATTACAATTCAGATATAGGTGGACTGTATACAACATAACTTTTTTTGTACATGTATCAAAATTCAATTTTTTTTTAATGGATCAAGGACATCAATACCCAGCCTGAGCATATTTTTCAAAATTTTATTTTGATAATCTACTATTTTTCCACATGTGTAGAACAAAGGGTTTGATCTTCAGTGAAAAACCTATGTTTAATAAAAACTAAAAAAACACATACATAATAAAACCAAAACATATCAAAATTATATTCATTGGATAGCTTGTTCTTAGGACTACCATCTTCCAGTTGGGTCTGTGAAGTCTCCTCTATTTTCATCCTCAACCCAAGCTTTGAAGGGCAATTATCTAGAGTCTTTTTGTGTCGAAGGGTGGGAAGGTGGGAAAAGGGGGGTTTGAGCGAACCTGCTCAAACCCCCAAGGGTTCGCTTGAACCTTGGTTCACTCGAACCCCCAAGGGTTTGCTCGAACCAAGGTTTGAGTGAACCTCCTTTCTACAATGGGAAACATGGGTTACCAAATGCAAAGGGGTTCATTTGAACCTTGAGTTCGCTCAAACCCCCCAAAACGATTTTTTTTTGCATGGGTGAGTTTTTTGGAAGTTTTCCTTCCTCACTTGAATTGTAAACCACTTTGGTGGGTTCACCCGACAAAAAGATGAAAGATTCTCATTCACCATACAAAAGGGTATGGGCGAAGCCACAATAGTGGTTTACAATTTAGGTGAGGAAGGAAAACTCACAAAAAATGACCCAAAGGCAAAAAAAGTGATTTTGGGGGTTCGTACAAACCTACTGGTTCGACCGAATCAATAAGGCCTTTGAATCTTGGCCGCCAAAAAAAAAAAAAAAAGCATAGGAAAGGGGTTCGTACAAACCCCCCTTATCCCTCATCCCCCATCTGAGACACAAAAAAGACATAAATTTTGGCACTTCGGAGCTCGAGTTGAGGATGAAAATGGAGGAATCTTCACAAACCCAACTAGAATCAGGTAATCCTCACAACGAGCTATCCAACGAATATAATTTTAATATGTTTTGGTTTTATTATGTATCTATTTTTTTAGTTTTGTTAAACATAGGTTTTTCATCGAAAGTGAAGGTCTTTGTTTTGCACATGTGGAAAAGTAGCAGATTATCAAAAATAAATATTGAAAAATATGAGTGCACCAGATATTGAAGTCCTTGATCCAACAAAAAAAATGAATTTTGATATATACAAAAAAAGTTACACGTTATACGGCCGCGCTATGTCTGAATTGTAATTGGTTTGACTTCAAAACTTGATTAAAGAAAAATTATTCAATAAAAAGCTATCTAACCAAGTGGAAGCACTAGATATTGAAGTTACAAATCTAAATTCGAAAGAATTAGAATTTTATCCTTCATGGAAAAAAAGTTATGAGTTATACGGTGTGCGTCACTTTTTTAAAATGTTATTTTTTGAAAAAAAACCAATTTCTGTAGGAGATGGAAAAAGAAGTGCAATCTAATTCCAAAAAAATTTGAAAAAAATATTTTTAGAATCTACAGACAAAATGTGATGAGACTCTAGTTTGCGTCATCTTCAAATTCCTCACGGTTCAGTCGGTATAGGTGCCTGAATGTGAAGATTTAGTTAAAAATAATAATTTCAGTGTCTAGTTTGGTCAAAAATTGTAAACCACTATTGTGGGATGACCCGTATGAAATTTCTAAGTAAATAATAAGCAACTACATCACCAATTCAAAAATATTCATTCTCTATTCTACAAGTTTTTTCATAAAATAACCTAAAGAACATGATCAATTTTAAGATTCCACTCATACAAGGATTAATAATCAATTCATTCAACCCCTTTAATAATCAATTCATTCATTCCCTTGGTATAAGAATAACTTAGTACTATAAATATAGAGAAAATTTATCCAAGGGAAAGAAGATCATTCTAGTGAAATCTAGAAATTGATTATCCTTTTTAACCTCCTTATTTCCTTTAGATATAATTTATAATATTAAAGTGTAATATTTCGATAAGAAATCAAACACATTGTTTCAAACCTATCTAAATTTATTTTGTGTGATCCAAAACTACATTCATTCCCTAGATGAAATAGTGATTTTACTTTTGAGCTAAGAATTTAAAAAGGAAAAACTAAGAATACAATAATAGAATTTAAAAAGTGTATATAGAAATAGAAACCTAGGATGATATAGAATTTGGAGGTCTTAGAAAGCACCTATAATATTGACATCTAAGCCTCTCTATGCAATAATGTAATTCATCAGAGAGAAAGAGTCTAGGGTTAAGTAATTAAAAAAATTCTTTAAGACATCTATTTTATACAACCCTATGAAAGAGAGGTTCTTGGGACTTAGAAGTTTTATTATCTTAATCCATGGATAATGAGACCCAAAAAAGCTAGCATAGATAGCCATGAGGCTCATAAATAACTATAAAGAATGTAACAAAATATTAAAGACTCACAAATAAACACTACATGATGCAATGCCATGCGGTTTAGAAGGAGATGAATTATTTATGACAAGTGACAAACATGACAACATATCTCCATTATTTAATTGTCAACTCCCAAATCAACTAAACATTGACATCATTTCACTATGCTTAAAACCACTAAATCATTATGATTGAGAGAAGTGAGTGAAAAATTAAAATTAAAGAACTAATATCAATAAACAATAAACCCAAATAAACCCACCATGCATGACCTTGAACACTTAACACTTCAAGGAGGCAAGTCTATTTATAATATAGTGTGAAGGCCATCCCACTCATCTTCATAATTGACCACAAGAAAGGTTAGAGGATTTAATTCCACATGAACATTGGTTAGAAAATCAATTGCTTATTGTATTGATGATAGCAAAGATTGAATAGAGTCTCATCTATAATTTTGCTAACATAATGCATCTCATAAGATATTTTAGTTTCCAATTTGGGTAGTCCATTTTGGTCAACCCCTTGATGACCACTAAATAACTGCCTTCCACAATCAATTCTTATATCTTGCTTCTTTAGCAGTAATAAGTCCTTCAAGGAATTTCATCCATTCAACTTCATTATTTAGTGCAAACACCTGGGAAAAAAGAACTCCCATTCTCAAAACATCCCTTATGATTCTTCATAGTCACTCTAACACTTGCAATTCCAAGGTTTCCCTTTGAAGCTCCATGAAAATTTAATTTCTAGAAGGCACTCCTTGAGCTTTATTTTCAACCATTTTTTTTATCTATTACCCCTTTACTAGGAAAATAGTGATGATGTTGTTGCTTCTACAATAGAAGTAAAATAATAATTAAACTCACTTATCACTACTATAGAATGTGATTCATTTATCATTGATATGAAACTTGATATATGACAAATAAAATTTAATATGTACTATGAAACTTATTCTCTAAGGTAGGCTAAAAGCACAATAGTCTATTGCACTAGTGGCCCAAGCCTATCTTTTCCCTAAAATCACATAATGATTGAAATGTGCATGTGGGGTTTAATCTAAGCCTAGGCCATTCAATCTAAGTCCCTTAGATTGAACATTCCTAGCAATATATCAAACCCCCTTTCGTGGAGCCTCTTACACATCTTCTCTGCTCCTATCCACATGCTAACAAAAAAATACCTTTTCTCTTAGGTAGGGGGGGAAATGAAATCCTTCCATGACAAAAAATTGCATCTAACTAACTCTGATATTATCATTCTCAAAAGTGTAATATGTTTTATTAAAAATGTTTTATGTTTTATGTTTTTAATAGTATACGTTTTAATTTGATAATCAACTTCTATCCATTACATAAAATGATGACATAATCACTCAATACTAAAAACATAACAAATTGTGATTAAAAACAACAAAAAAATGTAATGCACTCTGTATAAATGTCTTATTTTAACAAACAAATAAATAAATTTGATATATATATTAATAAAAATATATTTTAATAATGTGTACATCTGAAAAATCTATTTTACCAATTAGAAATTAATTATAAAAAATAGTTAAATATAATATTGTCTTAGTATGCTTAGCTTTTGGATTCAACTGTGTGTATTTTTTAGTCGACAATTCAGATCACATTCAGTGATCCACATCATCAGAACAGGAAAAATTACACATAGCCAGCGAGTGATCCGAAATGATGAAATGTGAACTAAAAAAAACACAGAGTTGAATCCAAAAACTAAGCATATATCAAATAAATAAATTTGATATATATATTAATAAAAATATATTTTAATAATGTGTACATCTGAAAAATCTATTTTACCAATTAGAAATTAATTATAAAAAATAGTTAAATATAATATTGTCTTAGTATGCTTAGCTTTTGGATTCAACTGTGTGTATTTTTTAGTCGACAATTCAGATCACATTCAGTGATCCACATCATCAGAACAGGAAAAATTACACATAGCCAGCGAGTGATCCGAAATGATGAAATGTGAACTAAAAAAAACACAGAGTTGAATCCAAAAACTAAGCATATATCAAATAAATAAATTTGATATATATATTAATAAAAATATATTTTAATAATGTGTACATCTGAAAAATCTATTTTACCAATTAGAAATTAATTATAAAAAATAGTTAAATATAATATTGTCTTAGTATGCTTAGCTTTTGGATTCAACTGTGTGTATTTTTTAGTCGACAATTCAGATCACATTCAGTGATCCACATCATCAGAACAGGAAAAATTACACATAGCCAGCGAGTGATCCGAAATGATGAAATGTGAACTAAAAAAAACACAGAGTTGAATCCAAAAACTAAGCATTCTATCATTATGAATAGACTGTGAGCAATAACCAAAAATATCATGAAACCACAGCCCTAAAAAGCCTTGTAAAAGCTTTGAACATGTCCGTTTAAACAAATAGGAAAGCCATGGCTTACAGAAAACAAAATAGATATGACGCCTTGATTTTCCAATAGACGTTTCTCCTGAATTTCAGGAGACAATATTAGTGCTAAAACTTTTTGGCAACACCATACATTCGTCAGCCTCAACTCCTGTTACCGTATTTCTTTCTATAATCATCCGAATTCCAGGCTTGTAGAAAAAGAGAAAGAGAAACCCTGCATTATCATCCACGGTCACGTGGAGAGGAGTTTTCTCAGCTGAAATCTCTCTACTCTGCTCATACTACTCACATCCAGGGCTTTGAGAGGCGCCGCTACCCATCTATTTCAGAACCGCCTCTAAATTAGCGACGATTGGCTGTCCTCTACAAACATGCTGCCAAATTTAGTGTCGTAAGAACCCGAAGTGTAGTGTTTGGTTGCTCCCAAAGAAAGATTACATTTTCCTTCCTCAACCTGTACTACTTCATCATCTTCTGTTGCCTTGTTATTATTAGAATTGTGGTGTCTACCCAGCATCAATTTCTTCAGCTTGTAGAGCTTTTTAGTATAATTACTCGTATCTTTGGCTGGCTTTATGGGCATTGTTACTTTTTCTTGCTTGGCCGCCTTCACCCACTGCGGTTTCCTTCTAATCTGGCCAGTACAAGTTACTATGGGCGAGGTGGGCTCCTGCGATTCGAACCCGGGGTCTTTGCTTGGGATAATGGAGGCGGAGCTTACTCTTTTGGAAAAGCGGAGTCTTGGAGAAAAATCGGCCATAGTATTGAAGTCTGTAGCAGCAATGGCGGGAGGAGGCATCGCCAACGCTGCAAACGCGGTTCGAATCCCACTCATAGACCTCGATGCTCTGTGACCCGGCCGAATACTCCCCATGCTTCCTGTCAAAAATGAAATGAAAATTTCTTACCTATCTATGGAGGAAAATCAGCATTTGTTGTTTATATTAGTAATGTGGGTCAATTGGTTTGTCCGGAAGAAATCTCTGCGAAAGATTTGTGGGAAGAGGGTTAGAGGTTTGGACCGTCCAAATTGTCAACAATGGTTGTCGTGTAGCTGATGGCACGTCTTCTGCGTGGAAATCGAGTGGTAAAGCAGGGCGGGCGCTTGGATCTCAATTTCTGGTTTTGGTGGAAGGAAAATCCGTAGCAGAGGAAGCGACAAGTAGCTTTTATTTGATATGATGGCTGTTGATTTATTAGGCTGAACTTAGACGATACATGCACGCAACCATTTAAAAAGATTTTGTTATATATATATATGAAAATATATTCCATAATTTAAAAATGTTTAGAGAAAAAATAAAGATAAAAGTCATTAAGTAATGAGAGCTGTCCTATTAGGGGGTGGAGAGGGGTGGATATCATCTAATATTTTTCATACATCAATAATGTTTGGGTTATCTAGAAGAGGTTTGAACCAAAAATTACACCACCTTTTTTTCCCTTTTTCACATGGTTGAGCATCATAAGTAGGTGAAATAGCCAAACCATCTAACAAATTCATGGTCACAAGCTTGGGGAGAGGTAGAATTAGGACGAGAGAGTTGAGATCACCTACAAATAGACTTATCCCTAGTTCCTCATGCAAGAGGCTAAGAAGCATGTGAATGACCATGTCCTCATATATATTTGATTGTTTGCCTAAACCCAAGATCGTTTCTATAGTCATAACTGTAACCCATGCCTTTTTAAGATTTGTTGTACCCAAACCAAATTTTTTGCTTCATTAAGGCATTTTGCTTAAAATGGTCTAAACCTTGTTAAAATGATGTCAAAACGTAGTTTTTGGGCAATTCAAGTATGGGCTTTGAGTCAATGTCATGCCACGGAGATACTGGCAAAATTTGAAAATTTTGAAAATTAGGGTTTTTGGACCCCTATTTTTAGGTCAAAACCCTAAAAATTGAAACTTGTTAGAATTGACTGAAATTTGTTTTGATTGGTTTATTTTGCTTCACGATCACAGTGGTGAAGTCAATTTCAGTTAAGACTTAGTTTAAGCCTAGTGGGTAGTTTTCATTTTTTCAAGTGAGAAGTTAGGTTTTCTAAATTCATCATTTGCAGATGGCCAGGTGCCAAGTGTCGACATCTAAGCTCAAAACGCTTCGATGATGTTTCTATGGCAAGTTTCGTCCAAAGAGTTACTTCTTCTCAGAGGAGATTTTCAACGAGGTAAAGATACTGTAAAAATTGGCTGTCTGGATTGAAAAAGCGCCACTCTGTGCTAGGGGCGCCCATCATTCTGGAAGCTTTATTCAACTTTTTGTGACTTGTTTCTACCAAGATGACTTCTCCAGATTCCTGATAGCTTCGCAATGAGCCAGTCCAACGGAGGAGTAAATCGCTTGAAACCGGAGATTCAATGCAGAACGAGGAAAATGTAAAAATGATTACCACTGAGGTCAAAAGCGCCCCTGGAGGCTAGGGATGCCCATCTTTTTGAGGCTTCAGATGGAGTCTTTTGATCGAGTGACACCTAGGAAGTTTGTTTCCATTTTTGGTCCAGCTCCGCAACGTATCTGTCAGCAGGTGAATCTGAGTTGCCATGTTGCCATCATCAGTGGTCAAATTTAAGGTTTCAAACTTGATCAGGAGCTATTCAGAAAAGAAAAAAGCGCCCCGCCCAAGGTTTTGAAGCCTTTAATGGAATCTGTTTGATGATTTCTGATACTTGTCTCATTCGTGTCAACTCCAACTTTCCGTTGCCTATCTCAGCCGGGTCAAAAGATGTCTTGGCAGTCTGCAACCGAAAGTTTAGTAGTTTTTGGCCAGTTACGGAAATGGCTAACACTAGTTGGGAAAAGCACCCCTGGAGGCTAGGGGCACCCATGTTTTAGGAAGGTTAGATGATGTTTTTATATGAAGTGCTCTCTAGGAGCCCTTGCTTAGAATTCAACCTGCTTCACAGTGAGCCAGTCGACACATTCTGAAGTTTTGCCAAGTGTTAGGAAACGTCAAGTGAAATATGGTCAAGTTATCAGTGAAAATAATGAAAATGCTTGAAAATATTCTAACACTGAGGTCAAAAGCGCTCCTGGAGGCTAGGGGCGCCCATCTTTTTGAAGCCTCAGATTTATGAATTTTGGATTATTGCCTCAAGGAATCTTCTTGTTAGATTTGGTCTTGCTCTTCGATGGAACTGTCAGCCAGTTGATCTGATGCGGCAGTCAATTAGAATCAGTGATCGAACATGAGCTTCATTTGAGGTTTCTAGATTCAAATTTTCAGAAAAATGTCTAAGTATGGAAGGATGCATAAAAGTAAAAGGTTGACTTTTTAAATTCAAAAATAGAAGTGTGCATGAGAATAGTTTTCAGTTTACTAAATTTAGATCTTCAGTTGAACTCTTTTCAAGTCAACTTCTAGTAAACCTATTTTTGGTCATAACTAACTAAAATTAGTTTGCATGTATCTATTAACTGAATTTTTCAAAGTGGCGCCCTAATTAGGGTTTATGGTACATCCAGTTAATTGAGTTTGAATCCAAATATAGGCCATGCGTGAGTTTTGAAGCACCAGTTGTACTTCAAGCACCATTTCCAATGCTTAGCATACATTTGACATGCCTTTGATGATAAATTCTTGTTTATTATGCATATGGCATCCATTATTCTTCATCAGAGTTGACAAGAAACATCTTTTCTTGAGCATAGAATTGATCTGCAGGTGCTACAAGTGTCAAATTTCAGTGTTCTTCGTAGCTATAGATTCAAAATGATCAGAGGAAGGATATTTCAGACTTCGTTTTCCATTTGCATGCAGGTTTCATCAGTTCTACTTCAAGCATAGGTGAATTTCTACAGAAGAAGAGAGAAAATAAACAAATAAAAAACTTCTATTCTTCTATCTTATTTTCCTCTATTCTCGTCTTAGATTTTCTTCGCATGTCAAAGAAAATGGCAGAATCTTCAGAAAAGCATCATCTGGGTTCAAGTATTTCAACATCAATGATAATACCCATGTCTTAGATTATTTTGTGAAAATTGCCTCGCTGCCTCTATTCTAGAGCACTGTGCTTTTTTCTAGAGTTTTCTTTGCATGTGGGCCTAAAACACATTTTTTCCAAAATCTATCGATCTGGGTCATCTTAGAATTCAGTTCTACATAAGACCCATGTTCCAGATTTTCACGAAAAAAATTGCCCCTAGTGCCCTTAACTGCCGGTTCAAATCTCAACTGAAAACCTTTTGCATGCGGGCCTAAATCATATTTTTCCAAATTTCTAACATTGTGGGTCATCTTAGAATTTGATTATGCACAAAACCCACGTCTTAGAATTTTTCATGAAAATTGCCCTTCGACAGGGTATTTTTAGCCTTATCTGGAGTGATTTTTGGTTTTCCGGAGAAGTTGTCAGAACGTAGCCGTGTTCACAGTCAACAGGCGAGTTTTTTCGGATGCAGTTCACACAGATCGAATTCAAGACCAAGTCAGTCTTACTTCACGATTTCATCAAAAAAATTGACATTGATTTGTATCAAGGGCATTGGAAAGGTTGACAGGCGTAGTCACTCATGTTCACATGGTTTCATGCCTCGTATAGCTGATTGTCTTCCAAGGCCAGTTTAGAGGGTAGATACCATTGGGTTTCTGCGTGTGCAACAAGTTCATTTGCATTTCTTGCAACCAAAGAGTTTGCAGTTTCATCATGCAACACTCTTCCATAAAGAAAAGCATGAAAAACATGAGAAGCGTCAAGCTGCAAAAGAAATAGTGGTCATCACTTCAATTATAGAGCCGTCAGAGTTACTAGCCAGTGAAGGGCCAGTTTAAGTATGCAGAGGTTTTCTGTTTTGCTTGAGTTGCTGACTAGCAGTGAACTGACAGTTGAGACATGTGATGATCTCTAGATGATGATGCAGTCACCAGCCTCGTGGAGGGGTTAATTGCCCGAGATCAGGGTCAGTGAACTTCAATTCAAGGCGTCCCACCTTTTCCAAGATAGACATTACACAGGAGTTAAACTCGAGGCTTCTTTCCGAGTTAACTGGTTGTTACACATTGCATGCCATGTCTTTCTTGGAAACATCTACAAACACTTGGAGCTTAGATTAGATCTTTCAGTTAACTGATGATAGCATTCCAGTTAACTTGCTTTCAATAAGGACGTGCATGCTGAAACCTTGTCCATTTAGATTAGATGTTTCAGTTAATTGATGATAGTTTCCCAATTAACTGTATAGTTTCATTCAATTAGGGTTTAAGAATAAGATCTTGCATGTACTGCAGGACTGTAGTTGACTCAAGGCGATTTTAGGGTTGCCTACACCTTGATGTCTATAAATAAGAGCATTCAGCTCATTTGTAATTTAGCTTTTCCTGGTGATAGATAATTGTTGCATTGTCGGCAACATGCTTATTCTCAAGATTGGTTCACCCTTGTAAATTAGAACTTTTGCTTGATAGCATACATGTTGCGCCTACCTTGCCTGTAGTATTGCTATTATTGTATCTGTTCAAAGAGTGATTGTTGTTATAATAAATTGTTGTGCCTACCTTGCCTTCATGTTATTTTCATGGTGTTTATTCAATCTTAGTTAAATGGGGTTGTTGGTTTGATCATTATTGCATGTGTATTGCATCTATACAATCTACTATCCCAGTTGCTTACCTTTTGTTTTGTTTATCATAAGCCTATTCAGAAGAGCAAATAGTTGTGCCCACCTTGCCTTCATGTTGCAAAACTGTACTTAAAGCTTATTGTTTGATGTGTGTTATAGTAGACTCATTCATCCAAGCAGATAGTTGCGCCTACCTTGCCTTCATGTTGTGAAGTTGTACCAGGTTTACCGTTTATTTGTTTGTTATAATAAACTTCTTCCCGGATTAGCAAATAGTTGCGCCTCCCTTGCCTTCATGTTGTGAGCCTGCACCTGGAGTTTATCGTACAATACATTCCTGCTCTATTTCCTCATGCTCTGTTTCTTGAGGAAATTGGATAGATTTTAAAGAAGTTAACTTAGTTGTAGTTAGATGATCTACGAAACCAGAAAATACTTAGCTGCAACTTTCTAAGTTTTCTTAACCTTGTGCCTCTACTAGCTGAGAACAAAAAGATAGGACATTAGTTTAGTTTTCTATTTCATGCATTCCAACACAACGAGGGAGCTTCCCCTCCTAATTTGAAGAGCACTCATTATGTAGTGTGCATAGCTATACGTACAAACTCACACTCCAGAGGTGTTAGTTCTTACACCAACAAGATTAAAATTTGAATTATGATTCAATTATTGCCCTTTATATTTCTACCCTAAGCCAACTAAGTACATATTTTGTTAACTTTGGTGCTATGTACTAGAATTAAAGGGATTCATTCTACATCTCTCATCTTACAATATTTAAGGAGCAATCAATAACAAAACATTTGCATTTGGTGCACTATAATGATTAACAAATCTGCATACATAATTCTAGGACACTTGTCATTTTTCATCTTGCATACATATTTTTATGGATTAACCTAGAAGAATGTGTCCCCTTGCAACACAATGATAACCCTTCCAAGGTATCTTGTAAATACTACCAATCATCAAGTATTAGAAAAGAGAAGAGCAAGAAAAGTTCAATTAGACAAGCAAAATCATAAATTATTTAAGCTTAGATCCAAACATAGGACACATTCATGTCTATGGATTAAACCTAGACCTATGATCTTGACCTCAAATAGAGCACAAATTCAACACAAGATCTAGGAAACTATATTGACAAAGAAGTCATATTGTCTAGGGTAACAACTTTCAAGGTCCAAGAATCTTTATCTAAGGTACATATTTTATAGTCAATGAGTTAAGTACCTATATCCATTACATTTAATTTTGTACCTTAACATTTAATATCAAAATACATTGGCCCATAAAAACCATCTATTAGGTCTAGATTAACTTATGCTTATGTGTATGCATGTTTTTTGTGTAAGCTATAATGCCCCTAAGTAAAGTTTTCCTCCATGACCTAGTCCTCTTTAGTGTTTATTATCATTGTTATGGTTTTCAAATCCATTTTATGATTTCACATCTTATTTTGACATGTGATATACTTCTAGCTTCTTTTTTTAAGTACATTACCCCTTTTCCATATTATTGATTTGCATTCTCTCATCATGAATATCACCTCCTTAAATTATTTACCAAGCTCTCCTCTTAAATCACTATGCTTTATGATTTAATATATATTTTATGACCTATGATGGTGACTTAGCTATTACTTATGCCTAGATGCACTTGATTTTAACTATATATTTTGGCTCATACAATTGTGTACCTAACAAGAATAATAACTTTTTTTTTAAATATATGAATCATCCTCCATGTGTCTCTCTTGATTCATATTTCCTTTCAAAGAATCTAGTGATGTAGATACAAATGTTTTACCTTCACTTATATGTGATGGTGATGCTCTTTCACTCCTATCTAATTATACATCTTATCATTTGGGATTACCTATTCATGTTAATTATTCTAGTGATGAACCTTATGATGATTCTACTTCTACATATCAATGACACACCCTTTTTACCTTCACATGAGGTTGCTAATCACCATTTTCTATGAAATAGCTCATGGTATACTAATGATATTCTCACTGATGAGAATAGTGGTCTTTCTTTATATGTTCATGGTGAAGATGGAGACTCTTTATCTTACGATGATTCATTGTACCTTACACATTCTAGTAATCCCCCTTTCATGGATCCCATTTATTTTTCTATGCATCATGAATATATACCACATTTCAATGGAGATTTTATGATGTTTTCTTATTATTTATATTTAGTTATTGTGAAGAACATTATTATACACCTTCTATTGAATGTATACACATTACTTATATATACCAAATAATGAATAACAAGATGATCATATTTTATAATTTTTATATGTTATATGTGAGGATATCATGACATTAGTTGTTGATACATCTTGTATATCCTTTATCACTATTACACATGACATGATGTACTAAACGCACACACATAGGGGACGTGTTAAGTACGATATTTTACCTTATATGAACTACCTTATCACTATGATTAATAATATAGAATGGTATGTTGATGCATGCATGAAAATTATTTCAACCACAAGATGACATCAAATTATTTCACAATCCTTTGGCATATGACATTTAAAATTATCCTTCACCAAATAGATTTTTGGTTCCTCATTTTATTAAGTATGATGGTAGAGACGATTCGTTATGGAATTTACAATATTTTCAAGTAATATGCACTTACATGGTTTCTTCCATTGCCTCTTTTATCAAATCCCTTAATAATTTGAGTATTAATTTAATGTAACATTTTATTATAATATTGAGCCTAAGATATTTGTCAATCAACTCGAGAAAGCAAATAAAAGGAAAATGAGCCAATTGAGGATTATGTTTTCAGATTTTAAGCTTTGGATACTAATATGTTGTCGAGCCATTAGAGGATAATGAGCTTCAACATATATTTATGGATGGTTTTTTTATAAGCTTTAAGAGCTTAGTGTATCACATTCCCCATTTCTTAATTTTAGATTTATGTGCTACCATATGTAAGTGCACGAGTGTTCTTTATAAGAAGAACCCCTTTTTACATCAACATTTTATAACACTTCCCTCTTTTTCCACGAGTTAACATCATTGTCACATTCAAAAAATGGGAGCAATGAGGATGTAGCCGATTATATTCATAATGATCACAATGTGAAATTTATAAACTAAAGTCCTTTAGATAATTCACTACATTGGGAGAGCCTTCATATATGGCATGGAAATAACTTTCTCAATACAATCTCATTTCCTTGTCTCTTGTCAAAATAATCGACATGTCTAGACTTGCACCACATACAACTCAATAATTTATTTTCTTGTCATCACACACATAGAGATTATATATATAGATGAATTGCATTCCAACATAAATTTCAATATCTTATAGATAAATAGAAGATAAACATTGATAATTCTTATAAGTACCCAACACCTTCATCTGAAGAGCATAATACTATGAAAATAAATGATTTGAATCAAGAGATTCAACATGTTCATCATAAAAAAAACCATGTTGAAGTTACACATGAAATAAAAGAGAAACCATCTAATGTGCAACCAATTACTTATCAATAGGAGACACGTGAGATAAAAAATCTAAGAAATGAATAAGAAGAATCACATAGACAAGAATTAAAATTTAACGACTTTTTTTGGGATGATAATGAGTTGTTATACAATGAGAGAATTCATGTGGAGGTTGAACCCTTTATAGTTTGTTAGATGATTCATGGGAATCTCCATAGAATATATATGTTATCCCAAATTTACTTTTTGTCCCGATTTCTTTTAAATGATTTGAATTTTTTTATTGTACCTTGTTTGTTATGCATTTCACCTCCTTTATTTATTTTCCATGTTTTTTCTCCCCCACTTGGGGGAATTTTTTAATTTCCTCTTTTATTGCTCCATGTACATGCATTTCCTTTATTTTTACCCACCCATTTCATCCATATATCTTATTTTCTTTTTCCTTCATTGTATGACTCTTTCCACTCACACTTTGCACCCTTACATTACCTTATCACTTTTCCTTTTCACTACACATATCCATGCTCACTATGTTGTATCCATGAAGCTATCATATTTCTTATCATACTTATAACATATACCACACTATGATGTTTATTATTTCCCATTTACTATTGACTACTTTCTATGTGATGTAATGTTACACCATTACTTTAGAACTTACACATTGAGCCTATGTTGATGTCTCACACTCATAGAGTTACATATTGAGCCCATATTTCCATATATACTATGATTTGTCACATAATACTAATGTGCATCATACCTCCTCCCTTCATATCATTTCTACCTTCAATGTTATATCCTTATGTTGGAGGGATCATGCCTTTCTACACCTTTTGCAATCCTCCTTCCATATATTTATCATTTTTATGGACATCGTGTCTTCTTCCACACATTACCTCATTCCTATGTACATCCATTAGGGTCCTATTTCAATAATACACCACTATGTACTCATGGTCTTGGATGCCACATTAGGGCATATGGTTATCCTAGTTCCCTATGCACCCAAATAGGTGTTCAAAATTTGAGGGCCAAAAGTCACCATCTACCATCTACCATCTACCATCTACCTATGCTAAGGATAAACCTTCTATGTGAATATCATATCTCAAACTCATATTATATTATCATCAATTTAATTTATCATTTTAGATGTTACACATGCTTATCACATTCAATGTAATCATTTTTTTAATTCCTTTACATGATCCATATGATTACATACTTATCTATAGATCACATTTAATTTCATGTATGGTATTCCCTTTCCTTTAATTCCTTGCTTCCAATGGATGCAACCAATTGAATGAGGGCATATAGGGTCATCGATATTCTTATGTTAAGCATTCAAGTAGTGATAGGTACTACACAAAGACTCATCATTGTGACTAAATGGAATATTACCACATCACATGCCTTATACCCCATGCACCTTGTCATGTCCAATGAACACCAATCTAAACACAACATTATTACTTTCGAAATTAGTGAAGTTCTCTAACTTTACTCATTTTATGTTTTCTTGTATACTATATAATTAATAAAGCTCCTATTTTGTAGCTAATTTTAATTTGCAAGAAAAGAGATACTCATTGCATTTTCTTTTGTCTTTTTCGTAGGTTTCTATGAAGAGCTATTATCAAAGGGCATTCTTAGATGATGACATCATGTAGGATCCATTACTTCACATGCACCCTGGCAAGATATTTTTTATGTCTAAATATTTTCTTTGCATGGATGTTTATGAATGTTGCATACTTTGAGGTACATGATCATTTTATGATTCACATGTAGCTTAAAGTGAGAGAAAACGTAATGGTAAAATTTGTATACCCATAATATTTCTATTTAGTTTAATGCATATTTTAGAAGAATGTCATAATATGTATGTACATATCAATAAATGGCCTAATCATAGAGAATTTGGGATCATTTTGCTAGCCTTTACCTATGGGTATACATACACATTCCCAAATGTTTATCCCCCACCTTATCCCTATATACACATACTTTAACACATCACTAAATCCTTCATTTTATTACACTTATTTGTACACCTATACCAATATAGTCATTAAAGCTACCTAGATTTAGCATGCTTCCCATGTAGAGATGCATTAATGGTTATAGACTTGACCCTTTCCATTTAAAAATTCAAAACTAAATTCTAGCTCATTGTTTCCCTTAATTTTCCTACCCTAAGCCAACTAAGCACATGTACATTGCAAAATTATATGTTGTGTGCTAGTATTTAAAGACATTTTTTGGTATTCATAATTTCACATATATTATGTAGATTCTCTCATCCTTGAGCATCAAAGGAGCAATATAAATAGTAAAAAAAATGGATTTGGTGCACTAAAAGGAGTAGAAAATTTACATACACCATTCTAAGGCACTCACTTTCTATTTTCTATCTTATACAAATTTTTTGTAAAATAACCTAGAAGAACATGTCCCCTTGTGACACAACTATATTTCTTCAAAGGTATTTTTAAATATTACCACTTTTTGTATAAAAAGGATTAGAGCATATGAAGATCAATTAGACAAGATAAAAATAAAAGTAGATATGGACACATAAGATGAATCTACAACTGCATTTTAAACACAAACCTATATAATTGACCCAAAATAGAACACATTCAAGATAGGATTTAAGGGACTATATTAATAAAGAGATAACATTTTTCAAGGAAAAACTTTCAAGTTCTAAAATCTTCATCAAAGTTATACATTCTTTGATTGATGAATTAAGTACCCTATCCATTGCATACTTTCATAACTTGACATTTAATAACATAATACATTAGCCCACAACTATCATTCAATCACATCTAGGTTAATTTGTGCTTATTTGTATACACTTTATTGGTTTACCCTAGATCATCCCTAAGGAATATGTTCTTTTCCTTTGCAATTATATAGTGTTTTCACAATTCTAATATAATGATAAAATTAAATAATATTTATTAGTCAGTAATAATTTTTATACATTTTTAAGATATAAAAACTTGATGATAATATTTTAAAATAAGCTAATCAAATGTTAAGTGAAGGTAGATGGGTCAATTAAAATTTTGTACACATTTAATATTTAAAAAGACAAAATATGTAACTTGGAGAACTACTATACATGTATTCTAGAAATCACAATATAGAGATAGTGAGCAAGAAGGGTGTTTGGACCACCAAACCTAACAATGTGCCTATTTTTCCTTCATGAAAATTTTTCTCAATATTATATACGGTGGTGGTACTTACTCAATTTTGACCCTCTGAATTAAATTAATTAATTAAAATACCTAAAAAACTATGATTTTGTAAGGGTTTACTAAAAAATATGGATTAGGGCTTTGAGAAACCTCAACCCTTGTCAAAACCCTAAGACCCACATGATTCCCTTAAACTTTTCTTATGTTTGATCAGTGACCTTTTACCTAGATCTCCTAGCTTTTAAGTTACAACTTTGAGGCCTTTGTCCTATGTGTTTACCAACCCCTTCCTTAGAATCTCGAATGAGCTCATTTGTTATCACACACTTTTTAATAGATTACTTAAATCTATACACTTTGTTAAACATATGTGTCGACATTTCACACAACCTCTTTGGTTCATTGAAGTTATTTCTGTGTTATTATTCTCCTTGTGAACTTGTGAAATAACATTTTTCGTCCATAATGTTGATGTGTATGGGTGTAGAGACCAATCAAATCACGAGCTTTGTTTTCATACAAGTAACATAAGTCCTTCAGTGAAGCCCCCTTCTATCATTCATTATCGTCCCCTTTTTCCCTAGTAGTTTTAATTTGTTTAATAAAGCACATGTGTTTTAGACCCTTTTAAGTCACGTAGAGTATATGCATCACAAGGCCTTTTATTTCGAAAGCATTAGTCTCTGTGAACTAGCGAAAAGCCTTTGTCCTAAGAAAAAATCATACATATTATCTTTTTGTGATAGCTATATCCAAGCCTGGAATTTGATGGTCTATTTGACTGTTTTTTGCATTTTGGACCATATATTACAACCTAAAAATTTATTAGACCGTATCATTTGACTTGCTATATTTTTATGTAACCGTAAATATGACACTTTAAATTATTATTAAACCGTAAAAATTTATTGTAGTATATATATATATATATAATGTTTATGATAAAAATATAAATTAGTTTATAATTGAAATAATTCTTTTTAATTTCACTTTATATTAATATATATGTTTTATTATAAATATATTTATTAATTTAAAATCTGTTCAAAATAGAATTTTTCAAGATTAAATATAGTTCTTTCTAATTTTTTAAAATATTTTTAACAATAAATTTCAGATTTTAACATTTTTACTAATAGTTATCATTGCTTTATATTAATATATATGATTTGTAATATTTATTATAAAAATACATATTAATACAAAAAAATTTCAAAATAGAATATAATTGTTTTTTAACTTTTTGAATATTTTAACAAGATTTATTTTCTATATGAATTTAGAATCTTCTTGTGAATTGTAACACTAAATTTAAGATTTTTACATTTATTTCTAATTATCAATATTTTCTAATTTTACATTTTTTAATATATATAGGATATCATATGAATAACATAACACAAATTTTCATTGTTTTTTCAATAACATTTATTTTACAACATTTTGTTTACAGTGATTAGTGATTAGTGATTTGAGCTTTCATTTTTATTTTATAGCATTTTTTTATAGGTGATTCAACAACATTTGTGTTTTATTGGTGATTATGTTGAAATTTTAGATAACGAGTTGAATAAGGATTAAACTATTTTTAATTTTATATAATTATTTGTGAATAGATTTGAAATTGATATTTAATTTTTTTTAACAGTTAATTTTTTTCATAAAACGTAAAGTGACAGGCATTTAAATGAACAAACCGTAAAAAATAAATCATATGACAGGTAGGAGTGGCCGTCAAATTCCAGGCTTGGCTATATCCTTCAAGAGTGAATATTAAGTCAAACTTTGTTCCCCCGAACTCCCAAAATTGTGCCATGTATCTGGTCTTGGTCACTTCCAATGTTTCATGGAGGAAAGCACGCTCAAGCATGCAACGATATTGATGTACAATTTGATATGTATCTATCAGATTATCGAGGGTACTGGTTTAATTACTTAATTTCTTGTTACTCAAGACACAAAGACAAGATATGAGAGTGAAATTACTACATATTTTTAGATGAACATGAATTTTCACAACAAAATTAGGGCTTACTATAGATGGTAAACAAGTAAGTATATTCGACCATATTTGTGCATTTTGGGCATCAAGGGGTGATTGTTAGATGGGTTTAAGGATTTAGAGGTTGCTTTAGAGCTTTGAGAGGGTGGTATTCTAAATTTTTTGCATGTCTTCTTCAAAGTGTAAAATTTAGAAACCCTAGTTTTACGAGTGTTAAAACCCTAGAAGGAAAATTATGGCTAGAACTTTGAGGGGTATGATGAGGGGACTTGATGATATATAATGGATCAATTGCCTTGCCAGGATCTTCTAAAAGGCTTAGAATGATGCATGGGTTTGTTATTCTAGCTGATAGAATTTTTTATAAGAACAAAAATTGTAGAGACCTAATAATTTTGGCTCAAGGTTATGCCTTTTTTAAGCACACCTTTAGGAAATCCCTAATAGATATGCCTATTTGCACCATATGGAGATTATGGTTAGGAAGGTTGATCGTGCCAAATGTATTTGTAAATGTTGACCTAATTAGGGTAATTGTATAGGAAATTACTTAAGAGAATAATCATAGAGACAATATCATATGCTCCTAATTATTGGTATTTCACCCCCCAAAATAAATAAAATACCATAAGAGAGATGTTGCTATTATAAAAAAAGGAATGGTACATGTGAGATTATGTATGCAAGATAACAATAAAAAAGTAGGGTAACTACACATGGGAAAAAGAGTAACACCACATGAAGGGATCTATATTATTTAAGGTTAGCATGTGTGATGTCAAAAATTGCATACCCTTACAATTTCATGTTATAATTTACACTTGCATTGGTGTTTATTTCACTTAGTGTGTTTTAGGTCATTTCATACTTTTGCCTTTCCTTCTCCTTCCATGTGTGCAAAAGAATTAGAATCTCATTTTAATTTTTCCTTAACCTAATTTCATAGGTGTCATCTTTGTGTTATTTCCTAGTGCTTATTATTTTTCCTAGATGGAAATGTTTGCATACTAGCACAGATTGTAGACATCTATGTAATTTGCTAGAGTCCCAACATTTCATTAATCCAATTGAGTGTTTCTTTTCCCTGCCACCCTTTCAATTTGCAGGTAATCACTCTGGAGAGAATCCAAATACCTAACTACCTCCCTCTTCTCCCTCTTTTAGTCATTTTAAAACTATATTTTCATTCTCCTAAGCAATCTTTCATTCCTCCTACAACTTTGAGTATTCCCTTATAATTCTCATTATTTTTGACCTATTACTAACACTCTAAAGTTGATGTGAAGTCTCTCATACACTTTATCAAGCTCATAAGAAGTATAGTAGCAATCTTGTAACATGCAATTTTGTCTTTATTGTTTCCTTTAAAGCTTTGTGAGGTGATTTACATTATTTTATTTTCTCTTTAACTTATTCATTTCCTATCATTATTATTGTTGAACCTAATTTTCTATTTACTTTGGTACTTGTGATCAGATTCTCCATTTACTAGCATTGTTATTTTTATTTTATTGCACTCAATTTAGCAATATTATTATTTGTTTATTCCTTAATATACTTAGGATAAAGAAAACACACTTATTTTATCATTTTTAAAATATTAGTTGTCTATGGAGGTTGGATAAACCAATACAAAGACTTAACCTAAATGCAAGCTCCAAATAACCCTAAAAACATTTCCTTTTTTCTCTTAAAGCTACAAGTTTTTCCTCTAGAGGAGATATTAAACTATTCAAGAGTTTGTATTTTTTTTTTCCTCATTATTTTTATCAACCCCTGATTAGATAGTTTAAATCTCGATTATTCTATTTCTCCTTTCATTAGTGATCGTCTAGGGGCTTTTAATTTTGTTGCTTGTATAGAATTGGACACACATTTCAAATAAAATTAAGATTCAAGATGTGTTTTTCATATAAACTATAGTGCATCATGCCAACATCTATACTTAGTGATATCATCTAGTCCAATAACCTCCATACTACAATGCCAAGTTCTCTATTTTTAATTTCTAGACCAACATTATTTTTTTCATTTTATCATTTAATTTATGTTAAATAGTAATAGTTCAATTATTTTATATTGTTTTAGCTTCATTAGATAATTGAAATATTTCATGGTTAAAACACATTAAATTAACTAGCATAATCTAGTTTAATAATTAATAGATTATGTTTTTTTTTTTAAATGACTGATTAATCTAAGTGTAGTGCTAGCAAGATCATTTGATAAGGAAAATTATCCTTTCCTTTGTCAATTCAAATTTTGTATACTATATTTTTGTAAACTCACTCCTTGTACTTATAAAACCTTCTCAAAAAATAGAAAAACTTAAAAGTGTAAACTTCATTTTCAAGATTTCAAGTCATGTATTTTGAGGCCTTATATAAGCTTCAAAAGCCAATCTTCACATTTTGGTAACAATATTCATAGAAGCTATCAAAATATAAAAATGTCTTACTTTCGTGCAATTATAATCTCAATCAATTCTAGACCTACTTTTGGCACTTTCCCTTTCAATCAAAGGACAATATGCATACCCTATCTTTCCACAACTCATGTTCAACCTACATCTCCTAACATCATTTTCCATAATATATATGCTATCTTCAACCATGACACTACATTGTATGTCTCTCACTCCTAATTGTGTGATCTTGATTAGAACCTTGGTGATTTTTAAAAACTTTTACAAGGCCCTCCATAATATTCTTAATAGTCATTGAGAAGGTTTTAAATTCATTCCGGGGATTGATCATATCACATAATAATATTCATACCTTAATTATTTTCCTCATATAAGTCATGAAACCTAGTCCAATGTGACAAGTAAACAAATTTCTATGTTTATGATAATTACTACAATCCATATTTTATTCAATATGAATATGGTCATGCTTTACAAAATCTAGAGCAATGCACGCTTCATCTTTTGGATTTATCCCACCTTCACTAGCCATATAATATGGATTTCTTAGTGGGAACCTTAAAACCCCATCCCCTTTGGTTCACAAGTCTTCACTTTCCAAGCTTTTAACTTCTTCTGGGGTAGCTATATCTATTGGTACTATATCCCCTTGCATATCACAAACCTTGTAACCAACTCGTGCAGATGTAGGCTACCCACAACACTAGCTCACATTGATCTCTACATCTTCTTCTCAACCCCTCATTCCACCTTACTACCACCATAGCATACTTTCTTTAGACATCCTTTCTACTTTACCTCCTACCATATTTAAGGTGCCCCACTTTGAAAAGTGCAATAGAATCGGAAATCCTCATATGCATGTATTTTCATTCACTACACTATGTAGTGATTTTATCTTTCAATACTAGTTGCTAGCCAAAATATTCACATGATCATTGAAAGATGTTATGCTTGGCACGAAACTTTTGCATTGTAACATTGGAATTGCTTTGGAGGTGATGGGCATGCTTTTGGAATCATGTCAGGCGGTGATTACCTACAAGTTGGCATGTGAGGGAGGTTGTGCCCTCCCCAACAGAGGTTTGCTTCTCCGTGGGTGTTCTTGTACTCTGCATTTATTCATTTTATTGCTTGCAAATGTGCCCCTGAATTTAGTGGTTTTCTTTGGTGCGGATTTTCCCCTTTGCACGTGTGTATACATTGTCACTACTTCAAATTTTGTGCTCTAAGGTTTATATAGTGTGTTCTCGATTCCTCTAACTATTAATGGAGGGGGTTCCCCCCAAGAAACTGGGGTTGATATTGGTAAAAATATAGAAGCCCAGGCTAATGTAGCTAAATCGTTCAAGGAGGCTCTTGCGAATAAAGGTGTTGTTGTTTCTACCAGTGCTAAGTTCTTCATGGAGGTAGGGCGGGACGATAATGGACGCGAGGAAGGTAAGTTTCCCTCTAAAAACCCCAGGGATTTGTATATCTCTCTTAATTCTGAAATGAAAGAAGTAATTAATAAGGAAATATCTAGGTTACAGGATTATGCCATTTTCTTAGCAGCGGTGGATACAAGCAAGGTCCCTACCTGAAAATTTTTGGATGCCTGGTTCTCAAAATTTTGGGTGAATAATTTTGGCATTCAGTTGAGTTTCTGTAGAATGATACAATGTGGCTTATTTGTCATTTTTTTGAGGAATAACGTCATGCAAGAAAAGACTCTTGAAAAACCCTATTGGAACATAGGGGGAATGCACATTTCGTGCCTTAGATTGGTCCCCCACAACCATTGTTGAAGAGATTCTTGCTCTGTCTTGCCCTAGGTGGGTGGTTGTGAAGAACCTCCCTCCAGAATTCTAGAAAATCATTCCACAGATTCTGGCTCCAATAGGTGGAGTTGTGCGGATAGCTGAAGCCAAAGCGTCCCTCCCGCACTTAGATGCTCGTGCCGTCGTGTCTTTGGTTCATGGGGTAGAAATCCCTGGAAACATTGTAATTAATGGCGATGGTTCCCATTTTATTTTCCCTTTGGAGATCCTGGGTGGCGTCAATGATTGCTACCTGTGTCGTAAAGAGGGGCATATCAAGAAATTTTTCCCAATAATTCAAAAAAAGTAGTTAAAAAAAGCATCTCGAGGCTATTGTCAGTTGAAAATCCTAATAAAAACCCTAATGTGGCCACTTTCGTCCCTCGGACGGGAAATGAAAACGGAAACCCCCATGAACCTGGTTGTCCCTCGAGCTCAAAGGAGAACCATGCCTCGATTGAGAAGGAGTGTAATCCCTCTCCAATGAAGGATTTAGATTGCGATAAGGGGTGCCTTGTGGGTGAACAGATCTTCGCTCAGGCCCCATGCAATAACCCCTCTAGATTATTTTACAAAATTATTTTAGTATTCTTTCTCAAGAGGGTGGTGAGGAGAATTCAAACTCTAGAAAAGTCACAAACCCTTCTCTGGGTAAGGTGGTTTCTTCAACAACCCCCCCGACCCCTTCTGAATTTTACTAGTGATCCTTTGTTGATCCTTTGTTAATAAAGAAGTGAAATGCCTAACAAATTGCAATGAAAACAATTAGGCAAAGAAATAAAGAAAATCTATTAAATAGGTATGTTGATAATAATGCCTCCAAGGTTTCTGAATATCAATTTAATATGACCTCTAACCAATTTTGTTTTAAAAAATAAAGCAAGTTAAGGACATGATTGATGCTGGTAATTTGGGTGGGAGCAGTGGGGATGCCTCCCTAGAGATGATTGTGGTCTATGAAAAAGAAAAATATCTCGTGGATGTTGGTAGCCCTCATGGATCAAGCATCCAATTGAACAATCTTACAACTAACACATGCATTGAAGGGGAAACCCCCTCTCTGGTCCTAGGGGGGCCTTGGATGGGTGAAGATATACTAGGAGATACTAAAATAAGATCATTTAGTGAGTTGAGATCCTCCTCACTAGTTTAGGAGTCCCTAACTACCCCCAACCAAGCTACCAGCCCTAATCTTGACCATAATTCTAAAACAAATAAAACTCTCCACCCTCTTGGTTTCAAGGACATTTCCTCCTCTGTTGATGATGCCACTATCCAAGTGGAGCCTAAGGGGGACATTAAAGGAAAATCCCATAGCATGAAAGGGAGTAAGAAATCTATGAACAAATTGAAAGATAAAGTGGAACAAGTTGAGCCCATAAGGTGCAGTGAGAATGAGAATATCATTGAAGGGTAGCTTGTCCAAACTTTGAAGCCATGAGTTGGGCCAGGAAGGCCAAGGAAATATGGTAATTCCATGTCAATGGGAAATGGTGTGTTGCTCTCCAAAAAAAAGTAAAAATACAAGCATTGTGATTAAAACACCTACTGCAAAGAGCCTAGAGATTGAGGAAAAACTCCCAAAATATTTTGTGAGCAGTTTAGGTGTGAATAAGATGACGCTCCTATGATTAGTGAAAATGAACCTTAATTGTATCTCTTGGAATGTCAGGGGCCTAGAGTTGTCTAAAATAAATATATTATAAGAAGGTTTTTAAATCTTGAGAAAAGCAAGGATTTTGTGTTTCTCCAAGAAACAAAAGCCACTAGTTTTATGCTAGAAATAAATCTAAAATTCATTTGGAATGGATCTGCATTTTTTACCACATTGCATGATAAAGGGAGGGGGTGTTGTTGTGCTAATATCTAATAAGTGGGCACAACACATTACTCAAAATTGCATCTCCCCCTGTAATAGGGTGGTGTGGGTCACTCTGGAGAAAGATGGGGTTGCCTTTGGGGTTTGCTCTATATATGCCCCTAATGACCATAGAGAAAAGATTGTGCTTTAGCAATGGCTAACTAATCTCTCAGACATCCCCTGGGTGTTGGATGGAGATTTCAAAATGGTGGAACATCTGGAGGATAAATGGGGTAGGATTGACATGTTTTTGAAAGGTAGTGAAAGGCATTTTTGGTTAAGGCTGAAGAATAAACTCAAACTAATTGAACCTTGTTGGGTGAAAATTATGTAATTATATTTTCAATAGATTACACAACCTTGATTTTAACCACAGATGTGTGAGATGTAATCTCTCCTCTTAGAAAGGGGAGGCGCCCTTCTTACTGCTTACAAAAGCTAAGTAAAACTAACTAAATATTCATAAAATGTGCACTACAATTACAAGATGGGGGGTGTGTGTTACATTCATACTTCTCTCTTTTTTTAGAGAAGACGTTTTACAATGCTTCACAGTTGATAGTTCTAATTCAAAATAACTTTAAACTAGAAATAAAGCGATAATGCCAATATCTCTATTTTGTCAAAGCAAAGCGTAGAGATACCAGGTATGATAATAATAAACAATAAAATGAGAAAGAAAAGCCCATGATGGTACAAATTCATTTCATAGCTTTTTGTTGATGGATCCTTGAGATGTATAACGTTTGTCGTATTAGAAATAAAAAGTCTTCTTAGATATGGCAATTCCATGAGCAACATGAACAATTACAAGCACAAAGTCTTGTAGATCATTCAACAATAGTATTCAAACATAAACAACAAATCCAAATAAAGAGTGTAACACAAAGTCTACACAAATTTATCCAAAGCTCTAAGATCTCACACACTAATTACCACCAATTTGATCAAACCATAAGAAAATTGATTCCAACGCAAAATCTGGTATGCAACTTCCTTCTTTATTGATCAGATTTAGATTCACAAAGTTGAACACAAAGTTCCATACATTTGTTTCAAAAAGAGCAGCACTTCGTTGCTAGAGATAAAAGATCAAGATTACAATAGAAATCCCTCCTATTTATAAAAGAGAGGGAAGAGTAAATCTAGGAATTTAGTTGAGCAAAAGTAGGAAAGTAGGTGAGCTAATTTAGGAAAACCTAACTTTGACTTAGTAAAAAATGTTGTCCATCTTTTGTGGAAAACATCTCAGATTTTACATGTAATTACATTTGCTCAAAAGACATTTAAGACGTCACAAATTATTTACAAAATGCGTGAAAGCCTAAAAAAATTCAACACTGGAGAAAAGAAGCCTTCATGGTTCCTTGCTTTGGGTGCGAAAGTCTTCGTATTTCTTCTTGGTCTCCAGTACAAATGCCTCATCTAGACCAACAATAATCCACAATGGTGTGGACTCTAGTAATCGATCTTCTAACAAATGAGTGAAGCTTTTTGCATCTATCAAGATGCGTCTTTAGATTATCCAAAGAAATCCGCAAGTCACAAATTGTGTGCATGGAGGTCTTTGAAAAATTGGCATCCTCTACTTGCTCCATGATGACCTCCTTGTAGATCCTGGAAAGTTCACTAGCCGAAGGAAGATATGATCTTCATCAAGGAGCTTAGTCGCCAAAAAATTGTTGGGTGAAAATTATGTAATCATCTTTTCAATAGATTACACAACCTTGATTTCGACCACAACTTTGTGAGATGTAATCTCTCCTCTCAAAAAGGGGAGGCACCCTTCTTACTGCTTACAAAAGCTAAGTAAAACTAACTAAATATTCACAAAATGTACACTACAATTATGAGATGGGGGTGTGTGTTACATTCATACTTCTCTTTTTTTCCAGAGAAGACATTTTACAATGCTTCACAGTTGATATTTCTAATTCAAAATAACTTTAAACTAAAAAAAAATCGGTAATGCCAATATCTTTATCTTGTCAAAGCAAAGCGTAGAGATACCAGGTATGATAATAATAAACAATAAAATGAGAAAGAAAATCTCACGAAGGCACAAAGTCATTCTATGGATTTTTGTTGATGGATCCTTGAGATGTGTAATGTTTGTTGTATTAGAAACACAAAGTCTTCTTAGATACGACAATTCCACGAGAAACATGAACAATTACAAGTACAAAGTCTTGAAGATCATTCAACAATAGTATTCAAACATAAATAACATATCTGAATAAAGAGTGTAACACAAAGTCTACACAGATTTATCCAAAGCTCTAAGATCTCACACACTAATTACCACCAATTTGATCAAACCATAAGAAAATTGATTCCAAAACAAAGTTTGGTATGCAACTTCCTTCTTTATTGATCATATTTAGATTCACAAAGTTGAACACAAAGTTTCATACATTTTTTTCAAAAGGAGTAGCACTTCGTTGCTAGAGATAAAAGACCAAGATTATAATAGAAATCCCTCTTATTTATAAAATAGAGGGAAGAGTAAATCTAGGAAATTAGTTGAGCAAAAATAGGAAAGTAGGTGAGCTAATTTAGGAAAACCTAACTTTGACTTAGTCAAAAATGGTGTCCATCTTTTATGGAAAACATTTCATATTTTACATGTAATTACATTTTCTCAAAAGACATTTAAGATGTCGCAAATTATTTACAAAATGCGTGAAAGCATACAAAAATTCAACACTAGAGAAAAGAAGCTTTCCTGGTTCTTTGCTTTGGGCGCGAAAGTCTTCGTATTTCTTCTTGGTCTCTAGTACAAATGCCTCATTTGGACCAACAGTATAATCCACAATGGTGTGGACTCTGGTAATCGATCTTCTAGTAGATGAGTGAAGCTTTTTGCATCTATCAAAATGCGTCTTTAGATTGTTCAGAGAAAGCCACAAGTCACAAATTGTGTGCATGGAGTTCTTCGAAAAGTTGACATCCTCTACTTGTTCCATAACGGTCTCCTTGTAGATCCTGGAAAGTTCACTGGCTGAGAGGAAGATATGCTCTTCATCAAGGAGCTTACCTGACAACTCCTTAATTTATTCTTCTAAGATAGCACGATGTCCTTCGACATCTTCATGTAATTGGTGAAGATCTTCAACAAGAGACTAGATCGCCTATTTATCCTTGTCGAGGATTACCCCAACTTTCACCAACTTACTCAGCTTTAGCTCTTTCATTTGTGACTAAAATGAGAGGTGTTTGTCCATTTTTTGTTGCTCTTGGGAAAGTGCGTTCTCTTCTTTATCAAGCTCTATTTTTAGTGTGGCTATCTGAGTAGCCTTCTCATTTGCAACAATTATAATCTAGGAACCATGTTGTATCATTTCATCAATGAAAGATTTCATATAACGCTTTACCTTTGGAGGCAAACGTTTCTGCTTTCAGTATTGTTGGTTCCACAATACTTATCATGGTCATATATTGTGTACTCCCTAAAGAGCTTGCTAATTTTCTCAAAACAACTCCATAGCACTTGGCCTTCTCTTTGTACACATTTCAGGCCTGCTCCAGCTTGTCAAGCCTTCCTGCCAACGCATCTAGGACTACCTAAGCATCTGCCTTGGCACTTTCATTTGTTACCTTACCAAGTTGGATTCTTGTTACTGTGTAGTCCTCCATTGTAACATCACCTTCATCTTGTGGGGGTAGGCCAATCTCTATAAAATTTTGACCGGATTTGTGAATATGAAGCCTTGAATGTACTTTGGCCTTTTTCTTCCCCTTGGCTTTTGGAGGGGCTATCTCTTCATGATCGAGCTCTTAAAGAGAGATCATTTGTCTCTTTCGCTTCGATACTTGAGATACCAACCAAGGGGGAAGAGAGGAAGTTAATGCTTCTTGTTTGACCGCCAATTCCTGTGTCATAGTCGCTCCTATAGAAATGAATGGTATGGTGACAATTGGGGTAGTGTCTGTCATGATTGCTCCTGTAGATTGCACACCAAGTTAACCTTGCAAAGATTCCTTCATAAACCTATTGAATTCAGATTCAGAAGTGATGTCATAAGATGGAGATGACAAACTGGGAATAGATGATGGAGAGCTTGAACAAACATCAACAACTTGGATATTCAAAACTGCGGGGGAAGTAGCAAACACTGTTGATGTTGCATGTATGGTTGATGTAGGAAGAGGGAGTGGAGGAGTGTTAGGATTAGGAGGTGTGTAAGGAATATTTGAAGTAATGGGTGATGACATTTGGGGAAGGTCTTCAACAATATTCTCATGTGGAGAAAGGGTAAATGTTCTTTGTCATGCTTGAATTCCTCTTTGTCACCTTCTTGTTCACCCTCTTCTTCTTCTTCAATATCTTGATCTTCTGGAGAATCCTCTTATTCCTTAGAATCTTCTTCATCATAATCCTCTTCTTCTGAATCCTCTTCAGAAACTGATTCCTCGCTTTCATTTCCTTCATCTTCAGACTCTTGTTCTTCAGAAATAGGTCCTGTTATCTCTCAAAAACGCAGGTTTGAACCACGAAAGGTTGCCAAGCTTTCACAACGTTTCAGGGTAACAGAACAAGGTTTGAAACAATTAAACCTTCTACTCTTTAGGTGTTGCTAGACCTAGGCGGGTGTACCTAACTAAATTAAGCAGACTTGAGTTTTGATCTTTTCCTACTGCCCTAATTTGTCCACAATGGCAAATTAAAATGGACAAAATAAATCAAATTTGGTATAAATTGTGTATCAATATTCAAAACTAAACCCTAATATGTTCAGTTAACATATGTAAAAATGTGAGTGAAACTAAAGAATGAAAACGAAAAGACCAGTGCCTTATAGGGTTCACGGAGTCGAGAGAAATCTGAAACGAGTTTATTTGTTCTAGCAGACGTTCAAGTTATTTAGAATTTTATTTGGTTTATAGCTTGTATAAACATGCAGGATTGTGATTATTGAGTTCTTCTTAATAATCCAATTGACATTCCCTAATTACGATGATCAATTCAGAGAATTTAATCTTTACTGGAAAGAAACAATTAATTGATCATTCAAATGCAGCAAATGTGCATTGACGAACTAGGTATAAACTTGTTTACACCAATTTGAATAACCAGAAAACACCATTGTGGAGACAACTTCAATAATACTTTTCAACAAATATCATAAACAACCGATACCAGAAAACATTGCACCATCGTATTAGATTTTCATTGATATCTCCATGATTTTACATATGCAACCAGTCTCATCCTTGCCAAAAAATTGTATTTTGCTGTCTCTTCTCTATTCTCTATCTCCTCCTCTCACCACCATATTGTTTTCAAAATGGACATTTATACATTGAGAATACGAAAGGATGCGTCCTTTCGGAAATAGGAAAAAACAATATACAAAACAAAAGATAGAGAATAATTAGGCTCTAGTTAGCCACAAGTGAGTCTTAGCGAGGTGGTCCAAATAATCCCGATGCTTATACGTATCCGCATCTCCGATAGCATTCCAGATCGTGATTTCCATCTTGACCATTTCCTCATTTTGCTCCCTCAATTCCTCTAATGTTGTATCCTCTGCAGAAGATGTCTTCATGATTTCCTTCAGCATTGTGTCACATTCATTCTTCCATCTAGTGGCATCCTTCAATTCCCCTTTATTATCAGAAAATGTGATCACAGTTTTCTTGGCAGCTTCAATTAATCCTTGTTTATCCCCCTGCAATTCCTCATAGAATTTTCGATGGCGATTGATAATATGATTTGTAGCTTCAAGTGTAGTACTGTTAGCCTCATCACGTGGGGCCAATTCATGAAACTTCTCCATAATTCATCCATCCATCCCTTCATGCTCCTTCAATGCATCCAGAGTATAAGAATACTTTCCCCACAATTGATTCAACCAAGATGTCAAATTGTCTTGCCTCCTCTTAACAATTGCTACAATTGCATCATACTTTCCTTGATTATAAGCACTTGACCCTATCTAATGATCTTTTGCTTGAGAGCTTTCTCCTTGAGTGAGCATTTTGGCTGGATCTATTGAAATACCAACCAAGTCTCTCAGTCTATCATTTTCTCTCAACATTCTTTCATTATTTGCTTTATACATTTCTCTTTCTTTTATCAGTGTCTAGATCTGTGCTTTATTCAATTTTGCAATATTTATCCCAATCTCTGCAGTAACCACAGGATCAACCTCTCCAACCTTCAAGGTCATAACATGGCCAAATGCCTTCTCTGTATCAATTACCACTGATTTCCTGTGGGGTGGGTACAAAGCCCATATCATCAATGATCCCTCATTAGTATTATACTTAGAGCCTGCATACACCTCTGTTACCCTTTCCTTATCAAGTTTGTGTGTAACATCACTATCTCTTAAGAAACTATCAAAAACTAATGCAGAGTTCAAATCAAGTCCAAGAAAAATCATAACACCAACATTTTCCTCCCCTTTTCAGGAGTCATATTTGTCATTTCATCATCCACACATTTTCTCAATTGACCCAATAATTGCTCTTCATTCCCAGAAGTGACAACACCAACATTTTCTCTTATTTCCTTCCCCTTCTGTTTGTACAAGAATGCTTTGAACTTTGGAGAATTTATAAAATCATCATCTGAAACAAATGATCTATATTCCATATGTCTTGCATCAATATCACCACTTTCAATACTCTGTTCTCTAGTTGGGCCAACATACCGCTGAGTCCTTAACCTAGATATTCTCTTTGTTCTGCTCTATGGCACTTTATTCATTGGGGTTTCCTCATCTCCAGAAGACAATATTTCCGTATCCTGTAACCCTTGGTTATAGCTATCAACCACCACCTCTGCTTCCTCTTCATCCAAATTCCTGATCATATCATCAAAAGGATAGGGTACATGATGATACCTTCCAAAGTTAATCCTTTCTTTGGCTAAATTGATATATCCTTCAAGGTCAAAGTTTTTCTTGGGTGGTCCCCTTTTCATATTATAATGCAACAATCTATCACGGATTGAATTATATCCCTCCTTAGCCAACACAGTGAAATCACCAAAACATAATGTACTAGGCATAAAAGCCTGCTTCCCAAAAGAACTGAAAAGCATCACACTGCTGTAATCCATTTGTCTAACGATTTCCAAATATGCAACTCTGTTTGGAACTGTCCTTGGCAGAATAAAACGGGCATCTTCAAATCCATACACTCTGATCATTGTAGCTCCCTCCAAACAATACCAATCACCCCAGTTATGATCAATTGGCCCATTGAAATCTTTTGGCTGAAGAAACCTTTTAATCTCATCAGTCAATGAATAATTACAAGGATACTTATACAATTTGTACAAAGTTTTCACAAAATATTCTTCAAAGTGGATGAAACTAGAATTAGCAAACCTGCTGTCCCAAATAGCAGTCCACAGCTGAACAGGCAATGCTTCACCCTCCTTACCAATTTGAGAAACTCTCATTTCTGGAGGCCATACTCCCAACTCCTGTCCAAAATACAACACCAAGTGCATTAACAATGAATAGTGTCTGAGATGAACAATAGAAGCTCCACCCTTTATAGCCACCAATCCTGAATCAAGCTCCCTAGAAATATATGAAGCATAGTCAAATGGCCTGGAGTTGTGATACTGAATATCTGCTGTGATAATCATTGGCACAATTGACATGAGTTCTGAGGCATCCATCCCCAATACTTGACACATTGAGAAATATGTGCACTTCATATAAGGCTCAAACAAATCTACATGATAAGGAGGCCTCTCACTATCTTGCAGAGGTTCTGACTTGTTACCCTATTTAATTTTATGGATAGGCAACCTCCAACCCTTATAGATTGTATCCATTCTTGAAAATTCCTTTTCCAACTCTTCACAATTGATCTCCTCATTGCAAAACCCTTCCAATTTGAAAACCTTGCCTATTGCTTCTTTAGACACATATATCTGTGGTTCTCCAGATGGGTCACATATAGCCTTATGTTTTGGATCATAATTATTTGCAAGCAATTTTACTAATTCTGCATTTACAAAAATATTAGGGCACATCAATTTCCCTACATTCAACCTCCAGGGGTTATAGACTGGTTCAAAACGATTTCTTCTGTGGTAATGGAAACTGAATAGCTCATATCCTCTTATGGCAGTCCGGACGTCACCTATGAACTTGCACTTGTCATCTAATTTATCAACCTCTGCCCTAAGTTGTGCCAACCTTCTAGCTTTAGGCCCCGATAGGTAGTTGATCAATAAGGTCTTGGTTCAACCTCCTTTCAGTGCCCTCATGCCCTGTATCAACCTTTTGTTTCTTTCCTTTTGACAGACTACTCTCACCAGGCTTTCTACCCTTACCCTTTCCAGAACCAGAATACTCCATCTTCAAGTTTACAGAATCAAAATGTGAAAAACCAAGAAACAATTACTTACAGTATTCTGCTCTAGCTCCTCAGATTGAAAAATGTCCCGGTTCTTTGTTCAACATGCCAATTCACCTGCAATCAATTCGGAATTGAAGAATTGATACAAACTTTACTGTTATATCCCGTCGCGCCATTAATGAAGCACGAATGAAAACCCATTTGAAACTGGCATTATCGCATCAAATATCCTTTCGATGAGAGACTTTCAAATCTGGGGCGAAGTCCTTTTGCAACGTCTATTACACCCTTCGCCAAGACATAACGTGGTCTTATCGACACTTGGGATAAAAAATAATGATGACTGCTACTTCTTTTTTATGTCGCTATAACAATTCCGAGTCGGGGAGATGTTACATAGACTTCATTGTGTCATACCGATATGCATTCTTCAAGTCATTTTCCAGTCTCTGAGACAAAATCACCCTTTCACCGATGAACTCTCATTTCGGTGTGTCCACCAAGTATTCTCACCGAAGAAATAAACCCACCAATGAAATAATACCTTCGGAAAAACAATAAATCTTCAGGATTACTCATATCGATGCCAAATGTCTTACCAAAATCGCTCCTCCAGATTACTCCTATTTGGTGAAACTCACCCCGAACTACTCGTCGGTATAACATTCAAACTTCGGTGAAACTTATGTCGAAAAGTTCTTCTCCTGGCGATGCATATCTCTATCGGCATATCTTTCAAATTGGGAAGACCCCAATACTCTCTCCAATAGCATTTTGAATCCCCTTGTATTTAGTTCAGCAAGACAGGAGTCACTTCGCCAAGACCTTCCCCGATGCACATAAGACTTACCGAGACATTTGCTTGCAAGCCAATCGGTAAAACGAAATGATTTCGTTATGACTTCATGCTGATACCAATCGGTTTAGCCGAAATGACCCCTCCACATGTTAGTCGATAAGACAAATTGAATTCGCTGTGACACTACAACGACGCCCCAGCATATGCCGATATATTTTTTCTATATGACGGTCGGCAAGAAAAAATACTTCGCTATAACGTTACCTCAAAATGCCTATTTTTCTGATATGGATCTTCTCAGTCGCCGAAACAAAAGAAAAGTCTTGCCGATTGTCTGCAACAAATACATGTTAGTGAAAAATATAGGTCGGGGAGACTTTCACTATGGCTTGCCGATATGGGTCCTTCAATGAAATATGAAGAGCTAGACAGATTCTAATGGGTCACATGAAAAAAAAAAAGAAGCAAGACAATGCAAAGAGGGAATTTTATGCTTATGATGAGGACTTAATGCTGGAAACTCTTGAATGCAATAGACTGTAAAATAAAAAATTTACAGTTCTAACAGGTCCTTTCCTCTTTGAGTGAGGAGATTCAGATTTCTTGGCCTCTTCTTCTGCAACTTTTTGTGTATCCCTTTTCCAACAATGAACTTGATTTTTGGACGTTTGCAGGAAGAAGAGGGAGTAGCCAAATGCTTGTCTTTTGTGCGGAGTTCTTGTGTTGCCTAGCTTCTGCTTCAGGTACCTCTCCTTCTGACTCCGTCTTGAAAGTTTTCATATGGAAACCATGCTTGTGCAACCATTCTTCTATGTTGGATAATATGGGGGCGAGCCTTTCCCTGATGGATATATTTTCCTTTTTAGACCATTGAATGGGAGGAAAAGGTCTCTTAAAGATTTCATTTTCATCATAGGCAACGTTCATGATATCAACAGGATCTTTGAAATCCTCTGGTAGGTCAGCAACACCAAGATCCTTGATTTGCTCTATGCTTAACTTGCAATAATCCATCTTGTAGATGTCCTCTTCATCTCTACATTCCGCCCATATTTCTTCAAAACGATAGACATGTCGTTGACCTGCCTTGAGTTTCCTTTTCAAATCATGGTAATCAAAGTCATGTATATGCTTGTAAGTCCTGATAGTCATTACCTACATTTTTGCATAGACTGATTTGGCCTTTTGTACACTTTTAATAGTGTACCTCCCAATAGTTAGTGGAAACTTGAACCCTGGCTTATGAATTCTCATTCGTTCCTTGTGAATTGAAATAAGTTGTCTGCATAGTTCCATTAAAATCCATTTATCTGAGGGATACTTGGGTAACATGTAGGGACACCCAATATAGCAACCTACTCTTAGGTAAGTAAGGTTGGGAATTGCAAAAAGATACAACGAACTTTGCTAACAAGTTTGTAAGCCTCATACGATACTTCTCTTTTCAAGAGTTGGATCAAAAGTAAACAAAAGGGGTGCAAAGAAGGCATCTGTAACTCTTCTGAAATGATGGAAGCTTTCTCTCAGATTCATTTGATAATAATAATCATACACATGTACCGAGTGTATGTTTCCCTTTGAAGACAAACCTGGAAATTGCCTCATAACTACAGCTGCGTACACCGAATAAGAAGTCATATAGAATTTCAAATTTGTTGGTACATTGATTAGAGTGCTCATAAATTTCATCACTGATTTGAGTCCCCCAATCTATATGAGCTTTCTTTCTCTTGATTATGCGGATGTATTCATACATCCAATCTTGAAAATGGCATGATTGAGGCAAGCCCTTCACCTTGCTCAAAAGAGGAATCATATCCCTGACGTCCTCTTTGAAGTCACTTCGAGGAATCCCTTTAGGCCATCTGGAAATTGAGTGCCTAGGAGTTTTCAACCATTGGGAGTTAATCAATGTTTTAGCTTTATTAGAATCTCTTTCAAAAACCTTACGTGTTTGTTGAATTAAGATCGGTGCATATTGTTCCATATGTGGGACTTTGAAAACAATGTCGAAGAATTCAAGATCTAATCTCATCATGACTTGACCCATGAAATCTCTCACACTTTTGTCTTCTCGGATTTAGTGAGTGGCAACTTGGAGCATGAACTCTGTGTTGTGAGCGCCAGTCGGAAATGTTGACACCGGATGCAAGTTGCTATGAACAATGGATCCTAGGTTATCTTCTAATGGTGTTTTTTGAATTCTCTTTACAAAATCTTGTAGGTCCTGATGACCAATCTCGGTGTCTTTAATTTCATCCACCTTTGAGATCACCACAGTTGGCGAAAAGACACCTTGGTACTTGTATTTCATCTTGACTTCTTTCTTGGAAGATGAGGAGGGTTCTTCAACTGTCATTTAGAGATGTCAAGACTGGAGAATTATAGCCTTTGAGGGTCACCCAATGAGAACTTGATATGAACTGCAAGGATAGTGGATCAACATGAGTTAGGAGAAAATTGCAATGTTGGAAAGCATGAAGCAAGCAAGGTAATTTGGAGCAACTACATTTTGGCTATGAGGCATGGAAAATGGAGCGTAAGTGGCAAAACAAAGTTTGGAGCGAGAAACAGGGTGTTTTTGGGTGTTAGGAAGAAAAAGCAATTTTTGGTGTAGGAGCGTTGAAAATCAGTGCTCCCGCACCTTGTGTTTCATCTGAGGTGTTAGAGCACTGAAAACCAGCGCTTTAACACTAAGGGAAATGAGTGTTGGTGTCAAAGCACTGAAAATCAACGCTCTGACACCAGAGTGTTGGAAAGGCATAAGTTTGGTGTCAGAGCACTGATTTTCAGCGCCCTGACACCAAAAGTGATGAGGTATGTTTAGTGATTAGGCGGTGAATTTCACCGCTCAAGCACTAAAGAATGATGGTTTTCCATCCCAAGTGATGACAGGGAAATTTAATGTTCAGAGATTGCAATTTAGCGAGAACTTGGTGCCTGAGCAGTGATTTTCATCGCTTGGACACCAAGACTCTCCCACTCAAGGTTTGATGAAGTTTAGGGTATAAAATCATGGCGATATTTCTTATTTCACCGCTCAACTTGGTTTCAGTGACCCTAGAAAATGGAAAGACGAGAAGGCGAAGGGGAGCATGAGGGAAAAGATCAACTAAAACGCATTATCACAAAACCCTAATGAAAATACAAGGGGCAAAAACGAGAATGGAAAGGAGATGGAAGATTTTAGAAAGTAAATGATGAGATTTAAAAACCCTAAACGATATGAAAATGTCTAGGCGACAAAGAAAGGAAATAGAGATGATAAAAAATGAAAGCATGAGTGATGAAGGACATGAAGATAAAAACAACATACCTTGTGAAAATGGTGACGAAAGCCTTAATTCGATGCTCAAAGAGATCCTCGAAATCGGGTTGCAGAATTGGAAGTTTGGAGGAAGAACCATGCAAGGAGGAGGAAAAATGAAGTTGAACAGTCAAAATGACCTAAAATGTGTTTATAAGTGATAAAAAGAACTTAAGTTTGAGCACATTAATTGTATTATAAAACACTTAGCCAAAACGTGAAAAGGTGCAAAAGCGATGAAAATCACTGCTTGCGTACCAATAAAACAGGATGAAGGAAAAGTGCACAAACGATGATTTTCATCGCTTTTGCACCTAAGAAGAGACCCTAGGTGTAGGAGCATTGATTTCTCCTACACCTAAAGTTAAAAACCTTTAAAGTGAAGGGTGGTGTAGGGGAGTTGAAAATCAATGCTCCTGCACCATCAGAAAAATGACTAACTCCCAACTGAAGGGAGTTATCGAAAACACTCGTTTCGAAGATTTTTGAAAGATGATGATCGAGAGACGTTCAAACAAACAATTTGATCACAAGGACTATGCTTCGAGGGTGATTGAAGAATTGCCTTGTTTTGTGTGCTTGAAACACATGGACCTAGGAAACAAACAAGTTTCATAGGGGGTTATCCATGAATCGGGCGCTACTAGATTCTTTGATAACAAACCTATGGAAGGGAACAAAAAGGAATGTAAAGGGGTCTGGTATACTTGGTGTAATGCCTAGAAAGGGGGTAATAGGATATACTACTGATTGGATAGGATTTATGCAAATAGGGATTTCCTCAATTTCATCCCAAATGAGGATGGCATCAAGGTTTGTGTATACCCATACACTCTCTTTGACCATCACCCTATCAAGGAAAAACTTATTACCTGCCAAGGCAGACCAAAGGAAAGCATAAAAAAGAGGTTTTATCCTTAACACCCATTTGTTGAAAGATAGTGATTGTAAAGATACCATATCCTCCCTCAAGGAAATTAATAAATGGATGTTAAAGGATGTAACTGCCATTGAGAGATGGAACAAAAATGTGGAAGGTTGGAGGAAACTGTTCTAGACAATTGGCAAGAAAAAGGCTATGGATATTAGGAAGGAAGAAAGGGATCTCCAAGACTACCTATTTGTGGCAAAGTCAAGACTGGAGGAAAATCCAAATGACGAGAGGTTGTGTGAAGAACTAGTTATGGCCAAAAACAACCTAAGAAAAATTCAAGCTCACAAGGTGAAAGGATTAAAAGTGAGAGCTAAGTTGACTCGACTTAGTTGTGGAGATAAAGGATCCAAATTCTTATTTAAATACACAAAAGAGAAGAATGTTAAAGAGGAGATCAACCCAATTTTGGGACAGGTACAAGATGCTCACTTCCTAGGAAGAAATCTTGAAATAATTTCATTCCTTTTTTAAAACTTGTTCACCTTTGAGGGTGGAACTGAAGAGATTCATAATGCTAGAACATTCATCTAAGAAAAATCACCGAAGAGGACTCTTCAAAGCTTTATGCATTTATAACCAAGGAAGAAATAATGAATTTCATCCTCTTATGATTAATGACAAATCCCCAAGGAGTGATGGACTACCTGTGGAGTTCTACAAGGTGTTTTCAGATTGGGTATTGTGATGATCTACTGCAAGTATGTTGAGAAGCTCTGGATAAAGGTTCCCTGGGGAGAAGCATTACAAGGGGTGTAATTAAACTCCTACTGAAAGGGGGAATAAAACCCTAGTTAAGAATTGGAGGCCAATAATACTGCTAAATATATCATACAAGATATTGGCTAAGGTAATTACATTAAGGATGGTCAACATACTTTCAAGGTTCATTAACAGTACTCAAATAGGCTTCATAAAAGGAATATATATCCTGGAGAACTTGATAACAAGTTGGGAGACCATGGAATGGGAAAGATACTCCAAAAAGAATGCAACAATGCTCCTTCTTGAATTTGAAAAAGACTATGACAAAGTGGAATGGTATTTTCTAAGAGCAATCATGTAAGACTTTGGCTTTCCTAGTATATTTTGTAAAATGGTGGATACTCTTTTGAAGGACGCTTCTGCACAGGTAGATGTGAATGACTCAATATCAGATGAAATTAACCTTGAAAGGTCCATCCAGAAAGGATGCCCCTTGGCACCAACCCTTTTTGTCAATGCTTTAGATGCTCTTTTCTACCTTTTGAGGTATCACACCTTCTCACTAAGGATTAAGGGTATCAGGCTCCCTGACCAAAGCAAGCTAATAAATGTACAATTTGTTAATGATAATGCTATCTTCTTAGAACTTGATCAGGATAATATGGAGTCATTGCTGAAAAAACTTGATTTTTTTTGCCAAGCATCTAGTGTAGGAATATATAATGCTAAATCTAGTATTCTAGGGTAGGAGGAATCCCCACCAGAGTGGCTAAAAAGGTACAACTTCCTTCGGGTTGGCCCCAACAAGCAAGTGAGATACCTTTGGGATACCATTTGTTGTTAACCCCAATCTTAAGGAAATGTGGAACTAGATTAGAAAAACAATTGAAAAGAAGTTAGGAGGGTGGAATAGACAATACATATCCTTAGCAGGCAGGCTACGGGTCTGTCAAAAGATCCAATCCTCTTACAATATATACTTCACTTTAGTTTGGTTTTTAAATAGTTATCAAGTTCATGAAATTTAGAAAAGAATAAGGAGTTTCCTATGGTTTGATGGAAAAGGAAAAAGGAAAAGGCATTTAGTTAAACGGGAGTGGTATTTCTTGGAAAAAATACATGGTGCATGGGTCTAAAGGACCTAAGATTAAAAGGAATTGCTTTGGCCACCAAATGGATTGTCAAGGTCTTGGTTGGGAACGACCTCAAAAGGTTATAGTAAGAAATAACATACAGTTGGTAGTGCCCTATTAGGCTAAATCTTGAAAGTTTCTTCCCTTGACTGATATTCTCATCAACACATCCTATGAATCCAACTAGTTTCTTGGTTTTCAAAACCCTATGGAAGGTTTGGGAGCTTATCAAACATAATGCTCAATTCAAGGTTAATAATGTAACTCTTAATAATAATATGAAGTGCCAAACTTATAGTTCCATTTGGTGGAACTTGTAACATAATAACAAGTCCCTTTCTTTGTTGCAAGTTTGCTCTGCTAAAAAGTGGAACCAAAAAGGCATTAAATATTTTAGTGACATTTTGACCAATGGGAAATTAAAAAGTTGGAATATATTGAGCTTAGATTTTAACCTCCCTCCTTCCAACATAAGAACATACTCTACACTGTTGGATGCTTGTAAAGAAGCTAGCTTCCCCATGAGTGCTGAGAAAGAACTTGATTTAACTAGTGATCTTGAGTGGAAGGATGGGGTTTCTCTATCTGAAATCAAAGCCAAGACTATCTATAATGACTTGGTCCACAATGTTTCCATTATTGAGCATGTTAATAGTTATTGGGGAGTTTCTTTGATTGATAAATAATGACTTGCTTCAAATGACTTATTCTATTGCATAAAATTCTATTTAAGACTAATCATTCTGATGTTGATATTTGTAGCATTTGTAGAACTCCTGAATCTGTAATGCATATCTTATTTGATTGTTTTTATGCAAAGGAAGTATGGAAATTATTATATTATAATCTAAAAATTTGGGATAAAGATGATAAAATCAATTGGAAGGATGTCTTGATTAATGATAGGAAAATGAGTAATGATTCTAAGTTGTTTCGAAACTTTCTATCCACTGAAATCATGTGGCACATTTGGAAATCAAGGAATGAGGATAAATTCAAGGGTTGCAAGAGGGCACTTACTAAGTCATAAAAAAGACTCACTTTTCTCAATGTTTCCTTGCAAGTCTCAGTGCACGTGGAAATTTCCATGACCAAATTCCTCAGGCTGATAAGGGAGGGAAATGTGTTGGTCAATAGGGAGGAAGTGAGGTGTTGGCATGCATGACACCTTAAACATGAGGAGGCTGAAACATTTCTTAGAGATTTGAATGAATTCTAGAGAATGTTCAGCAATACAATAGGTGGAGGTCCAAATACTCCTAGGGAACCACAACACGTAGGGCTCCAAGGGAATGATGTTGTAATCCCAACTACAAAAGGGGTTAGGTCCAATTCTCTGCCACCTAAAAGGGAGGAAAATTGGGGTGATTCTGATGGAAGCAACGAGAGTTGTAATGGTTAATATTTTGTAGCTTCTCTCAGTCTGATTATATGCTAATTTTGTATAGCCTGGAGCTTTATTAACCCTATACATGTAAAATTTTGTATAGCCTGAACTATATTAGTGATATGTATGTATTTACCCAACCACATTAATTTTGGTATATCCAGTTACAATAGATATTGAATACTCTATCACAAAACTTTAACATGAAATTTTAATCCAATCACTATGATCTGAAAGGTGCTATGGAAGAAACATGTAATGGTTGATATACTACTATTAATATTAAAAAATTGCTATGGTTGATCGATTTTTCTCACTTCCTAATCATTTAATTAATTATTTTCATCATTTTGTAAATCAATTCTTACAACACTTTAAGGCCAACATAGGCCCCAAGTCACCTTTACTAGCCTAGTGCATTATAAGCAATGTGTGCATGAGAGAGTAATTGATTTTTTAGTAAGATACCAATCTCTACTCTCTCAAATTATATATGCACTCTTGATTCTAATGTGTAGAGGGTTTTTATAGGAGACCTTCAACCTCTAAACATGGATTAATTTTTATTAATGAGATCTCCTTCTTTCACACATTTTAAACACAAGTATCTATCATATTCAAAGTACTATCATTGTTTGTGATGTTTTCATAATACTATCATATTCATCTAACTCAAAATTATATTCATGCTAGCAAATGTGACAAAGGAAAATATGTAGGTGTGACTGAAAAATCCTCCTAGATGCATACATAACATCATGGAGACATTTTGTTACAAATACATTTAACAATATTAATCCATCTTGATTCCATAGGTTTCTACTTGACCTAAAAGAACTAAAATTCCATTAATAGATGCCCTACAACCTTTTAGAATTTGGAGACCATAGTTGAACTATCCTCTTGAAAAATGAATCAAAATCATTAGTTAACCATTGTTGGGCATGAAACCCTAACCTGCGGCATTGTAACAATGCTAGATATGCAACCAAGAATGAATCTCAACTAAAATGGGAGTCATAGATCGAATGATGGGTTGAGCATTAATTTTTTGTACCTAGGAGACCTCTTGTAGTAATGGCTACAACTAGGAGAAAACTCTAGATGTTCAAATTTGGCGCCCAAACTCATTTTGAAAAAATTTCCTTTGGGTTGTAATTTATTTTCAGGGCCTAGATTTTGAGAAGCAATAATGGGTGAGGAGTGGGAGTGGGTGCAAAATTGGAATTGAAACCTTGAGGTTCCAAGTTCCACTCAAGGCTTGGGATTCAAGAAGGAACATTGGTCAAGGAGTGGGTGCGAGTGTGGACCTAGAACCAAAACATTGAGGCTCCAAGTTCTTGTCGAGGCTTGAATTTTGAGAAGGAACATTGGGTTGGGAGTTGAGAGTGGAAGCAAACTTGGAACTAGAACCTTGAGGTTCCAAGTTCCTAGTAGGGCTTGGGGCCTGAAAAGCACCGAAGTAAAATAATAACCGTAGCACTTGAATAGAAATAACTCCAAAATTTCAACAAGTCTCAATAGATGGTATTTTTTATTTTAAGGTTGATACTTAAGAAAATATTACATCTTCTCTCAATTAGAAAGTATGAACAAGTTTTCTTTTGACTTCTTATGCTCTTTTGAAATGTATACAAGAAGTGGAATATAGTTAAGTTTAGTTATTTTACCACCTTGTAAAGTCCTTGGAATAATTATTATTTATTATTACATATATTACAATGTTGGTACCTCTTCAAATAGGGCACCACACAAGGGAATATTGAGATTTCATGTATTATATACCCTAACACTTATAAAATTTGTAATGAAGTGTGAAATGTGGGGGTTACAACATGAACTTGAAAAATCGTCTTGGAAGAAGAGTTACTCTTTTAAAATTGAAGTGACTATTTTGAATAGTTGACTACTCAAATAGGAATTTACACTTGTGTGCATGATAGGTGGTGCTTGGGTTGATATAGCCTCATATTGACCATAACTTGAATGGCCCCTTCAAAATCCCATGGTATTTTTGAAACCATGAGTGTTTTATAAGATGGAAAGAAATCCATATATACAAGCCTCAACATAGTGGTTTGGCATTGATTTAGATCGTATTGCATGGTTTTGTACATTTTGAGTTTGGAGATAAGTATTGGAATGTTTTTGATGTGTTCACATAGGGAATACATCATTCATGGGATTCCTAAATTTGTTATAAGCTCATTTTAAAGTAATATATTAAGTTTTGCATTTGGTGGTGGATTTTTATCCTCGAAGAGTTTTCCCATGTATATACTATGTTATATTCTCTCATGTTCTATTGTCTTCTCTTCTTCTAAGTTTTACAAAGGCATACTTGTGTTTTAGATAACCAATTTTCTTTTATTTTGTTCCTTCTAATTGAATTACAAATATTTCCAACATAACATAGTACCTCTAAGGAAAAATAATAGGGAAATTAATTTTTTTGTTGACTTAATGAATCTAAATCAAGCATTCTTAAAAGATAACTATGAATTTTATTTCAAGTATCATGTGTTGTAGATAATTATTGCATCTAAGATGTTGTCTTTTCTAGAAGATTTCTTAGGTTATAATTAGATTTAAGTGGATCCAAAAGATAAGAATAAAATAATGTACACTACTCCATATGGAATGTTTACTATGAAAGAATACCTTTTGGGATAATCAACACAAAAGATACATTTCAAAAATCAATGGATATGGCATTTAGTTCTTTATAAGATAAGGCAATAGTCATCTACCAAGATGACACAAAGTCTTCAATTAGAGAAATGAGGTGGTCCCTGTGGTCAACTCTTAATGGTTTTTGAAAGGTATGGATCACATGATATATCATTGAATAAAAAAGTATTTCTTGTTGTGGAAAAAGAGGAAATTCTAGGATATATTGTCTATGCAAGAAGTATGAGCATTGACCATAAGTGATGTAAGGAATTACAAAATATATCATTTTTCACTAGTAAGCTATGAGTACACTTTTTTTAGTAAGAAAATTTTCTTGAGAAGATTTATACCTAATTTTACCTAACTAACAAGAAACATAGAAAAATGGTGGAAGGGTACACAATTTCCAAATTGAACAAGGAAGGTATGAAATCCTTAGAAGAAATTAAAGAAACGATAAAAAATTCTTATTTTAGTATTTTTGGACTTTCAAAAAGAGAACATAATTTATAATTATACATCAAATACACTCATTATCATTCTAATCCAAAAATGACTACTATGTAAAATATCCTATCGCATTCATGGATACATAGTACTTATTTGGAATAATCACCATGAACTAAAATGAATGCATTATACATTTGATTAATAATGGTTTTATGACCTTTCAAGGTGTGTCACTCTTTGATGATAACTCTTATTAGCTAGCTTACATGGATGAGACTCATTTCTCAGTGCCATATAATGGATAATATATAAAACACAAGTTACTCCTTAAATCCATAAGTAGTTCCAAAAACATGGATGCAATATTTTTTATTTCCTTAAAATATTGAATACTCATATTAGAATTATTAGTGGAGGAGAAATTATTTAAGGATATAATTAAAAAGAAAATGCTCTATTTGAAAAAATGAAGAAAAGTTTGAAATTGTTGACTACATAACTATACAACTAGGGAGAGTGAAGAAATTATTTTAAAAAAGACACAATAGATAAATTTTGATGACTGATCCATAGTACTTATTTGAAACAATCACCATGAACCAAAAGGAATACATTATACATTTGATTAATAATGGTTCTAGGATCATTCAAGTTGCATTGATTTTTGGTGATAGCACTTATTATCTAGCTAACATGGAGGAGACTCATTTCCCATTACCATATAATGGAAAATATTTGAAACAATATACTCCTTAAATCCATAAGTAATCTAAAAATAACCGTATTGAATGGCCTTTCATTCTTGTGATGTTGCAAGCCTTGGGCTTTGGGCCCAACTTTATACAGTCTGTTTGTATGGTTTTTTCTGATGCCTCAGCTTGCATTTCCATTAATGGTCGCCAATTTTCTACTTTTGGTCTTTTTCGTTCTATTCGCTAGGGATGCCCTCTTGCCCTTGCTTTGTATGTTCTAGCTACTGAGGGCTTTGGATATCTCCTGGCCAATGTTGTCTCCCAACAACGTGTTAAAGGGATCTCTCTCCCAGACTCTCAGGAACAACTTGTCAATGGCCACTTCTCTGATGATTCCTTTCTCACTCTTTTAGAAGATGAAGGTTCTATCACTGCTACCCTTGATTGCCTTAATACCTTTTTTCTTGCCTTCGGCTCTGCAATTCAATGGCACAAAACATTGTGCTACAGACAATCGGTGCTCCCCACTCCTGCGTGGCTCCAAACTTATAACTGGAAGTGGATAGGGCAGGGAGAAATATTTCGGTTTTTGGGCATCCCCTTCGCCTTCCAGGCTTCCCCTCGGGAGCTTTGGCAAGCCATGCTTTCTAGGGTTGAACAGAAGCTAGCCTATTGGATTACTAAGCCTCTTTTGCTGGCTGGCAAATTCCAGGTGTGCTCTAAAATTTTGGTTGCCACTCACGTCTACTATTCTTCCTGTTGGGCTCCTTCTAAAGTTGCCTACAGTAGGCTTGAAAAGTTGCTTCGCGATTTTTTATGGGTCTCTTCTGAAACCCACAAGGGTTTTCATCGGGTCGCTTGGGAATTTTGCTGTCTCCCCAAGGACTCTGGAGGGCTTGGATTGCTCTCCACTCAACGACAAGGGACTGCTCTCTGTGTCAAATGGATTATCAGAGCTCTCACCAGGGATGAAGCCTAGAAGATTCTCCTCAAGCATTGTATTCAGTCTGGTTTTCCTATTCACAGGCCCGCCTGGAAAGGAATTGGTCTCCAAACCCTCCTGGTTATGAGAGAGCCGATTCAAATTGTTGGCTCCTTTGTGGCCAAGAGCATATGGTGCTTTTGGGAAACTGTTAAACCTTGGCTCTGTTGGGCCGGGGTTGGATTTCGTGATGGGATTTCCATCAACCAACATAATTTATGGTGGTCTCCCCTTCTGGCTCAGAATGGTCAACCCCTGACCAAGTCACCTTGGCTCAAGGCCCTCATATTTCATAAGAAGAGCATTCAAACACTGCATCAACTCTTTCACCGGCCTACCGTGCGTCTCTTGCAGTGGGATGCTTTTAAAGCCCAGTACAGTCTTCAAAATCAGGACCGTCTTACCTTTGACGGGCTGGTGAGCGCCATTCCGACAGAAATTCTTCACAAAGTTGGCATTCATGGGCACAAACCTTGGTGGAAATACTGGAAATGGTTCCCAGACAAGCTATAAGTCGCGGCTTGGTTACAAGTGGCTTTCACCCCATTTTCCTATGATCAGTCCCTTGAACCAGAGGTGGCTTCTTAATTTCTTTGCCCATACTTGGCGTAAGAAGTTTGATACCACTTGGTCTGCAATTGTTAATCTGAAGCTGACCCACTTTGCTTGGTGTATTCTTTTCCAAGGCTTGCCTGTGGGCTCTCGGTTTGTTCATTTGGGGGTTCTTGACCCTCAGTGCCCTTTTTGTGGGCAGTCTGAAAGCTTTAAGCACCTTTTTTGTTTTTGTTCCAGAGCTCAGCAACTTTGGACTTGGCTTCATGATTTCTTTCGGCCTTTTCGGTCGGAACCCTTTTCGTGGCATATGGTTCTATTGGGGAACCCGCTTGGAACCCCGACTAAGTTCACCCAGCTTTGGCATACTTTCAAGGTGGAAATCCTCTTCAATATTTGGAAAGGCAGAAATGCTTGTATATTTTCTCATTCTCATTTAGATGTTAATGTGTCTCTTTATGCTAAAGCAGTTATATGTTCTAATGTTCTTTTACAGATTCAAGTGCAAGCCAACAAGGTTGCACTGGAAGTGGCTCACCTGTAGGTTCTCTTGGACCACTGGGGCAATGCCCCATGTACTGTGGCTTGGATCCCTGATTCGCCCTCCTCCTCCTGCGGTCGGTCGCCTTCTCGAGGCCAGAAGCGGAGTGACTTTGTGCGATCCTGCTCCCAACCTCCTGCTCGACGAGATTCTTGGCCTCCCAGGTGGGCTCGTTCTCCTCCGCCGCGTCCTAGTCAGGGTTGGCACTCTAGTGGTGCTACGGGGAGTGGTGGTGGTGGTTCTAGGTGGCCCTCTAATGCTCCGCCTACTTCTGGCTCTGGCTGGCCTTCCAGTGGCAAAAGTTTTCCATGGCTGGCTCTTGCAATCTTGCCTCGACGCGAGGAAAAAGAAAAATAAAAATAAAAAGATGAAGATAAAGTTGATGATGGTTGGGGTGCTCCTCTTGACGTCACTCCAAACCCCGTTGATGTATGGGGGAAAAATATGGATGACAGGAATCCCCCAGGATCTACTGGCACTGCCTTGTCCGCTTAATTTTTCTTTCTATTTTTAGACTTCTGGGCTAGGCCCATGTGATATTTTAGCTTTTCTGGGCTTTGCCCATGTGACATTTGAGGTGTGCCTTTTCACCACCCGCCCCTTTTTTGTGAATTTGTAATTATATCTTTATTTTAATATAGATATTTGCCTATTCATTAAAAAAAAAAAAAATGTATATAAATGTAGTCCATTTGTTAAGTCATTATAATTTAATATTGTGGTTTCATTATTCTTATCTATTAGTGATTTAATAATTTTGTTATTTAGTCTTTGTAAAACTCATAAAGATATTGTTTAATCATGGATAATTTCAAGAAGGTATGTGGGTGGATATTGTAAGAGAATAATAGCATCTGGTCCGTCAATGGGAGAATGATTCTAATGATTATGTTTTCTAGAAGACAATATTTGATCATGTTGATAAATTTCAAGGTTGAAACCATTGTAGAGTTGGTTGAAATGAGCATATTTCAAGAGTAACTCTAATGGTCAAAGATGGATTAAAAATATCCATTGAAAAGAGATGTTGGTTGGGCAATAAGAAATGTTGATGGTAATGGTGTCTACAAGCCAAAATAAAAATTATATATCTACTAAGTGGAGAAAGAAAGATAATCTCAATAGATGGGGTAATGACTAGGGAAAAGTTTAATATGAAATATATGGGCATGCACTTAATAGAGGGAGGAGTAGATTTAGGGATAGATATAGGACACCTAAATGGAATACGGATCAAATGCATACACAAGTATCCCATCAATCAAGAAAAAATAATGGGCCTTTATTGATCTAGAACGTTCAACTTTGAATGAAAGAGTGCTCGATCTGAAGGAGCCAATTCTAATTGGTAAGTTATGGAACCTTTTGGATCCCAATTTTACTATTAAATCTTGAATTAAATAAAATTGAGTATATATTTCCAAGATATTTTATCTCTCGCAAGGGTGTTTTTTATTGTAGTTTAAATAATAAAGATACTAAGGATTATGTTGTAAAGAATCAAGCTTGGTTTATGAATTGTACTAATTTAGTTTTTCAACTCTAACAACCAAATTTTGATCCAAATTTTCTACTTACATGAGTTATGTAGTGGTATGGACTTGCTTAGATAATCCCCCAAAAGAATAATGTGAGCTAGATATTTTGGAAAAATCTGGTTGTACATTGGGGATATATCAATGCCATGATGATGAGATGTGGGAGTCCCCAAGGATATTATCTTAGAATTTGTGTTCTTGATATAACAACAAAATTTCCCATCCTCTCTTATTTTTAATTCTCACTTTGGTTCTTAGAAACACTTTATCCAAGTAGAAGGACTAGATCCATTCTATTTTAAGTGTCACAACTTTGGGCATCTAAGTACACATTATATGCAAGGAAAAGGAAAATATTTACAAAATAATGAACAAGACATATAAGAATGACATTTGCCAAAATTTGATTGATGTTATTATGAAGGCAAAAACTGTGACAATATTCATACATCTCTAAGTGGATTAGATATCTTAGAAAATGGTGAGGTTGTTGTGGAGTTACAAAATAGAGACACAAACTCTTTGGGGGGAAATGAAGGGATGCAAGGGTTTGGAAGTTCTTGTAAAGAGGGTCATTCACTCAAAATTGAAAGTGAAATCCATATTATTCAACCTAATTGTGAGGGAGAACCAAGGGGAATTAGTATAAATTGGTATAAATTTCACATGAATTCCAAACTAGGAATGATCTTACACTTGCAAATAATGAAGAATCCAAAATTGGTGAAGAAACTCTAAAAGACATGGAAAAAGCAATTCTAAACTACCAACTCCATTTAAACCAATAAATCCAAGTTTGGGGGAGGAATTGAGAGCCCAAAAATGATTGACCTTGCATAGAGTTAAATAAAAGGGACTCAACCTTATAAATAAATCCAAATATATAGTTTTTAAGTCATATCAAAAACCTATAACTAGTCTTTCCATCAAGGAAGAGGTAGTTGGAGAGTTGACTTATGAAGCATAATATTAGGAAAAATCTCCCAAATGTGCATGACCAAAGGAAAGTCCATGTTATAGATTTGGATTTATTGTTTCAAAGCATAAACCAAAGGGTCTAATATCTAGATATATCAAGTCTTTGATAGTGTGGACGCCTTTGCATAAGAGTTGAATAGCTTTGACATTTTTTTCAAAGGCAAGCTAGAATTTTAATAATAGGGGATCACAAAATATCGTGGTTGTTGAAAGAAAGAACCAATTTGAAGCCATCCTTGAAACACTTGAGGAAAACTTAGTCAAGCCAATACCTTCCATATACTTTTGGCAACAAAAGATCCCCTAATTTTAATCGATGCAATTGTAACAAGAAGAGTGTGAAGGCCAATTATCCACCGTCTTTTTTCATAAGATGAGTTGGAGGAAACACAATGTTTGAGGAGAATTTTGTCAGATTTGGGATCTTCAATAACGTAGATCATCCATTTACCAAAAATGGCAATTATCTATATACGAACACCAATTATGTTCATCCCACCTTTCTCTTGGGGTAGGCAACAAACATTCCAAGCAACTTTGTGGAACCTTTAGGTCTATTTGGCATTGGCCTATCCCAAAGGAATTCACACAAAATTCTGGTGAGTTTATTGTAAGCCGCTTTAGGAAGCCAACAAGAGGAGTAATAAACATGGGTTACAACCAACACCTTAGTGAAAATATAGAATATACTAGATTACCAAAGAGAGGTTTTCTAATCTAGAAATAAAATTTATTTTCATCCCATTGAAGAATATATTTCCAAAGAGTGAACACTAGGATTTCAAAGGCAAAAGGGTTCATGCCAAGAAACTTAAACATATCCCCTTTGTAAACCCATTTACAAGTAAATTGTTTTAGCCACTTTGGTTGTGGAAAAGAGCCATTATTTTATTTTCCTCCACTATAAATTTTACCCCAAGGCCTTAGAAAACTCAAGGCATGGCATTTCTTCTTTGAAAAAATCTTCATTCATAGAAAGAGTGAGAAAAAATCATCAACAAAGAGTTTTCTATTGAGCTTTTTACTTGTATGAGGAAGATAAATCCCTTTCTTAGGATGTTACGAATCTCTATGGATGAGAAAATAACCAAATACTTCCACAACCCAAACATAATGAGAAGAAGCCAAAGGACAACATTGTTGAATGGACTTGAAATTCCCAAAACTATAAAAATTCTACCATTAATGACAAGCCAAGAAAACACTTTAGTAAAGAGGGTTTGAACAATAATTATCCAAACTCAAACACTTTAGCCATAGCCAAAATGAACGACCATTTTATATGGTTTTAGGCTTTCTTAAAATCAATTTAAAAAAATAAAATGCACAATTGATAAATTGTATCCCATTCTATCATTTCTTAGATGACAATGCTATTGTCTACAATGTAGTGGCTTTTGATAAATCATGTTTGTTCATGGCTCATAATAGTGGGAAAAAAGTAGTAGATATGAACCTAAAGCCCTAAATCCATACGAAATTATAACAAAGTCCAACCATTAAATTTGTGTAAGTCATACCAAAGCTCCTCTTAGGTGCAACTATCCTCTTATGTGAAGAGTATCAAATTTGACCAAAATATTGTATGAAACATTCAATAAGGTTATGGGCCTCAAACAAGAAGTAATCTCATGAGACTTGAACTTGGAGATAAACTTGGTAGCCCTTTGTTAATGATGTTGTCTAAAGATTTTTTTTGGAGTGCTTTCTTGTAAACTTAACAAAAAACAAAGTCAACAAAATGTCGCATGGCCTAAAGATCTCAAAAATTAATGCAAGAAGCACTAGAGTATCTTACTATGGTGGTGTGAAAGGCTAAGAAGGGTCAAAGAGTAAACCCTAAGGCCATACCAAAGCAAAATAAATCCAAACCATTAAATTCACTCTAGCTAAAGTCCCTCCTAGGTGCAACCATATTCTTTAGAATGTGGTTGTTTTTGATATATTATGTTTACTTAAGGCTCACAATAGTGGGAAGCAAGTGGCAATTATGAAGAGAAAGATATTCAACCAAAATATTATATGAAACATTTAGTAAGGTTATGGGATGGGTCTCCAATTGGAAATAAGCTCAAAATCCTTGACTTTGGTAATAATCCTGATAACCCTTTGTTTAGGATGTTGCCCAAAGATTTGTTTTGGAGCTATTCCTTGCAAACTTGAAGAAGATTACATTCAAAATGTCATGCGGCCTTGAAGATCTCAAAAATTAATATGGGAATTCCTGATGCATCTCAGTAAGAATGTGAAAAGATGATAAGGGCCAAAGAGTAAACCTTAAAACCACACCAAAGAACAATATGAAACCTTTAAATTTGCACAAGCTAGACCAAAGCTCAAGCCTAGGTGTAGCCATATTCTCTCATTTCAATGTATTTGATAGTCATTTTTTTATGTTTAAGGAATCTAGTTGGGGTAATAATAGTTAGGATTACATAATTTTTTGAGGGACCGTTGTTTAAAATCCTACTACTCAATGAAAATTGGACATACATGCCAAGTAGGGAGAGTAGTGTAGTTGTTTAGAGTCTCTCAGGAAGAATTCAATTCTTGGCTTCTTTGTTGAAACTCCTTAGGGATCTCTAACCCTCTTCATAGTAGGGTCCACTCCACTCTCCTCAATGCATCAACTGGTCCAATTGCAAAAGTGGATTCAACATGAAGCTTATAGGATTGACCATTTTATGTTTCCCATAATCACTTTCTCACCACTAGTTGTTGGAAGAATGAGGAGTTTTCCATTGATGCAGTTGTTGGCAACATGAGCATGAGTGACATGCACAAGGTATACTATTATGTGTTGCAATGTTGTCATTGATTTCAACATTGTATCTTGATATGGAGATCATGGTTCAGATCATTTTGGTTGGTTCTAACATTTTTTGGGATGTCTGTGGAAGACAATTTTGCAAAATGGTTTGATCCAGTAAAATTGATTGTGATGGAAAATGACTAAGTGTTTTTACCAATGTTTATGGGTACAAAGCATCTAATTTTTGGGTCCACACTAGTCCGCAAATTAACATTTCCCTATGTGGTTCTAGTATGTTTTTGTTGGTTGGTAGAAGCATCTAATTCCAAAATTCCATCTTATTTTGGCTTTTGGTTTGAAAGATATGAATGAAAAAAGTTCGACCTGGAAGTTACAGTCATTTCATGTATAGTGCATATGAGTTGGAGAGTCCGCACTTCTCTACAGATAGGATTTTTGTTTTACAGATTTAAGGAGATGTTGAAAGATGTCAATAGAGTGTGAATTCCAGATGGCATAGATTTTTGAGGTTCGCATGTTCGAATATGAGTATACAATTGAAGAACTTTTGTATTAGGTCTTTTGTGGTGCCAACCTAATAGGCTTGAAGGTATACAAAGATTAAGTAAGTATTGTGGAGTTATGTGGGAATGTGGGAGGTATTATAGGTCAATGCCGACATATTTCAAATCGTTTTAAGGATTGAATCTTGGCACGAGGCATGTGTGGAAGGATTTGAGCTGACAAGTCATATATTGTATATTTTGTATGCTACATCTAATTAGGCTGACCTAATTGATATTATGCTTGAAGCGGATATATAAGCTAGACAATTTTTGATGTTTTAAGATATGAGAGACATGTAAGTGATGTGAATACATTGCAAATTTTAAGTTGTGAATGTTGAATAGAATATCAAAGTGATGTGAATGCAAAGTGTTAATCAGAATCAGATGAAGTGTGTAAAGTCAGTTTATTAAGCTTCATTGGAATTGTATTTCATGCATATGACAGATGCAATTGTAATAGTTCAATCTAGGTTGTGAGCCACAAACTCTCTTCTATCTATTTTTTCTCAGTGGCTAGTGAGTCCACTTGGACAATGAGTCCACCTGCAGTGAGCACTTATGTAAATATACTATAACTGGTTATAATATATTATGAGCTAATCTTCATCATGGTTTTTCCCATTTTGGGTTTTCCACGTAAAAAATCATGGTGTTCATGTGTTATGTGATGTTGATGTTTTCTTTCATTTACTACAATTGAATTTCTAAGTGGATTATATGTTTAAATATTTGAATGGTTTAAAAGAATACTGATTCACCCCCCTCTCAGTATTTCGGGTGTTCAACAACTGGTATAAGAGCCTAGTTCCTTGGTAGGAGCTTAATCACTTAGGGAAGATTTTGGAAGTTGAACACATAATTGTTAGAAGACTACCTACTCCTCTGGAAGAGATTCCTTTTGTTGGATCTATAGAAGAAGATTGCATGCTTGAAAAAGATGGAGAACTCAAAGTTTCCCTTGAAGACCTTGAAAGGAATGAAGGTGAAAACATAGATCTGAAAGAAAATGTCAAAGAAGCAAATGAATGCATTAGAAAATTGAGAGAGAAAATCAAGAAGTTTAGAGAAAATCGTAAGGAAGTCAGTGAACAATTAAAACAAGCAAATGAAACCATCACCAGTCTGAAGAAGCAAGTTGAAAAAAAGAAAAGAATTAAGGAATTTTTGAATGCAATGGTGAAGATTAAATCTGAAGAATGTACAAGGCTTGAACAAGAAGTGGTGAATCTGAGATCAGATCTAGAAAAAGCAAGGAGTCATGAAGACAAATTCAAGATGAGTTCTACAAAGCTTGATGAAATGATTGCAAATCAAAAATGATTTAAAGATAGAGAAGGTTTAGGATTTAAAAAGGGTGAAAGTTCAAAATCAAATCAAATATCAAATGTTGAAGAAAAGGACAATGACAAACAAATCTAGAATCAAAGGAATGAAGCTAGACAACCACCAGTCAGACAACCAAACACACAAAAGTACCCATCTTTTAATGTTTTTTGTTATTCTTGTAATAAATTTGGACATAAGGCAATGGAATGTTGAAGCAAAATGAATCCATATGTTCCACCTTTTTTTGGTCAATTTTTTACATGCAAGAAATTTGGTCATAGAGCTAATGTGTGCAGAAGTCAAATGATGAATGACTATAACAGTGGTAGAATGGTTCAATATTTCAAAGGCTATTGTTATACATGCCATGTATTTGGGCATAATGCTAATCAATGTAGATATAGAATGAAGAGAAGGAATACTGATAAAGAGAATGCCATATGTTACAATTGCAATATGCCTGGACACTTTTCTAAGTTTTATAGAAGAAAAAATATGAAGAAGGATAGTCTAGTAAAGAAGAATGAACTAGTACAAAAGATTGATCCAAAATAAAAAAATAAGGAGATGGATAAGATTTGGAGAAAGAAGGAAGAGATCGAGGTTAAGGATGAATTTGTACTAACATCCGGTGCAGATGTTTCCTTCAAAAACTATGTTTAGAGCTTTGCCTTAGGGGGAGCTTTAATCAAAATATTTATCCCATGCCAAAGAAAGAGGTGTTGATGCTTCAACACAAATATATGTGATGTAGATTGGCATGCTTGATCTATTGGCGAAGATTGCAGAAGAAAATATGATAATGCAGAAGATTGTGGAGCATTTGACGCTGACTGTGCACATAGTGAAAGGTTTGCCAACTTTATTGTTTGAAGCATTCAATGCAAAATTAGGTTAGATTCGAAGGGTTATAAGTGATTTTACTTAGCCAAATTAATTTACAAAAAGTATTTGAGAAGGAGTAGAGCAACAAAAAAATAATTTGGAGTGATCAAAGCGATTTGAGATTTGGTGCATTCAAACCCTAGTTCGACAAGCAAAAGAAAATGTATTTATAATTCTTTTTTTCCCTAGTTTCACAAAGATTTTTTTTTGAAAGCAATTTGAACTCATTTTGCAATGGCTACACTGAGGGTAATTGAGGTTACTAAGAGGCCACAACCCAAATTTAAGAAATATCTTGCAAAATCCATAGAAGACAACCAGTTAGGTGCTTTCTCGCATGTTCCATATGCAGTTTTGCCAACTGAGGACATAAGGATCTATATTCATGGAAATTTTGAGGAATTTGATCATAGAAAGCTAGGAAATGTATGGATGAAAGAACTTATTGGAGACAACTTTTCCCTAAAACCAAAATACCAAAACCTAGTCACAAAGAAACTTGATGTATGGCAATGGTTTCCAATTTTTTTCTTTGATCATAAATGGGTCAAGATGGCATTAAGCATAATTTATGATAAGTTTGTTTGGAATGGCATGCTTGGAATGATAGGGTAAAAACACTAACTTGTGTCACACTTTATAAAAGAATTGGCCAACAACAAAAAAAAATTGAACTTCGACCACATAAAAGTGGTCTTTATGTTTTGAATTTCAAAATGGTGTAAACTAATGAAATGTAGAAATTTTGATGAAGATTATTCCTATAATTTTTTAAATTTTAAAAAAGATTATTTTCATTATGTTTTTTTTCAATTTAAGGACAAATTTTGGAATGCTGAATTTTTTTTTAAAAAGTGACTTCACGTGCTGTCAAGAAACAAATTGAAAAAAACTTCATTTTTCTCTAATTTTTTTTCTCCAAATAGGTAACTTCAATATCTACTACATGAAATTAAAATTAAAATTTTGATGTATATTTTTCTCGTAATGACGTTTTAAAGTCAAACATGTCATAATTTGACAGTTTTCACGGACTGTTAACTATTTTCAATTTTTTTAACCATTTTCAAAAAACAAACTATACCCTTTTGAAGAAGACTCTCTCCTCTACTGGCCCATATAAGTTTTAAATTTTTTTAATATGTTTCACTAATATTTTTTAAAATTTTAATCAGCCTTTTAATTTTAACAATCTATTTGCATTATTTTAAAAATAAAATATCTTAAAACTAATCAAAATATTAAAAATATATATATATTTGGATTCACCACTTTGAGCTCTACAAAAGGTTTTTTTTGAAAAATAATTGTGACAGGAAAAACACTTTGCCAAAGTTGAATGTTTCAGAAAATTCTAAAAAAAGGTGAGTTGGCTGCCATGTAGGATGACACTTAGACATGCTCGGTCAAACATGTTTCGGTCGAATAGGTTTCGATCAAAACCTATTCGACCGAAACATATTCGATTGAAATATGCTCAGTCGACAAGTACTCGGCCGAAAATGGTCGATATAATTTTTTTTTTTGTTTATATTTTTCAACTCAAGTAAATTCAGTAAAATACATATTTCGACAAAGGAATTAAGAAGACTTATTTCGAAAATTTAGAAGATTTATTTTGACAAAAGAAGGTTTACGACAATTTAGAAGACTTATTTCGACAAAAGAAGGTTTATTTCGATAATTTAGAAGACTTATTTTTGACAAAAGAAAGTTTATTTCGACAATTTAAAAGACTTATTTCGACAAAAGAAAACGTATTTAGACAATAAGAGAGCTATATTTGAAGGTACATTGATCTTGAACTTATTTAATTGATTATGTCTTTATTTTCATGAATGCATTTGAATTTTTTTTTCACTATTTAAATTCTTAGATTTCATTTTTAATTGATCACCAATTCTATGTTATTCCATTATTTTTTCAAGTGATATATATATACCAAATATGAGCTCATGATATACCAAATTTGCTCATGTATGATATGTTTCTAATTTATTTGAATGTTTTTTTTACTTTGGCTTTAAAACAAATGAACAATTTAAAATTTATTGTGAGATATTTATGTAATATTAAATGTACATGTTTCATTGAAAGCTCACGTGTGTAGAAATTTGTATGCAGGTGAATTCAAATTTGAGTGCAATTTGTGATGACGTGTAAAAGGACTAGATCAAGGAGGTATGATCGAACACGAATAAGATAGAGGAAGAGAAGAGCGGGTGAAGGAACATCTATTGAAGAACAACCCATAGAAAATATCGATGACCAATGTGACATACAGGTACAAGAACAAACTGAACCTAATGTTAGATTTTTTTTGGAATATGGTATGGAAAATCTGATGGAGATGGATGAGGATTCTCTTTTCAATAATAATTCATCTGAAGATATGTTATCTGAAAACACATTAAAATTACCATAAAAAAGAATATGGGATGATTTTTTGAAGAAAAATCTCTAATTGGAAGAGCACGGTCAGTTGCAAAGTTATTTAGACGAAAATAAATGACCCCTGTTTTGGAGTTGTTAGGGGTTGATAATAGGAAAAATTCATCAGATTTAAAACAAACAATTGTTGAAAACTTGCAAGAAGCATTACAATGCATTGAAAATAAGAGTCGATCTAGTGATCTAAGTGTTGCACGTAGAGCATTGATGACTGCAATTTCTAGTAAGAAATTATCACATAGAAGACAAGTTCAAGTGATTTATGAATTACTAAATGTTTCTAGGAGAATTGTTAAAAGGCATATTGAAAAGAGAAATGAAATAGATGGAAAAATTGAGAAAAACTGGGTAAATATTTGTAGGGTTCCCCAAAAAGATAGAATTTCAAAAGATGTAAAATAATAGGTGGTTGAATATTGGACTACTCACTCTCGTGTTTCTTCCAATAGAAGGGATACTATACAAATAATAGGTGAAGATGGTACAAAAAAATTTCATCCAAAATATGTTATAGATACAACACAAAGTGAACTTTTTTAAGAATTAAAGCAAGATTTTTCAAATGTGATGATTTGTCAAAGGATGTTTGAGATACTACGACCATCATTTGTACGTATAAATAAAGTGCTTGAAACTTGTTGTTGTCAAAATAATGTTGAATTTGATCTACACCTACAATCATATATAAAAGCTATGACAACAATTGATCAAAATTTTGTCATCCCTGGAAGTACATCACAATTTGTGAAGTCTCTTGTATGTGAAAAATTGGGAGATTCAGATGAATTCAATGTTCAGTGTATAAAAATGTATGTAATGATTGTGGAGATTTGAAGAATCTTTTACATGTTGACAATAATGAAATGCAAGTTGTTTGGAAGAGATTTGAATATGAGACATACTTAACAAAGTCAGGAGTTGAGGCCAAAAAAATTGTTCTCAAAGAGAGTGGATTGCCTTACAATGAATTCATGAGTAAATTTTGCAATATCATATATCCACATATCCAACATTGTCATGGTGCAAGATGGCAAGCTAAGTAATTTTGTGATTCAAAGAATTGTTTTCCACTAGGTTGTATTCTCTCTATTGTAGATTTCTTTGAGAACTATACATTTAGTCCTCAAATTGAGATTCAAAGTCAATATTATCATTTAGAGCAAGTTGCAATCTTTGTGCAAGTTTTCTATAGGCATGCCGAGTTAGAGGTCGATTGAATACAAAGTAGCAAAGATGATTGAATTATCATCAAAGAGGTTAATTTTTATATCAGCGATGATACGAATCATGATAGAAGCTATGTAGCTCATTGTTTCAATTTTTTTTTTGAAGACCTGAGACGACGTGGCATAAATCAAGAACAACACTAGATATGGTCTAATGGATGTGCTCGTAAGTACATTGTTTTTTTAAAATTTTATTTATTTATATTTACTTTTAATTTTGAGACTTAAATTGTCTAATTGCTTATATATAATTACTTTTTTGAAGAGCTTATTTGGTGTTAGTGTAATTATTTTTAACTTCACTGGACAATTTAAATCTTCAAAAGGTTTTGTTTGGTTAAGCCATCAATATGCTAGATGCAACACCAAATTTTTGTGGATTTTTTATGAGAGTGGACATGGAAAATGAGAGAACGATGGAGTAGGAGCATGTGTGAAGTGTGCACTTCGTCAACATGAACTTGCTGGTAACTTTCACCATATATATATGGAATCTAGATATATTTTTGAAAAGATTAGATATAATTTAAATTAAATTAAAAATTATTTTTAAGTTCCTTGAAAGTAATAGATGACAAATTGTGCCAACATGTGTACTTGCAGTTAATGCCATACAAAATGCAAATGAAATTGTTGAATGGTGTAAAAGTCATTTTTCCACTCACGACTCAACATACAACACACGATATTTTTGGGAAGTTACAAGTACATCTAGTCAAAATTTGTTAAAATAAATGAATTTCAAAGTTCAAGTGTACATGATTTTTAATTGAATTTTCAAATTTGAATTTACAAATATTGATTGATCAAATCCTTATAATTGTCAAGCAATTCATGGTATTAGAAGTTTGCATCAAATCATGACAACGGGAAGTAGTAAGCCTTATGCAATTAATGTGAGAGAAAAATCATGTTTTTGTGCTGATTGCATTGAGAACAATGCAAATATTGTTCAATGTGAGAATATTAGAGATGGGTATGTTTCACGATGGGAAATGAAACAATTAATATCAACGCCTCCTTTTGTTGAAGATGACAATGTCGATGTCTACGATCCTCTATATTCAGCTGATTATGAAAGTGTATCTGATTTAGTTGTTACAGGTATGGAAGTTGATTTTAATTTAGTTAAAATTGATTTAAATGTATATTCTATGTTTAAGTAAGTTTCAAGCATGTTTAATTTAGTTAAAATTGATTAAAAATATATTTACAACTTTTGAATTTACTTTACATGGGGTGTGTGTACAAGAGATATTTTCGTTGTTGTTGCAGATCCTAAAAATGTGGAAGGTGTAGATTACTATCCACTAAGATGTACGCAACCAAAAAGAAAATTGGTGGAATCAATGACATATGGTGATGGACAAGAGTATCCCATTGGATTAGTCATTATTGAAGGCACATATTATCAACAAATAAAGATAGATAAAAATGGTATTATATTTGTTGATTATATGCCAGGACAAAAGGTTCTACATTACAGTCACTTAGTTATAGCAACAAAAATAAATTTAGAAACTTTACCTAAAAGAGGACGTGCCAAACAAAAGTGGAGGTTGCCTATTGAAGATCATGAATTTTTTTTTAGAGATAATTAAAGATAGAGAGGATCCAGATTTTATGTACTAGGAGCTTTAAGTTGTTTTTTGTCCATAAATGTATGTATGTACATTGGCCGGATCTATATATATGTGTGTGTGTGTGTGTACTCAATTTTTTTATAGATCTATATATTTATATTGATTGGACATGTGGCATGATTTAGAATGGGTTTTTTCAAAGGCTTGGACATTTATTTTTGGAATTGTATAAATAAATTTGTTCCACATGTGGAAATCTTAATTTAGTTCAAGAATCTTTGATTTCATAATTTACATGAACTTGAAACTCCACTTAAATATGTACATGTTAGATCATATATATATGCTTGATGCAAACCCTAGTGACTTTAAAAATGTTTTCAAACATTTTTCCTAAATTCCTTTAAATCATTTATTTCCAATTGCATTAAATTATGTTGGACATGAAATTCTTAAACAAGTTCACTTGAATCTTCAATTTCATTTGTTGAGTCTTAGATCATGTACATATATGTATGCAATTTACTTGAAACCTAGTGACTAAATTAAAAAATTCACATTAAATGCCTAAATTCCTTTAAATCATCTATTCCTTGATTGTATATAAATTTATGTTTGACATGGAATGGTTAAGTTCACTTGAACAAATCTTCAAACTCATTTGTTCAACTCCACTTATATGAGCTAGATTGAATATATATGTGTGAGATTTACAAAATCTTAAAGTTTATGTTCCAATTTTGCATAAATAATTTATGTTCAATGGAATTCTTAAGTTCTTTAGAATATATAGTGATCATTCAACTCCACAAGTATATAAATTGATCATCCATTTTCATATCCTAATCAGATAACATCCTAGAAAATTAAATTATTTTCATCCTAGAAGCATCCCCCCTCATCCTAATCTTTAATCATCCTAATAACCCATAACCATGTAATCATCCCTTCCTAATCATTCATTATCATGTTCTAATAATCATGCCATTCTAATCCTAGTCATTCATAGTCATCCTTAAATTATTTTCACCCTAGTTATTCTAATTATCCACCTTATCTTAATCATACCCTTGAATAATTTAATCCATATCATGTGTCTAATCCATCCTATCTTATTCTAATCATGTCACATTGGTTTCATCCATAATCGTGCTATCATTATCATACATAATAACCCGAACCATAACGAAGGGAAAATTAAATTTATACGAGCATCCCTACAAAGAAAATTTAATGAGTGGCCATCAAAACCAGATTAAGGAAAGCTACAAGTAAACTTAAAATTCATAACTTTTTTACCCCTCCAAAAAAAATTTGAGATAGATGTTCATAAACTATTCAAAATCAGAATCCTAAGTCATCCTTTGTGCTGCCTCCTTGGTCAAGATTTTTTCCCTGGCCTTTGATTTCGCCTGAGACTTGGAGCCCATAATGCCACCTCCCCGTTGTCGTTGGTACTCATAAAACTTATCATTGAAATTGGAATTTAGCAAGATTGTTGAAGCAATAAAGGTGTGCATGCAATTAAGAGGACATGATTTTCTGATGCATATTGTTTATCTATTAATGCTGGCAGTTGAAAGAAATGGAAATTGAATGGTATACAATTGTATTTGTTCATTTTTGCATAGGTACCAATTTCAATGATAAGTTTGATGATACTGACGACAATGGGGAGGTGGTATTATGGGCTCCAAGTCTCAGGAAAAATCAAAGGCCAGGCAAAACTCTTCGCCGAGGAGGCAACACAAAGGATGACTTTGTTGGAAAATGAGTGTCTCAACTTTCTAGCTTGAACCTCTGTTAAGACTTGGCGAAATCAACTTCAGTTCAAGACCTTTACTGCTAGGAGCTTTCTTTGGAGGCGCAATTGCGCGGTTTATCACCTTACCGCAAGCCTCTTTGTTATGTCCGGTGGTTGGGTAGTGTTACCACCATACCATGGAGTCTCTCTCCTTCCTAGGCGGTGGCGCAGTGAAGGATGACGGTCAGGAAGACAGACGGTTACGTCCTTATTGTGAAGGCCTTTGGGACAAGGCATGGCTACGCGGTTAGCTTGGCGGTTGACGTGGACATTTACCTCCATACCGCAGAGGTCTTTCGGCAATGGTGTGGTAGCACGATGTCACCACCATACCACGAGGGCCTTCTAGCTTTGGCACGGTGTGAGTACCGCCCTAACGCGAGGGTTTCATGGTTTTTCGGCGGTTGCGCGGTGGCTTACCGCCATACCACAAGAGTACGCTCTCAGAGGTGCGGTATTGCAAGGTAGTGTGTTTGGTGGTTGTGTGGTGATACTACCATGCCGCGGGAAGCTCTTGGTTGCCTGGCAGTAGTGCGACAGTATCGCCTTACCGCGAGTTTCTACATGCTTGGATGTGGTAGTGCAGTGTATATCGCCTTACCGCCGACGATTGCTGGATGGCTAGTGGTGGCGCAATAAAAGGACCACAAGGTTGTGTTGATTGTTTGGGTGACAGTTAGAGTAGTGGATGAATGATGTGCGGACACGTGGCACAATGTCATTTGTTGATTTTAAACCGTTGTTGTAAATCAACAATTATTGGCTGAAAGCTTTATTCTTTGGAAGCGATTATTTGCATTAAATGTATATTCTAACTCGGGATAGATATGGTAACCATTTTAATGTTGGGCGGCCCGATGCGTGCTACAGGGCGATGCAATCAGAAATGATGGAAGCTTGTTGATGGGGTAATTAAATACCCTGATGGTTGTTGGTTGGAGATCAGAGTAAGTGTTCGAATGGTATACATAAAGCATTGTAACCGTGAACATTGAGACACTCAGAATAGGAAAAAAATGTGAACTTGATGGGTCGTGAGGCTGTGTTGGCCGAAAGGCTGGTTGAGTGAGTGGGCTGGTGAGATGAAATGAATTTGCACTGTATGTCGTGTGAGGACATTGTAACAGTGCGGGGATTTTGTATAATGGTGTTTCTTGTATTCTCCAGATGCACAAGATGTAAACTTCTGAAGAGCATAGCTCTGAGATTGTATTGTAACTGTTTTGTTGTTATTAATACAATTGAGCTAAGTGTTTTGGAGGGTGGGGTTTTTTACCCGAAAGGGTTTTCCCCACGTAAATCTACGTATTCATTAGTTTGTCTTCCATGTTGTTAGATTATGTGAATTGAATCTGCGCATATGTGTTGAATTTGTTATTTGTCTGCATGTACTTTTCTCAGAAGGATTAATGGGGGAAACAACTATTCTTGTTTCCGCTTTTTGGTATAGTGGTTTGTGTCTTTGAGATTGTTTGAAGAAATGAAAATCACCGAAGGCACTACTGTTCTTAGATGTTTCATTCTAAGATGACCCGTTTCATCCCCAACAGACTTAGGATTCTGATTTTGAATAGTTTATGAACATTTATCTCAAATTTGTTTTGGAGGGGTAAAAAAGATGGATTTTAAGTTTACTTGTAGCTAAATCCTTAATCTAGTTTTGATGGCCATTGTTTCTCATTAAATTTTCTTTGTACGAATGCTCGTATAAATTTAATTTTCCTTTCGTTATGATCAATTTATAGAGATAATTGCGAGAGGATGTTATGTTGTTCTTGACAAAGTGTAAGATTGTGTTCTTCTATGTTTAGAAAAGATTGCTTGAGTGTCATATTTTGTTCTTGTTTAGCTGCGAGATTGTAATTTTGACTTAGAAAATATTGCTTAAAAGGATGTTATATATTGTCGTTGTTTAGCTATATAAGGTTGTAACTTGTCGACCTGTCACATTTAGAGAAAATTGTTTTGAGGATATTAAATTTTCTTCTTGTTAATTGTAACTTTTTATTTGCATTAAATATATGTTCTCTTTCCAAAGGAATTTTTTATGTGAACTTTGCATTATCATTTTTTATAAAAAGTTTCTTTGAATTTTTTATTTGTAAATTTTTATTTGCATTATCATTATCATTCATAATCATTTTTAATATTATTCATTGTAGTGAATCATAGTGATGGTGTTTGGGGTGCTTGAGATAGCTATATTTTGGCATCAATCTAGTTGTTTAAACCATGTATAGCTTGAGACTACACATGTAATGGGATCTAAATGGTAATTATATATTGATCAAGATCAATTTTTAATATATAGAAATGTCATGGGAAGATCTAGATACTTATATTATACATGCATAACTTGATATTTAAATATATCAATTTCCAATTGCATAAATGTTCCACATTGAAATATTTACTTGTTCAAGATAGAAATTTTATTTCATTTACATTCAACTCCACTTATAGCTCATCATCTAGATCACTTTTTTTGTGCATGCACAATAAAAAATTCATGTGTATTAGATTATATGGAATTCTTAAGTTCACTTGAATATATTTGATTTCATTTAAACATTCAACTGGACACAAGTATAGCTCATTGAATCTAGTTCAAGAATTCTTTGCATGCACATTCAAATTCATGTGTATTAGATTATATATATGGAATTCTTAAGTTCATGTATAGCATGACATATATGCACAATTTACATTTAACCTATCTAGTGACTTTAAAAATGAACATTTAGAGCTAAGAATTTAGGTTATCTATTTCCAATTGCATTTTTATGTTTCACTTTTAAATATAACATTAATCGAGCTTACATAAATTTGCATTCAATTTTTTCTATTTCTTGACCTATTTATTTAGACAAATTCATTTCTATTTAAAATTAATTGTACATGTCCATCTTTTTAAATTTACAAATAGCAACCATTAGATAGTCCAACATTTTGATTTCATGATGTAAATAGATGTATAACAAGTGTGAAAAAACCATAATTTAACTTTAAATAAACATGTACAAACTTGCTAAATAAATAAAACCATAATAATACACGATGTAAATAGATGTAATGTAGGTGTTCAAACCATAATAAAGTGATAACAAGCCTATTCAAACCATAAAACATAAACATACATGTGAATGTGATGTAAATCATAACAAGTGTATATACCATAAAACATAAATGTATGTAACATGAGATGTACATAAATCATAAAAAGTGTCTGGACAACATAATAATCTGATCTCAAACCATAATATTTTAAAACATCTCAAAGAGAGGGATATCTACTGTAAATAAAATCATCAGATCTCTGACCCGATCTCTCTCTCGATCCATGGACTGATCCCTCTCTTGATCCAAGATGAGTGGATCCATGTCTCAATCCAAGCTCTCTGGATCCGTGTCCCGAGCCTCGTCCCAAGCCCTGCATGTGTTCAAGTAAACACATGAACTTAAATTTAATTTTTAATACATGTATATATATGTGTGTACATATATATATAAAATTATCTAAACTTGTACAATGTACAAACTTTCAATGTGTTCTAACTTATATCAAGTAATTAAATTTTAAATAAAATTATTTAAATGTACCTCAGTTGTGCACTACATGGGATCACCATCATGTGCCATTGATCCAAGATGTGTGGATCCATGTCCCGATCCAAGCTCTTTGGATCTGTGCCCTAAGCCTCGTCTCAAGCCCTGTATGTGTTCAAGTACACACACATGAACTTAAATTTAATTTTTAATAGACATGTATATATATGTGTACATATATGTAAAATATCTAAACTTGTATAGTGTACAAGCTCAATGTGTTCAAACTTGTACATCAAGTAATTAAATTTTTAAAATTATTTAAATGTACCTCAGTTGTGTGATGCATGGGATCGCCATCATGTACCAAATTTGTAAACTCTGACAAATCACCATATTGCTTAAAAAAATTAAGTACACAATTTCAATTAGGGGTTAAAAACAACTAGAAAAGTTAAAATACATTACATGTATTGTACACAATTTTTTAGAACACAATTATATATATATTATTATTCAAGTAACTGTTGTGCCTGATTGATGGCTCTACCAATGTCACTAAGATCACGAGAATGCAAGGACATCACAAGGGGATTTGTAGCATGTATAGTATCAATTCCAAAAAGAAGCTGAGTATATGTGTCATGGACAACATCAGGTGTTGTAGTAACCTCAACGTGATTTGTAACATCCTGACGACCTGGACAAGATAAAGATCAATAGAAACATTATGTGCATGAGATCCTGTAGGCTTCTCTGGAATATCCCCTAGAGTTGCCACCCCATGGCTCATATGTGTACTAGGATATCATTGTCTAATAAAGCCCTGTACATGGTCAAGAGAGATCCCATGGTCCTCATTGATGACCTGATATGCTGCTAGTAAATCCAAAATTGAGACTCTACACACATTATGCAAAGTCATGTGGTTCATATGCTCGATATCTGAAGGAGTAGGTAGATCGACAAAAATAAATGGTTTATAAGATGCTGATGTAACCTCTGTGGGAGGAATGTTGATCCGCGAGCGTAATAAGTATCTACCAACTCGATCAAATGGAATCTGATCAATCTGCGTCACAACAAAGATAATGTTATCAATAATCTGGGATTGAGTGGAGCATGCTTCTGCCAATTCCACATGTTTTGGTAAAACCAAAAGGTTTGGGCCAACTAATGCCCTTTTGTCCACAGGCGGTGGCAAACCTGGATGTTTAAACTGTGGTTTGTCAAAAAAATGGCCTTTACCTTGACCAACATGCTCAAGATGAGATGTGATGTCCACATCTATCTGTAAATGAAATTTTGCATATAACTATTTGATAAAATATTGTGGCAACTCATCATTGTGAGACCATCTATGATACGTTCCCAACCATCTAGTGTATGAATGGCGCAACAAGAGGATATACACACCTCGTAACCACATATCCTCTAATTATATTTTGTCCTCTATAAGGAGGGAACATGGTTAAAAAAAATTGGATGAAACTAATTTGGCAACTTCTTTATAGTTCATTGTGCCAGTAACACTCCTGACAAGAGAAATAAAATTGCTCAATGTTGATCTCATCATAAGAATTGAATGATTGAATTGTCTCGATCATTCAATGAATCTCGTCTCTAATAGTGACTAATCTATATCGATTAACCAAATTGGAGGAGTTATGAATTGTTTGCTCTAAACATTTTAAAGCATTTTTTAATCTAGCAATACCATCCTGATATAAATTTGATCTATTTTGAGCCTCTTGATTAGAACGAGGGGAATGGTGAGATCCCTCATTGACCATGATATATATATTTGTATATGTAAATCTAGAGAGATCTGCATATCATCAAAACAAAATATATACGATTTTAAACTTGAATTTAAATCAAATTTCAAAACTAAAACAAATATATATAAATTTAAATTACAAAATTTCTAAGTTTCAAAAATAAAACATTTTTAACTTTAAATATATCTAATTTGAGATAGTTCAAGATATATTATCTATCTCTATGTTCAATAGTTCACCAAGTCTACAACTTAGATAACATAAGAAAATTGACAACTCCAAAGAGACTTTCAATGTACATACATATGTGTGTGTGTGTGTGTGTGTGTGTGTGCACATGTGCATGTGTACATGTATATATATATATATATATATATATATATATATATATATATATATATATATATATATATATACATGTACATGTGTATGTATGTATGTACATATATGTGTATGTGTGTATATATAATGCATATGGGTAAACCCACAAAAGTGGTTTACAATTTGAGTGAGGAAGGGAAAGTTTGAAAAAATGATCTCATGCAAAAAAAATTGGTTTTTGGCGGTTCGAACGAATCCAAAGGGGGTTTGCTTGAACCCTGGTTCGAGCGAAACCATTCAATGCATTCTCGAGAAAGAACAAAAAAAAACCATGTGGAAAGGGGGTTCGCTCGAACCCCCCTTTTCCCACCTTCTCACCCTCTACAACCAAAATACTCCAGAATTTTGCCCTTCAAAGCTCGAGTTGAGGATGAAAATGGAAGATACTTCACAAACCCAACTGGATGATGGTAGTCCTCGGAATGAGTTATCCAACGAATATAATTTTAATATTTTTTGGTTTTATTATGTATGTGTTTTTTTAGTTTTATTAAACATAGGTTTTTCACCGAAAATCAAGCTCTTTGTTCTACACATGTGGAAAAATAGAAGATTATCAAAATAAAATTTTGAAAAATATGTTCAAGCTGGGTATTGATGTCCTTGATCCATTAAAAAAAAATTGAATTTACATACATACAAAAAAAGTTATGTTGTATATGGTCCGCCTATGTCTGAATTGTAATTGTTTTGACTTTGAAACTTGATTAAGGAAAAAATATTTTATAAAACACTATGAAACCAAATGAAGTGGTTAGATATCGTAGTTACAAATCTAAATTTGAAAAAAATAGAATTTTATCCTTCATACAAAAAAAATTATGTTGTATACGGTGACTGTCACTTCTTAAAAATGTTGTTTTAAAAAAAGAACTAGTTTTCAAAGAAGATGGAAAAATAAGTGCAGTCTGATTCCAAATATTTTGAAAAAAATATATTTAGAATCTATAGACAAAACGACACAAATCACTAGTTTGCATCATCTTCAAATTCTTCATGGTTTAGCCGCTATAGGAGCCAAAAGTGAAGATTTAATTAAAAAAAATCAGTTCATTATCCAATTTGCCCAAAAATTGTAAACGAGTATTGTGGAATCACCCATATATGTGTATGTGTGTCTATACATGTGTACATACATACATATGTATGTATATATACATACATGTACACAATGTACATGTGACATATGTATATACACATGTATATATATATATGCAAATTAATGTATGCATTTAAATATATATATGTACATGCACACACGTACATATACATACATATATTTATATATACATACTCAAGTACATACATACATACATACACACATACACATATATGTATTATACATGTACATACATACACACATACACATGTACATATATATGCATACATACATGCATACACACATACACATGTATATAATACATACATACATACATGTACGCACACATATATATACACATACACACATTTGCATGCATATATGTACATACATGTACATTCTCACATACACATATATGTACACACATACATACACACATACACATGCACATATATATGCATACATGTACATGCATACACACATACACATGTATATAATACATACATACATACATACATACATGTACACACACATATATGTGCGCATATACACATGTGTACATGCATATATGTACATACACACATACACATGTAAATACACATATGCATAAATACATGTACGTGCATCGATTGAACTAGAAATTTGGGGTTTTCAATTTTGGGTTTATAGAGATGTAAAATTTAGGCAAAATGTATGTATGTACATACACATATGTATACATACACGTGCATTTACATATACGTGTGTACACATATGTGGATCCTTCATATTTGATTAATGTTGCATCTATATAATCTATATAAAATCTACATGGAAGAGAGAATTTAAAAACAAACAAGTCCATTCCACTCCCATATGTAATACAAGTTCATTTCCAACTTGTTTTTAATTGTGTTGTGGGTGGAAAGTTGCTTGTGGGTATCAATTTTTTTGTTTCAGTAATGTGGAATTTGCATTGATTATTGAGGTGGTTATTATAATTTTTGATCTAAGAAGGTTATGAGTCTCCTTGATCTAAGAAGGGTTGTGTTTGTGACTTGCTTAATTTTTGGATCTATAGTTTATTTCATACTCCTACTCCATTAGATGTGTCCCAATGGTGTGTTGTTTAAGTACATGAGGCCAAGTTATTTTTAGCAATGTGCTTTTCAAGTAGAATAAGCCAAGTTGTTTCTAGAGGTGAGACCTTAAAACCTAGAAGATTGAGCTGCTCATAGAGAAATGTTTCTTCAATTGTAAAAAATGCCTCCTAAAACAAGTTAGTGTTAGACTTAAGTTGAAGTTTATCACTAAAAGATATGAACACAAAATTCATACTCCTTACACAATTTCTTCTAAATGTACTTCAATGTCGAGATGGGTGTTATACTGTAAAATTTCCAGGAAGATTGTAACTACACTTTTTTGTCGTTTCTAATGTACATGATTTTCTTTTCATTTTATTCATTTCAGACTCACTTTAAATAAACCTTTAGATTTCAGGCAAAGCTTCACAACAATGTTTACAACAACAAAAGCTTAAACTAAATTCTATTATTGATTTTTTTTGACATGTAAATATTTTAACTTCAACAAGGAAAAAATTAGCACATTGAGCTTTTGTTGTTTTACTAGAGGCCTCTTAAATTTTCTGATGAAAATTGAGGCATTAAACGTTATTGAAATTTTAATCTGTATATAAAAAAATTATAAAACTTGTGAGATTCCTTCTTAAACACTACTCTTTCTGAAGAAAATGTCATCTTTTCACTCTCTTTCCAAGGAAATTTATTGAGAAAGACTGCAATATGAGTTATCTAATATTGGAGTAGAGCAATTCTGAAATTTTTTGTGGTTCTTCGGGTATTGTCAGGTTAACTTACACCCATTTTCAACATTTTAGGTTTTCCAATTTATGAACAAGTTTTTGTTTTAGTAGAGGCCTCTTAAATTTTCCGATGAAAATTGAGGCATTAAACGTTATTGAAATTTTAATCTGTATATAACAAATTCAAGGGATTTATTTTTATATTTTCTTATAGGGTAATATCTTTGTCATTCTTATTTAACTGAATTTTCTTTTCAGTTTCGTTTAGATTTCTCATTTCAATTAGTCCATAAGTTCATTTCAATAATGTAGGTAAGTGTGGATTATATCGAACATGTTGCTTTCAATCATTATCTTATATCTTATCTAACTTGTACAAGATGTGTTTATGCTGAAAGTCAGTGTCCAATTGAGCCTTTTTTTCATTTTTTCACAAATACAAACCCTACACAAAAAAACCCCAATTTTGCTTTTCAATTATACCCAAAACCGAAAACCCCAAACATCTAGTATAGATTCAATTGTACATTTGTTTCACAGAAAACACTATATACACCATGTCAACCAAGCATTCACCAAAGAATATCAAAATATATCCTTTCATTGTAGAAATTTTGCCCAAAATTTCTAGAATAAAACATCAAACCGCCATACGTAAGGGAAAATGAAGTGCAAAACCTGGGTGGTCAGTTTGAGGTGGCGTTGAGGTCACATTGGCTTTATAGCAAGCCTTCCCCTATTCGGCCAAGCTCTTTCCTTGAAAACAAATTTCGTTTGAGCATGCAAAAAATGAGCGGGTCCCTCTATTTTTGGTTTTATTTTCCATGCTTCTAGCCGAAAGCATTTCAGTCAACACCATTTCGACCGAAACACTTCCGACTGGAAGGGCACTACCACGTTAGTGCCAAATCACCGCCACGTGGTTTCGTCCGAAAGGTACTTAGCTGAAATGATTCTGACCAAAATATATTCGATCAGAACCGTTTGTTTAGCCAAAAGTGTGACACATTATTGTGCTTTTACTCGATAACAAAATATCTGATTAGAGAGGTACAAGTCTATGCTCCACCGAACATGTTCTTGTACTGAAATTGATTAAGAATGAGGTTTTAATGGAACTCATAGGTACAACTTATGATAAGAGATCTCTAAGTGTAAACACCATCAAAAATATAGTTGTGAGGTATGCAACAGTGTTAATTGGTTATAAAATCTACTTCACAAACAAAGAAAACTTTGTATCTGCCACCGGAATTAATGTGGCATATGAAATGGTTGAAAAAGGAATTGATTATTATCTTTGTGAATGGCTAAGACAACTATTGATGGAGAGTTTGAAACAAACCAAGGAGAAGAAGTATGCATTTAAGTATGGAGCCTTGGTTGTGTGTTTACTCTTCTATTTCCTAAAGGAACTCCTCATAACCAAAAGTGTGGTATAGTTGCAAGGAAGACCGGTTGCTCATCAAATTGCAGAATTTATGATAAGTCTTGGTGATGCGAAGGCACAAGATGATGCTCTTGTTGCTTTTTTTGCAATTTTCCAAAGAGGATGCATGAAAAAGACAAAATTCCTAGGAAAATGGTAGAGAAGTATCAAAATGATATCACATTCTTGGTATCAATAGATGAGTGCATCGTGGAAGCAATAGAACCAAAGATAGTGTGGATCCCTACATTGGGATATGAGATCAATGAAAAAGAGATTACTAGTTTGACTGATATTTTATTGAAAAGTCCAAAAGATACCACTAAAGCAAGGTATGGCACCTATGAAGAAAAATATATGGAGGTGCACATGGAGCAGAGAAAACCACAGATAAAGAAGATTGAAAAGATGGTTGACAAGTTTACAGAGGATGTGGGCTTCACAAAGGAGAAAGTGGAGCACGAAAGAGAAAAGGCTAAGGAAGAATCAAGTGCTACAGGAGGATCCAGAAGCATATGAAGATCTAGGAGGACTACTACTACCCCTCCTACTATCCAAAAGTCCTTTGGGACTAAGTCCTTTGCTGGTGAGAAGAGGAAAACTACTGAAATTCTTTTGGTAAAGGAGAAACCCTCTCTATTTGTGCAAACTGCAAGGCCTGAAAAAGAAAAAGACTGTTAAAATAACACCACCTACAAGCCCTACAAAGAAGAGACAAAAGCAAAAAGTAGTAAGAGAGAAGAATGTGATTGTAAATGTAGACTAAGAAAAAGAAGAAGTGGAGGAAGGACTCCAGTTAGTCCGAAAGAGGAAAGAAGCAGCTTCATAGAGTGAAGTAGGTTCTAAAAGGGAGAAAGTGGGTATAGTGGATACATCCGAGGAAGAACAAATTGAGAAAGAGAAAAAAGAATTTGTGATCCACATGCGAAGAAAGAAGAACTATGCCACCAAGAAGGTGTCACCGAAGAAGGAAAAAGTAGAAACAAGCCAGAAGAAGACTTCGAATGAAAGCAAAAAGCAAAAGCAGACAGAACTAGTAAGATCTCACTCTCCCATGAATTAGAAGCATTGTTCAATAACATTTTGTAGTATGAGATATTAGGGGAGACTTCAGCCCTATACATTGAAGAAAATGAAGTGGATAAGGCCACCATTTTTGAGGCAATAATTAAGTATATCATTGTTTTAGGAGTTGATATGAGAAACATTGAAAAAAAAATTCCCACATAGCAATGGAATGTCTTGATGAAGAGAAGACAAGAAGCAATTGAAGAAGGAAAAATAAAATAATATGCATTGGAGAAAGTTGGTGCTCCTCTCTCAAAGGAAAACAAAGCCACATTGGCTAAGCTATACAACACAAAATTCAGAGTGAAGCCAAGGGTAACTACCCTTGTGGGTAGATATAAGAATGAGTTTGAAAGGCTACAAAAGGAGATAGTTGATAAAATGTCAGACATTGCATAGAAACATGGTATGACTTCAGAAGACAAAGAAGATACTACTCCAAAAGTCACTATAGGAGAATAAGCACTGGATATTGATGCTCAACATGAGCATGCAACAGAGGAAGGGTATACACATGAAAATGTTCTTCCAGATGTGGAATAATTGACAAAAGAAGATGAAGCAGAGAAGAATGATGAGGAAGATGCAGTAAAGAGGGATACCTCTCCTCCTCCGGTACTTGAAGAAAATATAAAAAATACTCAAGGGATACTAGAGACACCTCCTTCGGATAACATAGATAAGTTTGCAGAGGAAGAAAACGTATGGATGGTGATGAAGAGAATGTTGATGTAGAGAAGAAGAAGAAGAACAAAAAAATAATGAGAAGGGAGATGAAGATAAGAATGAGGATGCATTTGGAGATACAAAAACAAAAGAAGAGACTCAAGTAAACTTCAGAAAGAATAAGGAAAAGGAATTGAAAGAGAAAGTTGCGGAGATTACAAAGACTTATGACGAATCCTCTGGCTCCTTCGGAGATTCCTTGAAGAATCTGCTAAGTATGCAACTCAACTTCCAACCTGTTGTATAATCACAACTACTACAACTACCAATGCAACAAGGAAATATAGATCTTGACAAGATTTCCTCCCTCCACAAGCTTCAATTGGGAGATGTATTCCATGTATTTTCCTAGAAGGGGATCATATAAACACATCAAAAGAGTGCAAAGCTGATGGAAGAAGCAGTGAAGGTATTACAAGAAGCCATACCCGGTACAAGCATTGATACTTCACTTTCTGGTATTGAAAATTGGAAGTTATTAATTGATTCTTTTAAAGAGTATGTTGTTGACCTTAAAGGACAAGTTGAAATTGAAGTTGAAAATAAATGATAAGAAGATGATGGAAATTATTGAGAAGTGTGCTCTTGCACACAATTTTTTTCAAGAAAACTTGAAGGATGCACAAATTCGTGTGGATGAGGCAAAGGTTTTGTTCCAATATTGTATGAAGTGGCCTGAAGCCACACAAAGTATCAGGAAGGAAATTGACTCTATTGAGTCCCAAATCGACAATGCCTCCAGTGCCTATGATCCAACACTTGACCTGGTTGGAGATACAAGGAATGTCATAGAGGATTTTCATAAGAGATTCTTTTAGCTACAAGCCCAAAAGGAGCATATCATTTTGTAGTTTGGAGATATAAGGGACTTGGTGAATTCCAAATTCATATTTGTTTCAAGTGCCCTTTTGAGTGCTAATAAAGCTACATAGATGAATCCAGTACCTAGCACTCTGGAAGATGGAGAAGAGATATAAATGGAGTTTGAAACACAATGTAGATTGCTTGGGGTGGATAAGAAGAGATGGGAAGAAGATAAACAGGCATGGCAGACCCATGTGCAAAAGCTACAAGAGTCAACCACTTCTGGTTAAATACATTTTTTATTCTTTATGCATTTCCAATTTTTAGTTTCAAATTCTTTGTACATATGCAAAGTATATAGAGTAGTTTCCAGTATAATTTTTTGGTTTTTCTCTGGTACATGACTTAGGGGAAGTCAAAACTCAATTTGTCAGTTTGTACATATGCATATATTTCTCAGGGGGAGATCTGGTATATGTTAGAAAAGTTCTTGCATGCGCCCTTTGTCCTTGATGTCAAAGGGGAACAATAATTTGGAGATTTTTTGGCATGTTTCCATCAAAGATTGTTGGAAGAATGAGGAGTTTGTCATTGATGCAGTTGTTGGCAGCATGAGCATGATGGAAAGGCATAAGGTATACTATTATGTATTGCAGTGTTGTCATTGATGTCAACATTGTATCTTGATATGGAGATCATGGTGCAAATAATTTTGGTTTGTTCTAACATGTTTTGGGATGTTTATGGAAGATATTTTGTAAGATGATTTGATCTAGTAAAGTTGATTGTGATGAAAAATGACTATTTTTTTACTAGTGTTTCTGGGTACAAAGCATCCAATTTTTGGGTTCACACTAGTCCATGAATTAACATTTCACTCTACAGTTCTAGTATGTTTTTGTTGGTTGATAGAAGCATTTAATGCCAAAATTCCATGTTGTTTTGGCTTTTCGTTTGAAAGATATGAATGCCAAAAGTTCGTCCTGGCAATTACAGTCATTTCATGTACATTGCATATGGGTTGGAGATTCTACACTTCTCCACAAATAGGATTTTGTTTTGCGGATTTAAGGAGATTTTGACAGATATTAATAGAGTGTGAGTTCCAGATGACATAGCTTTTTGAGGTTCGCATGTCCAAATATGAGTATACAGTTGAATTTTTTTTGTATTAGGTCTTTTGTGGTGTTGATCTAATAGGCTTGAAGGTATGCAAATATTAAGTAAGTATTGTAGAGTTATGCGGGAGCTATTATAGATCCATTCCAACCTATTTCAAATTGTTTTAAGGATTGAATCTTGGTACGAGGCGTGTGTGGAAGGTTTGAGCTGACAAGTCATATATTGTATATTTTGTATGTTACATCTAATTAGGTCAATCTAATTGATGTTATGTTTGAAGCGAATATATAAGCTAGGTCATTTTCAATGTTTTGAGATATGAGAGATATGAAAGTGATGTGAATGATGTGAATACATTACGAATTTAAGTTGTGAATGTTGAGTAGAGTATCAGAGTGATGTAAATGTAGAGGAAAGTAGAGTGTTAGATCAAAATCAAATGAAGTGTGTAAAGTCAGTTTATTGATCTTCATTGGAACTGTATTTCATGCATATGACAGATGCAATTGTAATAGTTCAATCTAGGTTGTGAGCCACAAACTCTCTTCTATCTCTTTTTCCCAGTGGGCAGTGAGTCCACTTGGATAGTGAGTCCACCTATAGTGAGCATTTTTGTAAATATACTATAACTAGTTATAATATATTGTGAGCTCCTCACCATGGTTTTTCCCATTTTGGGTTTTCCATGTAAAAAATCTCGGTGTTCATGTGTTATGTGATGTTGTTGATGTTTCATGCCTTCTTTCATTTACTACAATTGGATCTGCCAAGTGAATTGGATGTTCAAATGTTTGAATGGTTTAAAAAAATACCGATTCACCCCCCCTCTCAGTATTATAGGTGTTTAATACTAACTCCCTTAGCCTCCTTACATAATTATGTATCTTAGCTACCTTTTCAAACCACCTTCCCTCACCATCAATTTGTCCCTTAGTGATTCCAACAAACCTTCCACCTACCTCTTGTAAAAGCTAAGTTTTCCCCTTCTTCACCATTTTCAATGATCAAAGCCCTAATTATTGGATCAAATGTTAAACCCAAACTTCAAGATAATGAAAAATAGATTTTTTGGTGGAATAATTCTCTTTCTAGATACACCTCCTTAAGTATTATAGCAAAAGAATGGCTTGGTAGCACAAACATGAAGAGAAAACCCAACAAGGTAATCTTGAGCGAAAGCATGCTCATCTTTCCCACGATCCCCCTAATGAAGCTATTAAACATTTTGTAGCTATGATTGAATCTAGAACAAAAAAAAGATTCTTACTAAGGGTTAGGGAGCCCACATAAGATTTTGTTTTCATTGGATCAAAGATGACAACTATGGGTCTAAGTTTACCTCCCATTACCTTAAGAACAAGCATAAACATGAGAAGATCACCTCCATACTAGGAAATGGTGACATTCTTTATTCCAACCCACCAAATTCCTCAATGTAATTCATCAACACCATGCAATTATTTTTTAGGATGTCTTGAGTATGTCATTTGTTAAGAAGAAATTGAGATTGCTCTAGGGGCTTACACCCTCAATAATATTGAGAAAGACCTCAAGAGGATTGGCAAGGACCTCAATAACCATTTAGATCACTTTCTCACTCTTGAGGAATTCAACAAAACTCTTTATGTGGTGGATAAACAAAAGAACCCTAGGTTGATGGTCTCCCTATAAAATTTTAAAAGCTTAACAAAGGTTCTCTAGGCAATATGATTAACAAATGTCTAATTGAGCTCACTCCCAAGGGTTAAAATGAGAACTCATTTTTTACCAAACATCCTAAAATTGTTCTTAACACTTCTTACAAGGTCATAGCTAAACACATTGCTCTTTACATTAAGTTTGTGGTTTAATCCATTATTAGACCCAAGTAAACGAGTTTTCTATGTAGAAGATATATTCTTGGCAATCTTTCCCTTGCCTAGGAAACAATGAAGTGGGCTCAACAAGCTATTGAAGAATGCCTCCTAATTAAGCTAGCATTTGATAAAACCTAAGATTGAACACACTAGCCCTTTTATTCTCAAAATGCTTTGATGGCTTGGGCTTGGTCGCCACCTACTTTCACATATCCAAATGATATTTGTTGATACTAACACTTGTTTGGATGTCAATGGCTTCCTCAAGTTATGTATTTCCCTCTTCAACACTTTATCTTCCAAGGTCACCTACTTGTGGCCTTACTCTATGTTCTTGTTGTCAACACTCTTGAATATCTACTCCTCTAAGCCAATCATTTGAACCTCAACATAGACATCACCCTCACCTAGAACTCTTTGTGTTGAAGTCCCATTTTGTTAATGATAGTTTGATATTCTTGAACAACTCTAGTAAGGAAGTGAGCAATATTATTTAAGTAGTAAACCTCTATTATGTTGACTTTGGATCCAAACTCTCCCCACACAAAATAAAGTTTTTTATGATGATGTATTTCATTCCTCCCCCAAAATTCCTATTGAATGGAAATATATCATCCATCACATCGTCACTAGATATCTTGGTATCCCCTTTGGCTTGGTGGGTTCCCTTCTCTTATGCATGGAATTAGTTTTTGAGTAGTTTAAAGCTAAACTTTAACATTAGGGACACAAGTTCTTGTCTTTCGAGGGAAAAACCTAGATTGCCAATAAAATCTCTTTTGAATACTCATATTTACTTCTCTTGTTGGTTGCACTGCAATAGTAACTATAAGAATCTTACTAAGCTTATCTACAAATTCTTATGGGCTAAGTGGGACGGTAACTAAGGCTTCATAGCTACCTTGTGGCTTCACCTCATTCAACTTAAAACAAGGGAGATCTTGGAATCATTGAGCCCAAGACCCAAGAGATCTCTTTCGTTCTAAATGGATGACCAAAGTTATTCAGGGAGATGAACTTGACAAATCCTTTGGGACAAAAAGTGGCTATGCTACTGCTAAAGGAAAATAGGGATCTGCCAACATGCAAGACAAACTTCCTTCTAATGTTCGAGCACTTCAAAATTAAAGCTTCTCTGCCTCTGCTGTGTATGTGGAAATCTTGGATAATTGTGACCAGGTTTATAGATTGGCGTGACCACTCTCTTAAACATGGCCCAATTTCTCCACCTCGTCCATTTGGTGGAATATATTCATTCAACCGGAAAATCAAACCTCTCACTCTATCAAAAAAGGATTGAAGGCTTCCGTCTTTTCCACAGAGGTGTGCAGACCTCTAAAGACCCGTGGGATTTCTCAGCACTTTCTTGAATTCTTGGGATTAAGCCCCTTTCTTTTTAGCATCTTACAGCAAGAAAAAAGACATTATTGATCTGATCATCCCCCTCATTCTCTCTGATCTTCGCATAAATCTGTCCATCCCATACCCTCCAATTTTCTCAAGGATTAGTATTGGCTTAACTCCAGTCACTTGACTATATTCCCCCTTGAATCTATTTACCTGCAGCTCCTTGTCCCTCGGATAAACAGGCAAATGGAATTGTAAGTTTAGCAAATATGAACAGGTCCAAGCTTAGTGTTGCTCTCTGTGACTCTAAGGCGGATGCCACAGCACAGGTTTTAGCATGACAATTGTTGTACTTCGAACTCCCAGTTGGTGATAAGATCCGTTTCCTCCAGCTCCAGCCATCCTCTGCCCCTACTCCTCCTGACCTGGGATTATCCTGCTAAACACACTTGGATACTATTAACAAAGACCGTCCAGCCATTTTTGACCGTAAATTCTACTGAAAAAATGCTATACAGGGGTTCGTTATCAATGTCAAGGAGATCTCTGATTATGTTAGGCAACTAATTATTAGTCATTTATGGAAAGAAAGCTACACTGCAATATGTAATAACTCTGGTTCTCCGCTCAGACTTGCCACTCAAAAGCTATACACTAACATAATTTTTCAGACGGCATATTTGTCTAATCTTCGGCAAGTTACACCCTAGACCAAACAACAGCTCATCCAACAAATGCAAAGGGTGCAAAGTCAGATCAACAAGCTTGAGATCTTGCAGGAAGGCCTATCCAAATACATTGAGACCTTCACCTCCGGCACTAACCCCATGACCGCTACTGGTTCCTTCCTCCCACGTGAGGGCAAAATCAGGAAACTAGCCGCTTCCAAGAATGGTGTTCCTAATTTCTTGGATGTTCTCAACTATGATAAAGTATGTCCCTTGTGTTGTAGGTAAGGACTTCACTCTCTTGAGCCAAACCCTTCTAACACCTTCAGTATGTTTGAGCTCTTATTTCCAGTTATTTGTCCAGAAACAGCACTCTAAGTTCTTTTTTATACTTGTCTGAATCCTGTTGAAATATGGCTTCCCAAACAACCAATTCAATGGGTCCTTTAATGGAGAAAATAATTTACTTTAAGCACTCTTGGATTAATACCATCTACATGCCAAACGTGGAAGCTTTTAATTTTTGATTGGATTTCATTTAAAATAGTTTTAACAAGATGCACCAGCTCAAACAGAGCGCCCCTGATTTATGAGAAAAAAAAGGGGACTGAAATGAATAAATCAATAATGACTCCAAGTTTGTAGGCTCCATTCTCCATATTCTAAGATGAAAATGTATTTTCATCCCTGGATGGTTTCCAAATTCACAAATATCCCTGGCAATTTCAAACTGAATGTGTTATGGTGAAAATGGATATCTTCTGCTGCAACAGTTTCTTCTTAAAAAGTTTCATTTTGCAGGACTCCCATTTATGCCTCAGTTAAGAGGTAGAAGAGATCCCTGAAGGCATTTAATCCCCATCTAACAGCCTCATTTTCTCTAAAATGACACTTGTTCCACATTTCCATAACACTCTATTTTCTTCTCACTCTTCATTAATCTTTAGCCAGCTATTTGATCCTCTTGTTCCTACGTTTTGTAGGTTGGAGTGTCAATATTGGGTCTAAGCCTTGATCCTCTTGTTCCTACCTTTAAAGAGAATTTCGGTAGCTGAAAGTAACTTTAATATGCCAGAATGCCTTATGCATCATTGTTGCAGACTGTTTTGTAGCTCCTTAACATGAAGCTAGAATTTTCTACATCATTAATGATGAACTTGAAGTAGTGATCAGTCTTATCATGTCTTGCAATCAATTGCACTGAACTATCTATTGCGAGATATATTGTGGGGCAGATTGGAAGAAGTTATATTCCTAATTGTAAGGAACAGTTTAAGATTCACTGGATTCAGGTAATACCATTCTGACCATAGTGATATGCAATTTGCAACTGAGAAAGGAGACAAAGACACTAGCTAACCAACAGAGAAGGGCCCATTCTAAGATTAAAGGCTCATCACCTTGTCGATATAGTAATTCGAGCAAAACAAATGGCACCAACAGGAGAAATGTGTTAGCTATCAGTTTAAATCTCCTAAATTCTTATGGTATTATAGATTTTATATGAGTTGTAGACATAGCATAATGAAGCAATCATAAAGGGGGAACAAGGACTTTCTACAAGATGAAAAGATCTTGCAATTACTGAATACATGTTAAGAAATATACAATTAATTTCAGACTTAGTTCTAAATTTTGAGAGCGTCATTTGTGTGTGCATCTGACATTAAGTAAGCAAATAGTGCATTCAAAATTAGTTCAAGTGCTTGTGACTTGACAAAAGAAATCAATGCGCCACTTGAGGAATGCAACCAAGATAAAATTTATGTTCACATGTTTTAATCAATGCATTAACATGGCAAAGGGGTTGTGTTGAAATGGTAATTGGGAACAATTTTAGGAGTGTGACCCAGGTTTAAACCCGAGAACACTTAAGGAATGAGAAGGGTTAAAATCTTGAGATTACAATGATAAAGGCTTCCCAGAACCTTATGTTCCGTATTTCAACCAAGAAAACAAGGCTGAAATTACGTTTACCGAATAACAAGAAATCAATGCCGAACAAGATATACATTCGAATACTAAATGCTATATAGCGTATACAGTGTCCTTTAAGCTCTATTCATCCTTCAAACTGAAAAATCATGTCATGCAAATGCAAGCTTTGACATTAAAAGACAAATTGCGATCTTAAATTATTGGTAACCGGAGGACATATTGAAATTACCTATGTTTTCAGCCTTCATGTCACCAGAGTGTAACCCAGAAAGATCACTACGGACATCTGAAATGCAATTGACATTCAAGCAGTTCTAGTGCTTTCCTCTCTGTAATTTGGTACCTTTATGATGTCACATAAGGACAAACCTGCTCTTCGTAGTCCTTGATATTGCCTCTGGGATTTTGAAGAAAGCGTTCAATAGAAAAATACTGCAAGGGTACCCCATGGGCTTCTCCTTCGAGGGCAAGATCTGCCATTATCCGTCCCACCAACGGACCCATTTTAAATCCATGGCCAGAGAATCCAGAAGCAATCAAGATAGGGGACTTGTCTCTTGACAATGAAGTTTTTGTCAATGGCAAAAAATCAAGGATGAAATCTTCATCCGGAGACATTGAGTACATGCACGCCTCTGCCATAACAGGGCTCTCTGACATAATATGCCCTCTAAAACCTTCAGCTAACCAAGGACTTACCTTATTTTTTAGTACATCCAGATCAGGGATCAAAGTCCTCTTGTCCGGGTCACATGGATAACCTCCATGGATTGAAACCTTGAGCAACCCAGGGTATTCCAGAGAGGGCGTCCCATAAAAGTAAGGATCATTATAACAAGCAAACGTGGGGAACCCGTTTTCAGGCAAAAAGTTGTCTAAGCCCTCCTCGATTTTCCAATATGCAATAGTGGTATGAATAGGTTGAACAGGCAATTCGATCTTTGCTATTTCTTTAGCAAGTTTCTGGGCCCATGCACCTGCAGCAATCACGCATTTCCTTCCAATTACAGAGCCCCTGCTGGTGCACACAAGGACCCCATTTGACCCATTCCTCAATTTCCACCCGTTGCTAATTTTCATGACTCGGGCATTGTCCCTTAGAGTGGCTCCATTCTTCAAGGCTAAAGACTGAAACATTGCAACTGCCTTGGAGGCTCTTAGTATCCCTCCTCTATTTGTGACAACAGCTATCCAATCCTGAGGCAAATTGATTACCTTGAATCTTGAGCAAGCTTGTTCTGCATTGAGAACTTCATGGGGGATCCCTAGTTTTTTGCAGACACCTATGACAGCTTGGAGGCTCTTGTTTTGGACTGAACCCATGTCTAGCTGCTTGGTTTTGATGTGAACTCTGTACCCAATTTCCTGCTGAGCTTCTTCCCAGAGGGCAAAAGCCTCCTCCATCATTGCAGTATAGTATTCTTCTGGATAAGTTTCTCTGATAGTTCTGGATTCCCCATGGGAAGAGCCTCTGTGGTGTAGAAAATCATATTGTTCCAGAAGAAGAACAGACTTACCTCTCTTGGCAATTTGATAGGCAGTGCAGCTGCCTATTATGCCTGCTCCTACAACTATTGTTTCATATTCACCTGCAATCTCACCCATTGCCCCTCTTTGTTAACCTGTGCTGGGTATTTGACTCCGATATCAATGTTCTTCAGGCTATAAACCTTGGTACTGCAGACTCACTTCGGAAGACCAAGATTCTGTCCGGCAGATCAAGGCTTATTGGATGAACTTTGGCCGGCAATCTCTAGGGAGCAAGTTTGAATACTTTATTCAGCTGCCAGCAGAGATTCTCTACGACTCTCCGTCCTTTTTAGTTTCTTACAATTTACTGATGTCATCAGTACATATGAATTCATGGCATTCACAAATTTCCCTGTCAGATCTGACGAAAGAAATACACCTTGCCGGTCAAAAAAAATATTTTATTAGAATTGCTTAACGTTACGCAAGTTTCTTTTTAGCGATAGGCTATTATACGTCGGCATTTCCAACAGTCTGACGTCGGCGGGAACCCCACGCAATTTACGGCATGACAAAACCATTTTTAATTTTAAATCCGCAAAACCCAAAAAAACAATAACTACTTTTCAAAGTGAAATCGTGGAACACGAAGCATCAAAGTCCGTCAAACAGAAACCAGCTGTATTTTCGGCCATGCCGGCTCTCATCCAACCTCGTTTGTATCTAGGTACCACACAAAAAATTAACTAAACGAAAACTAAAATCAGCCTATACTTTTGCCAGATCAATACAGCTCAAATACATGACGCCATTAATGAAAACAAGATAATTGTTTATTTATTTTAATATAAATAAAGTCTGAATTTATTATTAATTGTTTGAGCGATGAATAGATTATTCTTCAAATTTAAAGATGTTATATAATTGAAAAAAGAGATTTAAAGTGTTAAAATATAAATAATTTAACTGGAAAATTTATATTTACAAAAATAATTTATATAATAAATAAAATAAATAATAATTTATGTTATAAGTAAAATAAATAATAATTTATATAATAAAATAAATAATAATTTATGTAATAAATAAAATAAACAATAATTTATATAATAAATAAAATAAAATATATATAAAATAAAATAAATAATAGTTTATGTAATAAATAAAATAAAATAGAATAATTTATATACTAATTTATATAATAAAATAAATAATAAATTATGTAATTTATATAATAAAATAAATAATAATTTATGTAATAAATAAAATAAATAATAATTTATATAATAAATAAAATAAAATAAAATAATTTATATAATAAATAAAATAAAATCCAAATAAAAATAAAAATAATATAATAATTTTTTAATAAAAATAAAAGTTGTTCTGTGTTATCAAATCCAAACAATAAACAAATAGAAAAATTATGATATTGCTATTAGGATTCAATCGTGTAGTTTTTGAGTCAAACTCATTGACCCATGTTTCTTGAGTAGTGGTTCACAAGAACCCATCTCTCATGATAATGAGTAATCCACTTAGCACTCATTGCATCTGGGTGATGCTCACAAAGGTGAAGCACTGAGTCGTCTCAAGAGGTCACCCATCCTAGTATTGCTCCAGCTCAAGCAAGCTTAACCATAGAGTTTTCCCCATGGTTAAGCCCACTTAGCTTGAATGGTTCATAAGGCACAACACTTGTTGAAGGTTTTGCAAATGGGGTTGCAAGCTAAGTGGGCTTAACCTTGGGGAAAACTCTATGGTTAAGTGTGCTTGAGTTGGAGCAATACTGGGATGGGTGACCTCTCGGGACAGCCCAGTGCTTCACCTCTGTGAGCATCACCTAGATGCAATGAGTGTTAAGTGATTCATTCATTATCATGAGAGATGGGTTCTTGTGAACCACTACTCATGAAACATGGGTCAATGAGTTTGACTCGAAAACTACACGGTTGAATCCTAATAGCAATATCATAATTTGACTCGCTATGGAAAATACCTCCTACTTATCAAATAGAAAAATAAAAAACTAAAGTTGTATAGGAAGTGTTGTTTTTGGAATGAATTGGAGAGGAGGGTAAAGAAGTAGAGAGGGAAGGATAGAGAAAGAGAGAGAGGAGGGTAAAGGGATAGAGGGAGGTAGAGAGGGATAATTGAGATAGAGATAGGGAGGGAGAGAGAGGTGAGATAGAAAAAAGTAGAGAAGGAAAGAGAGATCCAAAGAGAGTGAGAGAGAGAGGGAGGGAGAGAGAGCTAGAGAGGGATGGGGGAGATATATAGAATTAGAGGGGGAAGGAGAGAGAGGTAGAGAGGAATAATTGAGAGAGGGAGAGAAGTAGAGAGGGAAGGAGAGAGTGAGAGAGAAATAGGTGGGATGGAGGGAGAGATAGGTAGAGAGGGATATGTGATATAGAGAGAAATAGAGAGGGAAGAAGAGAGAAAGAGGGAGATAGAAGGGAGGAGGGAGGGAGCGAGAGGTAGAGAGGGATAGGTGAGATAGAGAAAGATAGAGGAGGGTAAAGAAGTAGAGAGGGAAGGATAGAGAAAGAGAAAAACATGATGGTAAAGGGACGGAGGGAGGTAGAGAGGGATAAGTGAGATATGGAGGGAGAGAGAGGTGGGATAGAAAGAAGTAGAGAAGGAAAGAGAGAGCTAGAGAGTGAGAGAGAGAGGGAGGGAGGGGGAGGTAGAGAGGGATAGGGGAGTTATAGAGAGTTAGAGGGGGAAGGAGAGAGAGGTAGAGAGGAATAAGTGAGAGAGGGAGAGAAGTAGAGAGGGAAGGAGAGAGTGAGAGAGAAATAGGTGTGATGGAGGGAGGGATAGGTAGAGAGGGATATGTGATATAGAGAGAAATAGAGAGGGAAGGAGAGAGCAAGAAGGACAGAGAAGGGGGGAGGGAGTGAGGGAGAGGTAGAGAGCGATACGTGAGATAGATCACTGCTTTCTTGACGCCATGCACTTCTTTTCACGACTATAAATAATGTGGGCTCAGCCTATCGGCGTAAGTATTGCACCTTATTGGGGTGCAAGTGCTAGTGTACCATACATGCATATAACATGGGCAGCGGTAATTCTCCATACTCATTGATTAACTTACAGTGATTCTTTCAACATATACCTTAACCTTATCTTGATTCTTTCCCGTGCATGTGGGTTCTCTCTGCTTGAAACACTCCTATTACACCAGAAATAAAATAAAAAAATATTCCTTTTGAATATTTATTAATTAATTTTATTTAATAAAGGATAATAGGGAAAAGGATCCACTATGTGCATCTTAATTTCGTGCATCTTAAAATTTTGTGTCAATGCCAAAATATCTTTAATTTTTATAGTGACTTCCTTAGCTAGTTGATTGCTTAAACCTAAGGTTTGAAGTCATCATCATTGATTTTGATGCCTCGAATATGCATAGTTGTAAAAGATATCCAAAACATCAATTTTTTAACCCCTTACCCATCATAGTCAATTAGCACACCTCATCCTAAAAATATTTAAATAATATCATTACTAAATAATATAAATCCAACAACTATTACTAAATTATTTATTATTAATAAATAATTCATCTAAGCCTAATTGACTCATACCTAAAAGATGTTATACCTATCCCTAATTTCTACGTCCCTCCATTGTGAAACATTCGCTTTTTTACTGCCCCAAGCTGCTTCCTCCACCACAACAGGCGTCCATGGCCACATGTCCACCATGAACAAAGTCGTTGTGTCTACTTTGATTCAAGGAGTGTGAGGTAAGGTTTACAAATTGTGGTTGTTTGATCTTCTTATGGCCACCTTCATTGTTTTTGTTGACTATTTTGTGTTGCATTTCATTCTTGCAATCACCATTGGCCTTGGTGTTTTGGATGGGTTATGAGGACCTACGCTTTATACATGCATAGGGAAAATGTGTCTATCGACACAACCAAATAACAAGGGTTTGGAATTTCCTAGGGCATCGAGATAATTGAGCAATTAAGGCCTTTTTTGACCTTGTTAGGGCTATGAGCCATTTGTCACTGCTTTCTTAAATATCAATGTGTATTTTCCCTATATTTTTGTTTATTACTTTTTAAAATAGAGGGAGAGGATTTGCTAACAATGTGGGTAAATTTGTAATGGCTCTATTACTATTTTTGTTAATAATGTATGATGATTTTCAAGGGTTTTAAAGGTTTTTCTATTTCTATGATTTGGGTGGCTTAAAAAATCTTAGATTAACTAGATCTATATTAATACCACTAAATGTGTTAATTGAATCAAAACTAATTATGATTGTTGAACAAACTTATGGCTTTAGCTCTAGCAGTAGCCCTAGAACAATAGGTTATGCTTCCCTGGAGATTTACCAAAAACAAACAAAATGTAGTATTTGAATATGAGATATCACCATAAGAGCATTTATATCAACGGTGCTTGACTTGGAGTGAAGTTCTGATATTTTAGAATATCATGTTAATAAAATTGGACAACTACGTCCTTGAGGTTTTGAGGCTTCCATCACAAATGTGAAGAGAAAATATACAATTTAATGCCAGCCTAGTAAAGGAGAAATATCAAATATGAGAAGGGGCCAATTCTCAAATATACACAGTAAGACATTGATTTGTACTTGTAGAGATTATTGGGTGGTACTCTCTACCCATCGGTCATCTTTATAACACTAACATTGTTCCTACTTGAGATTGTAAATGACATTGATGAATGTGATACATTTTTCAAAGTAGTTCACAAACTAATTTTTTTTAAGTGAGTTTATACCTGAATTCTAAGTGACACAAACTTTTGCTACATAGGCAAATCCTTTTCTGTATATTTATGTCAAGATAGGAGCACAAAAAGTATGGTAGTGAACCACTCATCATAAGTATTGGGTTCATGCATATGCATAAGATGCCCTTAATTATCCTAAATATTTTTTTTAAAAAAATACATTTTATTCATAATGCAAGTAGATGGTAGGGCATGTGCACCAAGATGGGGCACAAAAAAGTGGACAAATGCCCCAAAACAAGCAAAACGTGCTCGTGTTATGGCTCAGATTTTCCAAGCCATAACACGAACATGCTATTTGAATAAAAACCATGTTCGTGTTTTTAAAACTCAAAACATGATCACACTTTTAGAACAAAAAACACACATAGGTTTTTATGAAAGAAAAACGTGTACACGTTTTTATGAAAGAAAAACATGTACGCATTTTTTATGAAAACAAAACGTGAATGTGTTATTATGAAAGAAAAACGTGTACATGTGGTTTTATGAAAAAAAAAATGCATACGTTTTTTGCTCAATAAAGTTATAAAAAGAAAAAACCTGTCCATTTTCCTCACTCGCGGCTTGTGTTTTTTGTAATGCTTTTCTTGCCCTCAACCCAACATAATATGAATGTGTTTTTTCTATTTACAACCTAGCTTCATAATGCCACACCAAAGAAGAGGTAAGTGTTGTTTTTTTATGCATTAGATTTAAATTCTATTTGCATTTGAAAAAATGGATTACTTTTATCAATTTCATGTTTTTTTTGAAATTTTATAACAGATCATATAAACCTTGAGCCACAACCAAATTTAAATGATGAAATGCTTGAGGAAAACCCTAGGATGCTTGAACCTCCAACCCTTCAAACAAACCTTGGATAGAGCCAAGAGGATTTGTTAGATCATCTAGAACAAAACAAGGTTGTAATTTCTGAATTAGTTTCAAAATTGAGGGGTTCAACATCAAACCTGCATCACCTATCCCTTGCCTCAACATTGGAAGAAATTATGACGAATTTTGGCACAATCACAAATTAAATAAATCAAAGGAAAACTTATAGAGATTCATGTCTTGAATTTTATGCAATTTTCTTATGATCAAATGAAAAGGAAAGATATAAGCAAAGCAAACATATGTGTTATTTTTATGGATCCTAGAACCAATGAACCTATTCCTCCAAATTCAAAGAAGTTTCCAATACATTGGTGAAATCATGATGAGATAAGAAATAATTTTTGGGATAGGTGGTGGATGGTCTTTCACCAACCTCCATGTAATAATTATGAGGTGCCACTCTATTTTCTTAGAAACTATACCATGAGTTTATCCTTCATGAAATTCCTAATTATTCTGATATGGGAGAGTTTCAAGGTAGAGGTGGAGGCTCTGCCCAAATAGACCAGGAACTCATTGGGTAGATAATCGTTAACATCAAAGAACACTAGCACAAAGACTTGTTTATCATGTGACGGTTCTAGTAGTCATTAGGGAGAGTATGGAGATGTAGACTCTCCATGCAGTGGCTAGCCTGACAAACACCAATATAGAGCATAGAACATGAATATCCTACCCTTTTACCTCACACAATGAGGTGTCCCTAGCTCTCATATATACTCAAAATGTTGTAATCTATGCTTTGGGAGAGATTGTGATGCAAAGGGTGCAAATGGTTCCACCTCCCATGTTTTCTCATTGTCAATACAAATGTTATGGGAGTAGCGGGGGTCATCAAGGTGGTGCATCAAATAATGCGGTGATGACAGATACGTTGCTAAATGAGGTGTATGTTGATCTAAATTAACTCTAGTGTCCCTAGCTCTCATATATACTCAAAATGTTGTAATCTATGCTTTGGGAGAGATTGTGATGCAAAGGATGCAAATGGTTCCACCTCCCATGTTTTCTCATTGTCAATACAAATGTTATGGGAGTAGCGGGGGTCATCAAGGTGGTGCATCAAATAATGCGGTGATGACAGATACGTTGCTAAATGAGGTGTATGTTGATCTAAATTTATATTTTATCTATTAAATACTTGAAATCTGTAAATATAAATAAATTTTTAATTATATAATTGAATTAAACTAATGCAAACATTATACATTTTAGGGTGTAACATTAGAGGGTGGTACATCATCAAGCATTCCTACAACAACTTGTACACCTGCATTTGTATCAGAGGTAAAATTTGTATAATATATCAAAATAAAATAATATTTTCTATTCAAAATAATTTTTAATATTTTAAAATATAACTTTTTATTGAATAGGTTGGTATCATATCACCATCTATTACACATGTTTCCATGAATTCTTATGGCATTGGATTTACACAAGTACACTATAACACATGTAGGTTTGATTTTGCAAATTTCAAATTTGGTGTTTATATATATTTTTGTTTTTGATTTTAATCTATTATTGTTTGTTTAATTGATAAATACAATAGTCACACTTGGACTAGCATAATTGGAAGTTGGTGTTAGTGAAACAATTTCATCATCAATGTGCTTAACTCTGGATGAGTATGAATATATATGCTTAATAATGTTTATTTTGTGTCAATTGACATTAGTAGACCTATGAAAAATAATTGATAGATATGTCTTTGTTATGTTATAGATGGACGTAAACACCCCTGTGCAAGGACAAACATCTCTTGATGATGTTAAGCGTCATAGGAAAGAAGAGTTAGACTACTGGTATGTTGTAAGTATGTTTATAATATATATCATTTTAAATATTTTTTATAGTTTTTGACTTTGGCATAGTATCTAATTTTATATTTTGTATATATAGGTCCGGGTACAAAATAGTAAGTGCGGGAGATCAAAATGACACAAGACAACAATTGTTACAAGTGATTGAGATTTAATGTATAGTCTAGAAAAAAGAGGCCTAATGTTTGAGAAATAGTGTTCAATATCCATAGATGAACATATTTTGTATGCCTGTACATGACACATCGATAACATTTTTGGTGTGGTTATATGTATGAATGATGTTTTGTAAACTGGGAGATAATACATAGGCCTCATGGCTTTGTGTGAAATTTTGTGCACCCTCATGATGACATTGTATGACATTTTGATGACATAAATTGAATGACCTCATGGCCTTATGGAGATCAATTTATATAAATATTTTATGCGTAAATTGGTAGCTTAAATGGTTTAAAATGTTCTCATAATTTACTTAGCCCCAAGCGGTGTATGTATGAGGACCCAAAAGTTGCAACAATACTCATATCTTTCTATTGGAACCACTTGGTACATTAATACAATATTAAAAAAATTGTTATACTTGTAGTAAAAGAATGAGATCGTATATTTTTTCTTAGTCTCATATGTCTTTTATAACCCAATTGTGATCTATGATTTGTTGCCATATGCCTTGTATAACCTTTTAGAAATGAGGCTATATCACAAATTGATTTGTATGATGTGGAATTGTCTAGGGTATTTTTGCATGGTGTGACACTATATTATCTACCAAGATGCATGATATAGCCTTGTCCAAGTCTAGGCCCTACAAAACATAGCCATATTTATGGTAATGTTACAAGCTTCTATAGAGTTTTTGCAACCTTCAAATCCCATATCCAAAAAAAATAAAATTAATCTAATTTCCTATCATGTCACAGCAAATGAACTACAAAGTCAAATTCATCAGCTTATCAAAAACAAATAATTACCATATTCCTCTCTAGTTAATCAATTTCTTAACTCTTTCATGTAGATCTAGTTTGTTTATTCATATTGTTTAATTATTTGATTGCATCTTAAATCAATTTACTATAGGAAAAATAAATGGAGCCTTGGGAAAGTGTTTATATACTCATATAAATTTGGTGAAGCTTGATATTGCATACGTCACCTCACTACAACAAATCCTTGTGATTAGCTCCCTTTTTTGCTTCCACCCATTGTTTCAATGTATTTTTTTCCAATTTTTTGAAAAAGTTGGCATTATTTATTGGGTCGGTGCTATTTTTGGCGTTTATTGCACCGACTAGAATAAGCTTACACTAAATTTGGTGCAAAGCAGCGCCAACTTTTGTGCCATGTTTAACATCGGGTTTAACGCCAAGTTCGACACCAAATTTAGTGTCAATTTTAGCTTTGAGTGTAGCACTAACAATGGTGCCTGATTTAACGCCTAATTATGCACCTACTTTGGAGCATACTTTAGTACCTAGTCTATCGTCGAGTGTAGCGTCAAAATTAGATACATTGGAGTAAGAAACAAATATCGCTAGAACACATCTTGTTGTCTCCTCAATAGCCTGAGCAAAGCATATCAGAGACACCAAAGTATATCGAGGAAATATGACATGTTGTCTCACTGATGGACCAATACAACGACATGATGAAGAGAGTTATTAATAAAGTACACAGTTGTATCAATGAGACATTGTGAACCCAAATCCTATACCCGCACAAACATGGAAAACAAACACATAATTAGATCAATATGCAAGTATGAACAAGGATTCCCATGAAATCCATTTGCAATGCTCAAATAGGAAAGAAAATGAAAAAATGAACAAAGAAATCAATGAAATCCTATTCTAAAATGAAAACTCTTGATCCCATGGGGGAATTGGTGCCAATTGTGTGTAGAAATTGGCCCTTTCCCAACTCCTTTGTAAGCTTTTTGATGATTTGGTGATGGTTGAAGTTCCTTGATGAGATTTTGGCATAACCTAGCTATGAAGCCATAAAATGATGAACACTTGATATGAAATGGATAAAATTAGCTCCCAATGTGAGGAGAGTAACTTTGCATTGAAATTGTGGATGATATTGCAATAGAGGAGGCCTATATTTATAGATTTAAAGAATGGAAGATTGAAGAATTTGGATGAATGTGGGACAAAAAACCAACCAATGAGAAGAGGCCACTTGTCCACATGTGATTGGAGGAGGAATGAGCACATTTTGGTCAATGTGCATGATAAATGCTATAAGATTCAAATTTGAAATTTGAAAGTGACATGTTTAGAGGGAAGGGAAATGGAGTTAATGTCACTTGGCTCAAGGCCAAGGACATGTAAGAGGCTTTAAATGCCTTGTTGGAAGAACTAAGTCCACTTGGATTCGAATTCAAATTTGAGGGAATATTCCCCTTTTATGCCATGTTGAGAGAAAATAGGCAATTTAATAAATCAAAGTAATTGATTTATTGTGCAAGTTGAATTCTCTAGAGGATGTGACATAGATTAAGATTAAATTAACCAAAGTTTAATTAATTTAATGAGGAATTTAGGAGATGTGACAATTTAGACTTAAATTTATGAATTGATTTAAATCAAATTGAGAGGAAGGATTTAATTAAATAAATGTTTTGATTTATTTAACTAAAGGGGATAATGTTAGATTAAATCAAATAAGGTTTAATTTATTTAATTTAATAAGAGGAATTTTAGAGTTTTAATTTAAATAAAATGGATTATTTAAATGAATAGAGGTAGAGGATTAAATTGAATAATTTAATCAGCAGAGGAGAAAGACCTAATTAAATAAATAATGATTATTTAATTAAGGGATGAAAGGTGATGATAAGATGAGAGTATGATTCTAGATGAAACAATGTTAGTAATCAGGATCAAGTGTGTTGGTCAATTTTTCATGTCTATAGACACAAACCTATCTAGTTAACAAAAAGTACAGTCTCCCCGATATAGCGATGAACTGACAAAATAGAGTTATTAATAAACTAAACAGTGGTATCAGTGAGACACAAACCTATCAGGCTGAAAAATAGTATGGTTTCCTCAATACAGAAATGAACTGATAGAAGAAAAGAGGATTGGTAGGAACAATTGCTATCTGTGGAATATAAACAAAGTTGCCCTGATGAGCCAACAACACAAAGAATGCCATAAGTGATTAATTGCATGCCTAAGGTATGATATCAGAGAGACTAAGGGGTAACGAGGAGTTATCATCTAATATCTCGTCGATGCCCTAAAGGAAAAACAATGACATACACTCACTTTGATGGGAAATATGGATATCGGCCAGAGTAAAATCACGGTCCCATCGATACAGTGATAATGATTTCTTTTGAGTGATTTGACAACCCAAGATATCGAGGAGATATTCAAATTAAATTTTCTCCCTGATGATAAGATTAAGAGAAAGTTGGACATTAATGAACCACATTCGAGCAAATTAGACCTCAATTTGATCACATTTTTGTGGCATCGGACTGAGGAGGGTGGCATCGGGCTGAGAAGGGTGGCGGAAGTATAGTCCTCCAAAAGGAAATTAAATGCCACCTCGAGGGAGTCGTATAAAAGAATTAATGGACTTAGATGGCCTTTCGATCACTGAAAAGCCAAGCGACTATGTCAAGCGATGAAGCATCAAGAATCGAGAAGATAGACTAAAAAATGGACACTCTAATTAAGTTATGTTGCTCAAAAAATCAATCCACTTTCTCGGGCTTCATAACGAATCAAAGGCTCAAGAAGATTTGTTTGAAAAAACACATCCCGTGTCTAGAAGCCATGCGGATGGTGATAGGGAAGAAGTTTTGCTTCTCCAATAACTGGGCAAGGGAAAATTCAGACATTGCCTCTCGTTTTCTAGCGTCATTTCTAGATCTAAACCTACTGAAAGTGAGGTGCTTAATCCTGCTCAAGATGGTCTTCAAGGCAACATTTCTGCTCAATGATGTGGATGTTGTGGCGGTGGCACAACTGGGAGTTGGAATTCCATTATTAGATGACATTGACAAAATGTTTCTAAAAGATGTAGAGGTGGACTGGCATCCCTTCATCATGGACGTGAGAGCTGAAGGTTTGGAGTGCCACAAGAGATGGGTAACGGTTGGCTACAACTTCTTGTGTAGATGGTTGGGATCGAACGAAACAGAAGGCTTGGAATGGTTTCAAGCATTTGCAAACTTGGTGGAATCCAAAAAATTCTATGACGAAGAAGAATGAAGGATGGTATCAGGTGGGGTGGCGGAGTTTTGTCTTGTTTTAATCACCAATAACCAAAAACCTAATTAAATGTATGCTCCTAGTTTAATTGAATTGCTAACTGACTCAGCAGGGTTTTATTTGTAACGTTTTACTTCACAGTATCAATGTTGTTGTTTCCAACTTCACGCAAATTTTATTGTACTTAATTTATGTACATTTTTTAAAGAGGTGTTAGGAAAATCAACCTTTTATCATTTTTATTGTAGCCAACGTGACAAGGGGCTAAAGTTTTTCCTTTTATGCAATTGTTGTTTAAATTTTAGTTGTATAGGTGATTTTATGTAAATTGTAAATCGAACATAAAATATATATTGGAATCCTTTTCTATAATGGTGGTACAAAAAAACAAAAAGGACATGAGACCATTAATTTCATAGTAAATTCCAAAAAACTGAGCAACAAAATAAGTTAAATAGTCAAATGGAACCTTTCCTTAAGTACGAAGGGAGATGAAAAGTTAAAAATATATTATGTATGTTGTTTCTTCTTCTTTTTAAAGGATGGCTAAAATTTTGGGTAATGTGGTGATTAAAAGTGCATTTTTCATACTTTGCACTTTGTTTTATATTTGAATTGGTGTTTAATTATAATAAGAATGATTTGGTCTAATTTTAATTCTTTTGAGTATGAATTAGTTTATTTATTTGAAATATTAATCTACATAATATGCGTCGAGAGAGGTATTTTTTTTTTCATTTTTAGAAATTCAAAATACCATTATTAAAAAAATACCTCTAAAAAATGATATCACTCGATATATATTATATAAATTAATATTTAAGATAGAAAATCTAGTTTATCAACAATTAATTTCTAATATATTTATTAATGTTAGGATTAGGGTTAGGTTTAGAGTTAGGGTTAGGCTATGAGTTAGGATTAAGGTTAGGTTTAGGGTTTATTTTTGTATTTGGGTTATGGCAAGGGTTAAAATTAGGGTTAGGGTTATGGGTAGGGTTTTGAGCTAGTTTGTTTTGTCTAGTGTTTTGAATCAATATAGACTTGTTAATTTTTGTGGTGGATCTTGTTAATTTGATTTTTTGTAAGGGTGGTCGTGGGCACTAAGTGCCATTCAATTTTTTTATGATGTATTTGTTTGCACTCAATATAATGCATGCAACTTTGCTACTTATTACAAATCAAGAAAAGAGATTAATGCATAACAAATGAGATAACACGATTCAACTAATATTCTTTTTTATGATTTTTTTTTAAATTTTATTTAAAATTATTTCGTAGATAATTTTTTGGCTGAATTCATGATTGTTTGGTCCTATGTGCATATCTTAGGGATTAGAACATATTAAATAAATAATATCCTAGGCCTATGTTATCCATAAAAAATGTGTTATAGTTATAACATGTACTATGATGTTTACTTCTATTTTATCACTTGTTAGACATGTGTGTGAGTATATAATAAAAGCATCCTAAACTATTATTTCTTCATAAGTGTAAGAGAGTGATAATTAATTTCATATAACCATATATTCTATTCATTCAAACATTAAACATTAAGAAAATTACAAGTAGATAACATAGTTTTTCTTACTAAATCAAAATGTGTCTCTTTGAGAGAGACAAACTATATAATGATATAGCTTATTCATTCAATCATTATCCAATAGAAAAATTATAAAACATAGCATATTATTCTATTTTTTAAGGATAGTGTATGTGCTCTAAATGGTTAATAAAGATATTTTAATTTTCTTGAGAAAATCTTGGTAGAAGTCATTAATGGAACCTTATAGTTTTTGGAGAAATTAATCTTATATGATTTCATTTTTTGTAAAAGAAGGATGTGATTTTATGTTTGATTTCATAATAATTGTCATTTCTAATTGATTCAATTATGAAAAATATTTAAGTAGGCGTGTCTTTCTATCACCGTACCTTTTTTTTAATATTGTTCTCTCTCTCTCTCTCTCTCTCTCTATATATATATATATATATATATATATATATTTCTCTTTATCAAATTCTATAAATTTTGGCAAGGGATTCACAATCTTCGATTCCAATAGAGATATTCATTAAAGACTGGAAATTTATGTGCTCTCTTTTCCAAATTATCATGTACACCTAGTCCAAATGGCTTCAAACTGTATTACGAGGTATACACATTCATTAATACCCTTTTTTAAAAATATTTTAGTTATTGAATTGATTATATGGTTGCACACCTTCCTTTTATATGTTCCTATTCTATATCACAAATGAGAAGGTTATCTTGGAGGTAAGTCTAAAAAATCCCTCTTAGTTGTGATGAAGTTTTTGATTTTACTAACAAAAGAGTGTCTCTTTGATCTTTTTATTTCTTTACTACTTTCCAACATTGATTTTTCTTAATATTATTGTGAAAGTATTTTGTTCAAGTGAAATGTAAGTGCAACAAAACAAGGACAATCTTCAACCCTAAATGCTCAACCCCTATACCCTCTACCCTATACATTGGACCATCAACCCTAATCCTTCAACCATATACCCGCAAACCTATAACCTAAACGCGCGCTTTACCCTCTACCCTTAAACCCTTAAACACTCAAACCTAAACCCTAAACCCTAAACCCTTATCCCTTAAACCCTAAACACTTAAACCGACCTCTACCCAATACCTTGTCCCCTCAACCCTCAACCATCAACCCTTAAACCCAAGTAAAATCTTTACTCTAATACCTCAACCCTCAACCCTTAATCCCATAATCCCTCAACCCTACCCTCAACCCTCAACTCTCTACCCTCTACCCTCTACCCTCAACCCTTAACCCTCAACCCTCAATCCACAACCCTCAACCCTCAACCCTCAACCCTTAAACCCTAACCCCTCAACCCCTATACCCTCTACCCTATACATTGGACCCTCAACCCTAATCCCTCAACCCTAGTATACCCTCAATCCTATACCCTCAACCTTAAACCCTCAACTCTCAACCCTTAAACCCTTAAACCCAAGTAAACTCTCTACCCTAATCCCTCAAACCTATACACTCAACCCTTTAAATCTTAAACACTCAAACCTAAACCCTTAAACCCTCTACCCTCTACCCTCAACCCAATACCCTCTACCCTCAACCCTAATCCCTCAACCCTCAACCCTTAATCCCTCAACCCTCTATCGACCTCAACCCTCAACCTTTAAACCCTAATCCCTCAACCCCTATACCCTCTACCATATACATTGGACCCTCAATCCTAATCCCTCAACCCTATACCCTATACCCTCTACCCTAAACCCTCAACCCTCAACCCTCAACCCTTAAACCCTCTACCCTATACATTAAACCCTCAACCCTCAATTCTCAACCCTCAACCCTTAATCTCTCAACCCTCAACCATTAAACCCTAAACCCCTATACCCTCTACCTTATACATTGGACCCTCGACCCTATTCCTTTAGCCATATACCCTCAAACCTATACTCTAAACCCTCTACCCTCAACCCTAAACCCTTAAAATAAGTTGATGAATGTTTACGAATTATGTAAACCAATTGATAATGCAAAGTAAGAAATAGATTTCAACTCACCTCAGTAGGGTAATGAATCCTTTGTCTGACCAAACAAATAGTGACTTGATTTCTAATAATATTAATGTGAATGCCGGTTTTGAGGTTCTACTTGCACCTGATTTGAACACGGGTGTCTTTTTTGCTTGCTTGATGGAGTCTTTTAGGTTTTTATCATCAACATTACCTTGGTGGTAATTACCACTGCTATCATCGTTACTGTCAACCATATGATCATTATTGTCATCATTGTTTCCATCCCCAAAGAAACCTGTAAGAATTTCATTCAATCCTTCTTCATGCATTGCATTTTCATTCAATCCTTCTTCATTAAGGCTAGGTGGAATGTCATTAGTGTATGCGGATCTCACCAGCTCTTGAAATTTCTCAGGTGGTAATATTTTCTTCAATCTTTCTCTTTTTGCCTTGGTATTGTTTAAAGTATGGTTTGGATCATCTCATCCAAATCTTAATAACCCAGTTGAATCTTGGGTGTTAGTATGTGTTTCATCAACATCTTCTACCTATTAACAAATGCAAGCATTATTTAATGCTTGGCAACAATTGGATAAATCATAAATGTATCAATTTCAAAGAAGTATAATCAAATATGGCTTAAAAAATAAAAATAAAAATTGTATAAACATATATACATCAATTAAATTATGGAAAATGATTTTATAGACTACCTTTTTATACAATAATTTAAATAAAACACAATTTTGACAACATAGTTTATAAAACATCAATCCACACTCATTTGTTAGTCTTCGGTTTTCTGCCCTTAATAACATCCTTAGGGATACCTTGTTCTTCCCTTTTCTTTCATGCAAGAGTGTGTTTTAAGAAGGGGCAATCAATCAATAACTCATCCCCAATGGTAAGGTCCATAATAGCCTCAACCATTATCAATCTATCAACCTCTCTTTCCCTATCTCCATCTTTATCATTTATAACCTCAACAAATTGACAATTCGGTCTTATAGTAGGGTCCCTTCCCTTACTACTATTTATAAATCCTACAATATTTTTTTGTGTGTATGCACGTCCATCTATATACATAAGATGAACTCTATTATTTCTTTTCCACTTTCCAATTGGAGATGATGTGTATACATATTCAAATTTAGACCATATGCTGACAAGCTAGGCTTATATTATGTTAGCCTTCTCCACTCACCACTGTAATATGATGGACCATAATATGGCATTAATCTCCTAGTGATTTTTTTTGAATTATTTCTATGTTTAGATCCCACATGTACATTTTGGACAATAAAGAGGCCTAGATTCGCTCCATGAATATTGGAGGGTCGTATCATGTAGTTGTATCCCCATACACTCTAGGTAGTTGTTGATCACTAGGCCAAGCACAATATAGTCGACGATCAAATGTCTCTTTGTAAATTGATCTCAAACTCAAGGGAAAGTCATTATCTCCATCACATTCATTCTCATAAGGTATGTAGTCCACCTTCCCCTTTTCTTTAAGAAAATTATGCATCTTCACACTAGTTCTTGTTCTATTACTTGTTCTCATCAATTCCTCATCTTCCAAGCTGGCATATTGGCACATATTTTTGTTAGATGTATCATCTGATAAATGATCATTGCCATCTAGGCTAGAAGTCGGTGATCCAGGAAACTTTAAACCAAGAACTTTATCCTGCAAGTATCCATTAAGAAAAAATTAGTTATTTAAATAATATAAAACAATGTTTAAATGAAGTATACAGATGATTTATATCAAATTGGAAAATTCCTTACCATAATTATTATTGGATTTGAATCGATTGTAGGAGGCATACTATCGACTAGAAGCTCATCATATATGTAATGTCTTTGTACAATCGCTCGTTTGAATTGTTTCTTTCCATGACATACAAAACATCCACAAACAATAATTTTCTCAAAGTATTCATCCCATGTACTATAGTCCTGATCAACCTCTTGTTCAGTGTAATCACTTGTTGTGTCTACAGGAACCATTGTCATATCCTCTTCCACCCACTGTCGTCTACGTGATTTAACAATTTTAGGTCCATGTCCACGTACATATCTTGTTCTTTTGCTAGTTGAACGCTCAGGCTCTGCATTTTCTCCAACCTCCATCTAAAATAATCAACAACATGCATTAATTTATGTCAAGATTGGATAATACATTATAAATTTCAATAATACTGTGAAAAAAGATGGACATATCACAAAATACCATCAAATCATTTTTTTCCTAAGTTAAGTCAAAATTTGAGTACTTGATGTCCCACTTCAACCATTGTGTCCTCATTTGATATGACATGATTTGTTGCCATGGCCTTGTGTTGCCCCTATAATACACAACATAGTAAATAATATTTAGTACACTAATTATATCATTTCAACGAATATGCTATCCAACACAAAACCTCAATTTACTCATACATTTGACATATTGATATCATGTTTTGGCCATCCTAATTTTCAAAATTTTCCCTTAATCATAGAATCACATTTAATCACCATTCTTGTGAATTTTCAACCAATAAGTTTGACCTCAGAGGCCTCGTGGGCAGAAAAATGACTTTATCTCCTCTATGTTGTAGCATTTGTGAATTCATAAACACCTTCCTCCTTTGGTTGAGGTTGCTTTCTCTTCTTACCTCTGTTGTATCTATAGATTTCGTTGTCATAACTATTTCCACCCACTTTATTCTCTATGATTTAGTAGTTCTAGACCATCCACAACCTCTATCCATGGCCTCCTTTAGATCCTGTAATACACACAAATTATAATAGTCACATAATAGTTGTGCACCAAGAGAATATTGTTGAAATTATCTTGTTAATACACTCGCTTTTCATTAAGATGCACTATGAAAAACAAAACAGGACATTGCAATATTTTTCTCTTCACAAAAAGTTTACACGCTGAATCTTGACAACTAGAGGTCAAATCTTATGATTACAAGATTACTACAAATTCACATCAAAAAGATATTTATTTACAAGCTAACTACAAATGAAACCTATTACTAATAATTTTAGCTGGTTCTCTACCTTACACTTCTTCCACAAATTCATTAAAACCATAGATATTTTCTATTTGAAAACTAGAGATTGGATTCCTTATTATTGATTGAAACTTAATTTAGGATGGAATGATGAGATCTAAAAAATTTTAGAAACATGTCAAAATATGTAATATATGCATGGATAAAGGCAATAGACAAATATATATGATAATACATATTGAATGATCTATCAATAATACATTAAATAAGGGTGGGTTAGTGGGATCAAAGAGATTACACAAAAAAATCCCAAACCCTAATCAAGATAGTAGCAATGAAACATAGATAAGGGGTGCATCAAAGCCCTAATAAAGTATAAATGAATCATATCTACTTTAAAATGTTAGATTTATAACCTTAATGTAGAAGGATAAACTCTATGGATGAAACCTGAGTGTGTTTAATAATTTTTGGTTCATGAATTTATATAAGGAAGAATAACATGCATTAGATAAATATCCCAAGTAAATTAATTAAATCAAAATGAATAAATAATATAACCTACCGAGGATAAAGAGTTGAGAGTAATAACACCCCTAAAATAAATGCTCAAAATTAAATAATAAAAATAAAGGTATTTATTTATCGACTTCCATACAAAATACATCATTTTACACAGGTAGGCGTTAAATTAAGTGCACTTTGCACCGCCTTTAACGCTCCAAAGAGATTATAGTTAGGGTTCAGAGTCGGCTAATGAATCAAAAACGAAAAAATAAAAAATTCTCTTGAAAATATTTGAAAAGTTTGGAAAAACTCCATCGAGCTTTCTGGAAGCTCTCTTCTCGGCCGCGATAGGGTTTCACCTGGAAGTTGCATCTAGAGATTTCATGGAGTTTTCTGAGTAAAGAGATTGTTGGAGCCGCGCGTGGTAAGAATTTTCTTTTTACTTCTAGCTAGTGTGACTTGTTTTTGTCGCTTGTATCATGTGTGATTTGCATTAGTAGTTGGCATCATCTAGTGTAGGTAGGTATATATATGACACTTTTATCAATTTTTTTGGCAGATTTAATGTCAGGGATAACTTTAGTGGCGAATCTTCGCCAATTGGCGAATTTTAGGAATCTGGCAATTCAAATTTGGTGAATCTACCGTATTTGCAGGGTGTTCAAATCGCCAGGAATTCACAGACTATCGATCCAATGCATGTCCATTCGCTAGCAATTTTTTTTTATGAGGCATGTTTAGGTAATAAATTCACCATAACAGAATACGCGTTTCCAATGCACCGATCAATATTTTCGCCTGGAATCCTGGGGAGCATGTCAAAGTCACCTAGATATTCACCAATACTATTAAAACAACATTATATGAAGACCCATTTCGCTAATTAAAATTTACAAATAGTTGCTTGTGAAGACCCATTTCGCCAATTAAAATTTATAAATAGTTGCTTATGAGGACCTATTTCACCTTGAAAATTTTGAGGTATCGTTGTATAAGCACGCAGGATTCGCCAAATTTTTAACATACCATTTCAAAATCCCGCGGAATTCGCCAAATATGGATTGATATAAATACAATTGAAACTGTTATTCGTTCTTACACATTTTGTTTGGTTTTACACATTTTGTTCGGTTCTGAGGTTCTACTTCTCAATTCAGAAGTCAGTGAAAGCCGAAAATATAGACTCAAAGGTGAGTGATCATTTCTTCATACCGTTATTAGTTATTAGACTATTAGTTATAATAATAAGATTTCTTTATCTGTTTTCCATTCTTGCTTCAGTCTTAAACATAATTTTAAGTAGGGAATGGGATCTATATTCTCTGTCGGTCTATCCTTCTTAAACAAGAAGACATTTTTTTCCAACTTTTATTCGAAGTGAGATCAATATGTCGAGCAGCAAGGGTAAGACTCCTGAGCAGGCGGGTAATGAAGAGATTGGGAGGCCATAAAAACGCCCAAAACAGAGAGGTACCATACAGTCTTACTTTGGAATTGGCAAAGCTTCTAATCCATCAGATCAAGGTGGAGCTACACCATCAACTCTTCCACCAAATATTATTGAAGATGGAGATACATCATCAACTCTTCTACCACAGGAAGGTCAAGGTGAGATTGTCATTGTGTTAAATCAAAATGTATCAAATGAGGATGGCAATACCATAGAAGATGTTCCAAGGGATACCCTGGATAGGAAAAATGAGATAATCGACTTGGATGAGGATGATGTTGGTAGCAAGAAAAGAAAAGGCAAAGCAAAATCAAGGTGTGAGTGAGAAATGACAAGGAATTTTCAAATTGGTTGGTTGTCAAAGTACCCATTCCTTGAACTAGTAGGGGTATCAAACGAAAATGATATTGAAAGGGCAACAGAGGTCAGATGTAAGATTTGTAGTTGGAAAAGTGGAAGAGACAAGACGATGCAGTTAAAGCTTGACACTATAGAAAAGCATATCGGAAAATTTTATGAAAAACAAATTGTAGACGGAAAGGAACAATAAGTCGTACGATGGAAATCAAAGGAAGAATGTCTTCATGTTAAGTATGCCGCAGATTATGGAGAGCATAATCATAGAATGTCAAAAATTAAAAAATGTGAAGGTACACTTGAGTCTCATTTTGGAAAAGCCATGGCAGCAGCAAATCTGTCAAAAACTGTTCAGATGAGTGTTGTTTTTCATATTTTGTCTAGGGGGTGTCCTATGACAGACTACCCAGAATATTTTGATTTATTATCTTATTTGAGTGTTCCCCACTTTCCCTTCTCACATTGGTCAGTAAACATTGGATGGGAATGGGAAAACTATCTTGCTGCAGTGGAAAAGCAAGATTTGAAGGAGAAATTAAAAGAGTCAAATTTCATTGCATTATCTTTAGATGAAGTTACTGCGGTAGACAATACTTCTTGGGTTTGTATGCATTCGTATACTATCAAACAACATGTTCGCCAAGCTCATCTTCTTTGTGTTCGTAAAATGAAGGATAGTTCAACATCGCAAAATCTATTTGAACTAGTAAAAAAATCTTTGAATGAAATTGCAGGTATGGATGAGTTGACAATTGCCAAAACGTTGGTGTGTGTAGGAGCTGATGGAGCTGTAGTGATGCAAGGTCAAAGGAGTGGTCTTTGCACAAAGTTACAAAATACTTGTGCACCATACATGTTTGGCATTCACTGCATGGCCCCCATAATGAATTTAGCATTGAAAATTGTAAGCAAGTTTCCTACAGTATCAAAAGTTGAAAATCTAGTTCGCGAGATCTATGCATACTTCTGCCGAAGTCCCAAATGTTTCCTTGAATTTCAAAATTTTGCTGAGGGAATAACACCTGGAAACAAGCTTCTCAAGGATGTCGATACTAGATGGATCTCCTTGCATGGACTAGTGCAACGAGTTCTTTCAGAATATCAATCCTTGATTGGAGTGATGTACGAGCATCGCAACACAGTAGACAAAGCTCCTGACCTCTTACATAGGTTAAGCGATATAGAGACACTCTTGAATTTAGCTAGTCTTCTCCCCATGTTGGATGAGATGAACAATCTTGTGAAGAAATCCCAAGACAGAACTATGTGTATTTATGAATATGTCAATCTACGTAAACTTACAAGCTTGGCCCTCAATCATCTATATCTAGATCTAACACAAGAAGGCGCAAATTATTTGATGTGGCGGAAAATTACTGATTTGAATAATCCTGATAATTATTTACAGTTTAATGCAAGCGGGCACTTATATATTTTTGTACGTGGATATGAGATACCAATGTACCATTGTAAGATAGGCACTGGCAGGCACTCTAGAAAAGAAGTACCTATTAACGAGGAAGATTTTAACGGCATTGTTAAATCTATTAGTGATAATTTGAAGGAAATTGCAAATCTCTTTCCTCAGAGATTCGTGAAAGATTCCCTCGACATGAAATACTTGAAGCCATGGGTATTGTGTATCCTCAATTTTGGGTAAACCGAGATAACCCAAAATATTTTCATGATCAAGTAAAAATCTTGATCGAATAGTTTTCAGAAAAGGCAACATACAATGAACAAATAATAGAAGGAATTTTAGATGAAAAAAAGCTTAGAAAGCAATCTCGAATTTTGGAAATAGCTATGAGGGAGTAGTATAAATCCATGGGCAAGGAGAAGGCCTTTGAACCGAGATCAATAAAAAAGGTTTGGACAAGCTTAGGTCAGAGTGAAATATTGTGTGGTTCGATGTCAGAATATTTCAAACTTGCTGATTTATGTCAAACAATGATATTGGGGTTGGTGGAGGATGAGAGAGTTTTCAGTACATTGGGGGTTTTGAAATCAAAGTTAAGAAACAAACTGGACAAGAATTTGGAAAATTGCTTGAGGATGAAAGGAACTGCGTATAATGTCAAAAAATTTCCTTTTGAAAGGGCACTCGCAATCTGGACGTCCACATGTGAAAGAAGAGGGACCGAGTTGTGCAACATAGACTCTCCAATTCCAACAACCGCCGGTACTAGTGGTAGTGGCAGTGGGACTGGGCCTGGGATAGATGACAATGATATTGAAATTGACACAAATCAAACAATGAATGTTGAATTTGAGACACAAGCCACATGGATACCAGCTATAAGAGATGGAAATTACCTTTGCATAGGCCCAAGGATGAAGGAGGCTAACTCATGAGGTTCTCTAGTAGTGAAAACTCTCCTTTCCATGAAGATTTGTTCAAAGAGTATTTCCGATACACCTATTATTCAGCAGGTCAGGTTTTGGGAGTAGAGGTTTTTGCCTCTCATGTCGATTGCCCCAGTGGTCTTAGTTGCAGACATACATAGCAAGGATTCCAGGCCATTTGATTATGCTAGCTACTTGGCCAACGCCCTACATCGAGGGCTCGAAAAGATTAAAAATAATAGTGATAATATTAATTTTGAACACTATTCTTTGCTTATGCATTTGCTATTGTACGAGGGACAAGTCAAAGGGGTCTGGAGTGAAGAATTAAGGATAAAAGATACAAATGAAAATGGAGATTTTAAACCTGTACAAACGTGGACTTCATTGTGGGACAACCGATTTGGTAGGTCTCATTACCTTAATTCTGAAGAATTTTTTGTAAAACCATTGATGAAGTTGCTGGCGTATTCGTGCAACTATAACCTATCCCCATAAGTTCAAAGATTTCTAAGACCAAAGGAAAATGACCGGAGAAATAAAGTGAATCATAATTGGGGAGACTAGTATGCTTTCCTTGATTGTACAGTGATAAGGGTTTATGGGTTCGAAGGGGCTCCACACTTGATGCCATGAGTAGTTCCTGACCAAATTGCTTTTTTAGAAATTGTGAGGCAATTGGCAAAATCTTATTCCAAACACCTCAAAGGACATAGCAAACAATCAATTATGCCCAACACCTTATGTTTTGGAGACTTTACAGTGGTTGCCAATGAAGGATATGGAGAAATTGATGGTAAATTAGCACAATACAACCTACCTCTAGGTGATGTAAGAAAAAAATTTGATGCAAAAGGGTTTATTCACAAGGCGAGATTATCGCAGGGGCTATCAGGTTATGAACATTTTTTCTCAATCGAAGATGTCATAAGAAACCATGATGAGGCTTCCACCAAGGAAAGAATGGCCACCTATAACAAGATTATGCTTGCAGAGGAATGGAAGAGGAAAAATGTCCCATCTTATTCAAAGGCGTTTGGTGAGATACAAGATCCTTTAACAAGAATTGAGCAACTCATCGCTCATGTCAATGAACTGATAAAGGATGTTCCCCCAATTGTTTTTGATGCACCTCATGCAACCTATTCAGGAGTACAAGCTGAAGACATAGAGCCCTTGGATTACATACCTTCATAGCCTACTCCTGAGGTATGTTTTTCTGTAGATATTGATATAAGTGAAGAAGAGAAGAGTGATGAAGAGGGTGAGCAGGTCAAGCAAATCAATGCTCTTGTGATTGCACAGTATGATTCCCCTCAAGAGCAGAATATTGTAAGAATTGAGGCATCAAATGAACTATCTGATGATGTGAGGGTCATGGTTGGACAACAGTTTATTTTTTATTGTGATTTTGTTAAATCTTCTGAATTTAAATCATTTGTTTATGAATATAAAGGTAGAAAAACGAGACAACAGATACAGGATATCACTCCTGAAGATGAGGCAACCGCTTTGGAGGAATTGAAAAGGGAGGTAGAAAAGGAAATGGAGTCGATCATTCCTGAAAGAGGTAGGGAATTGCTTCAAGAAGCTGGAGTGTTGCTCCTGCCAGGTGGGATATTAGCTCTTCAATTGTATTTGATAGGTTCAGAAAAAGAGGGGATACGACAATGAACTTAACAAAAGAAGCAAGTGACAAAATGTATTAAGGATCTGGGTACAACCCAGACGAAGCCACCTTGCTTATTTGGTCACTGTATCCCCATGATAAAAGACCTGCTATAATTAGTAATCCAAACCAAGTGTTTGGTCATCTCTTGGTTCAACGATTAGTGGATACCAACCCTATGGAGACATCAAAATTGAACATAAATGTGGTAAAATTTACCAAAGCACAGATCGATAAGCTGATTAAGGAAAATGACAAACTGAAGAAGGAGCTAGCAAATCAGCGAGAAAAAACATCTTCCTCCTCCACATCAGAGTTGTACTCCCCATGGCTTGAAAAAGATAAGAGAGTGCTTGATGCATTGGCTGATGTAGCCTACTAGAAGAATTGCCATCTGAAATCCCAGGGGAAATGCAAAGAATTGGAGAAAGAAGTGAAAACCATGAAATATAACACTGTATCTGAAATGATAAAAGAAAGGTTCAATAAATTGATGAAATGTGCTATTGAATATTAGGAAGTATTCAATCAAACATGCATTGCATTGGTGGAGAATGAACGATTGCAGCCTAGAATGATGGAGAAAAAAAAGGAGCTCGTAGATAAGAATGCCATGAAAGGACAAATATTGCTGACATATAACAAGTTGGTAGAATCACATAACGAATATCATAATAGGCTTAGGGAAGATTTCGTCTGCTTTGATTTAGTCCCATTCCCGACACTTCATTTTGGCATTAGAAACCCGCGAGAATATGATGATTGGAAGGAAGAGCTTGATGGGCTTCTGATTGCTACGTTGCAAGAAATAAATGACGAGGATATGGTTTTACAAAATAGTCATAAGAAACTCAAAAAAATAATCTCTAGAATATGATATGAAAGAGGCGATCTCTAACGTGGACACCTATGTTGAACAGGAGTACATCCATCACCTCTCTGCAGTCAATATGTTTATTAGCCAAACTGTAGATTTTTCAGAATCAGATCCAATGGCACAACCATTAGAATCAGAGGAAGAACGCCAACCGACAGCATGATGAGTGCCCTATCATGGAGTAGAAGCCTTGAACAGATCTTAGGTGGTCAGTGGTCATGGGATTCTGCTTGGAGATTAACGGATCGGTGCATTCACCTGTGGTATTGTTTTATTTATAATTTGAGTTATGTTTAGTTGTCAAAATGTCATGACTTTTTGCAATGGATTTGTAGCTTGTTGCCTCTCATATATAAGAGAGATCAAGACCCCAATAGGAGATAAATGGATCATCACATCATTTTTAATTAGACTTTAGAGTAGAAAATAGTAAGAAGATAGATAATAGATTGCACCAATTTGCCCATCCATCTCATTATTCATATCATAAACTATTTTTATAATGTATATCATTTGAACTTTGAAGATCAATACAATGGAGAAGGTTACACATATTTACTGATTTTCTTTCGAGTGTTCAACTGTTGTGGATTCATATGCTTATAAGTTATTAACTTATTTGGCTGTCTCCAAAGTGGTTGTTTATGTTATTCAATTTGTCAGTACATTGATTTTGAATTCTTCAAGAATAGGGGCTGTGACAATGGGCTTTTAGATTTATTTATGGACATGATCATTGATCAAGTAGTAATGTGGGCCACAAAATGGATCTTGTCACACAAATCCCTGCAATTTGTGCTAATCATAAAATCAAATGTAGTGTATTTTTGCAGCATGTGGGATGTGGGTGAGGTGTAAGTTGGTGGATACTGATCAATATTTTTAGTCAAAACATAACAGAAGCTAACAGTTCAACATGCATAACTTATAAGTTTTAGCTCTACCAAGAAGTAAATATAATGAGCTAACAGTTCAACATCCATAATTTGGAAATGGAAGCTCTACCAAGAAGTAAATATAATGAGCTAATAGTTCATCACTAGTTCAAATGATAAAATAAATAATACAAAATCCTGATAATTGAACATCATCACATTACTGAAGTCTGAATTTGAGTTTTTTAATTGAATTTCACATGAAGGAGTACATATTGGCATTGGCAATGCAAAATCTTGCCAATGCCCAAAGACAAGTTTGCACAGAGCTGAGTTGGAACTTCAAAACTCATATTATCAAAGATTGAAAATAATAGATCAAGTCACTATATCAAATTTTCTAGCAACTTCCACTCTTCAGGTGGTGGAATTGCCATTCGCTCTAACTGATGTTGTTTGACTTGAAGTTTTGTTAACATTTCTTGATTGTAATTGGAAATGGAACCTGTCTTGAATTCTTTAGTCAATTTTGCATTAAAGGTTATCAGTGTTCTGATGGAATCCAAATAGTTCACATCTTGGTTCTGAGGAAATTGGTCCAAATCAATCTTCCTTGCACCTTCCATCTTCTTTCTGAAAGCATCCTTTCCAATGAATCGCTCATTTGTGTCAAAAGTCTCTTAAAAACCAAGCTCTGTGAAGTTCCTTACCTTTTCATCCACCACCTTCATCTTGTCTGCAACCAAATGCAAATATTCCTTTGTTCCAGACATTCTCGAACATTTTTCAATGATAGATGACAACTTCATTGAAGTTTCAATCCGATTATTAATCCCTTTTGATTTCAGATCATTGTCACTGGCTTTGTAGACTATTTGTAGAACTTTATTTGCAGATTTCTCTAATTCCGGCACCTTTTTGTTGTCCACTAAATATTTGTTGAGCTTCTTATAATTGTGTCTGGTAGCATCAATCAATTGAAACATGTCACACAAATGATCAAACCTCTACATTATTTCATCCCAGATCTTTTGTTTCATATGCCTCACTGTATCTCTACAAAATGCAGATAACCTATTTTGAGAAGACTTAATTTCTTCTTTTGCTTCCGTCAGCTTTGTCTCCAATCTTTCATTTGTTTTTCTCTATTTCTCCAATTTTTGTTCTTACTGTGCATTTCCATTCGCAATGTTTAGTCTTAACTTTTCTGAAGTGGATTTTTCCTCATCATATTTCTTGTTGCTCTCATCTAGCCTTCGCTTTAGGTCATTCACTTCTCTCTCATTTGATTTATCCTCATTGCTTGCTAATGTAGAGGCAGATTTTATTATTATTTTTTCTAATTCATTGCTCTTGTTATCTGCTGCTTTCCTCTTTGCTTTCTTACTTGCTAGGTCTGCCTGTAACTTTTCTATTTGGGTCTGCAACCTTTTCTTCTCTCTATCTTGCTTTAGCAATGATGTGTACACCAATTCATTGTTCTTCTTTGATACATTAATTTTGTCAGTATTTTTCAAGCCAGAAAAATCCAATTGAAAATTGGTTACCTGGTATTCAGATCGATCCATCTGATTTGTTGGTTTGTTTTGAACTGTGGGAACAACAATTGTGTACTCCATGATTTCTTTATTTGTGTCAAATGTGGGTAATACCATGGTTGTTGCAGTCTCTAAAGTTGCAACAGACACACTTTCCATCAGTTGCTTCTTTTCTTTTTTATTCAAGTCTGATTTCTTTTTAAACTCTTTAATGAAATCATAACCTAGGGAGGTAGGAAAAATGGAATACTTGAATGGAGAAGGAATATGAGTACTTGTAGTTGCTAATGATGTTGCACCCACACTAACTTGATTTGTGGGAGTTTATGGAAATAACTCCTTTGTGGTATTGGTGGATGCACTGATAGTGTGACTTTGACCTCTCAAAATCCTTTGCCTCTTTTGATTGCCTTGATCACCTGGCGTTTTTGTGGTATCTTTTTTTGTTTTCCTCTTAGTATTGTGTGTAATTTTTCATTGTTGCACATGTTGACCACTACTAGTACTACTACCCATACCATCGCCACCAATGGCACTCCCAGTTGCACTAAGTTGTCCACCAAGGGCATCTCCTAGTTGTGATTGTATTTGACCATGAGGATGAGGATTAGAAGCTCTAACAAATTTAGCTTCACTTGTATGCCCTTGGTCTAGCTTTTCACCTCCAAGCCCAAGGCCAAATTTATCAACTGGTTTTCTATGCTCAACATCTATTACCGTCCAAGGGCCTTGTCCTTTGGACCCCAAAGGACCACCTTCATAACCAATTTTTTCAAGTATGGTTGCTCCTGAAGTATATGTTGAAGCATATTCTGCTTTTGCGGCCTCACTTAAACCAGGTTTGTAATTGGCATGGCTTTTTTCTTCTTCTTCCATATCAATATCATCATCAGATTCATCACATCCATCAGGATGCCCATGCTCTATATTCCACAATTTGCTAAATTCTTCATCTTCTTCGTTATTATCATACTCTTCAAGAGCTCTTGGATCACCTAGGTCCTTCCTCATAGACCAAAAGGCAGTAATTTTTTATCGTGACCATTTTTTATCTATAAGTTTCGTCTCTAGAGAACCTGGAATTTTTACTCTACTAGATGGTTAATCACTTTTTACATAAAAATATTTGTATGTCCTGATTGTCTTTTGGTGCAATGCCATAATTTCTGCTGACAATTGTTCAAAAGAAATACCATTCTCAATATCACTTTTCTCCATTGCTATTTTGACCTCATCCCAAGAATCCTTGTTTCTCAAGTTTTCAAGCAAGGGTTTACTTTGATGTTGAATTCTATTTGCAACATTCCTATTGGCCACAATCATTGATTTAATGATGTCACATGGATCATACTGCCAGTGACAGATAGGATCAAAGTCAAAAAAATTCGAATGATTATGTGCCACACTAAATGCTTTTCTCTCGAATGTGAACCCTCCACATGAAAAAGGTAAAGAAGGAAATAAGGTCTTATTTTGCTGACTGAGAAAGTGTAGTTCATCAGCACTCTGCACCTGCCTTACATATTCCAATGCAAAAACCCTTTCTGTCACATGTATTGGAAGTTTGTATGGTTGTACTCTCGATCCATAAAATCTTAGCACATTATATTCTTCCATTAAGTACCAATCAGCCAATTGTATTTCTTTTCCTAGTTGCATGCAGTTTGTACATGACATAGGCAATCTAGGCATTGGATTATTTGTAATTACTTGATGCAATGGAGCCAAAAAGTAGTCTACAAAATGACTGTAGTTCCTTCGAGAATCATGCATCCTTATCTCATTGGTCCATTCATATACTAGAGCCATTTTTTTTCCTCTGCATTACTGTAGGGCTGAATCTGAAGCTTGTTGGTCTGAAACATTCCTCTAAATTTGAATAGAAAAAGATAGCACAAGTAGGTTGTGAACCTAAATGTCTTCGTGGAACTTGCTTTAATCATTAAAAATTGTTTATGCTTGGATTCTACAATGTGCTGTGTATAATTATATTTGACATGTTCTATAGTATAATGTATATTATATACCATTTCAAGGAGGCTTGCACCCACTTCTAAATTGCTATCCAGACCGAGGCAAAATGCAAGCATGGAAATAGTATCCTAAACCCATGGTTTAAAAAAATCCAAATTATAAGGAGGCTTATGACCATCTTTCAATTTGTTTCTATCCTTAACTATTTGATTTAAGAAATCATTTTTCAGCCTTTCTTCCACTGCTTCATAATCACTAGCAAGCTTTTCTAGGTCAATGTGGTGGTTTCCAAATTCTTCGGTTGTAAACCCCAACACTTTTCCAAGTTCTTCTGCATTAATGGATAACAATTATTCTTGGTTATCTTTATTAACAATTTCTCTTTTCTTATCATCATAATTTTTGGCACAAACCATGATAAATTTTGGGCAAGGGAAAACTTCATGTAACATCATGCGCCCTAATCCAGTTACCCACGGTGCACTGATACTATCAACTTTTGTTCGCTTTGCAGCCTTATTCTGAGATGAAAATCTAAGTTCTGAGGTATGCCTACCACAGATTTTAGGATCACAAATATCATGGTACCCATCGGTGAAACCTGGGGTTTTAAGCAATTGTGCATAATGCATTTTTTTATCGGACATTGTTGTAGTGGTACTGGTGGTAGACATGCTTGTACAAATGTGAAGTTGTGTAATTTGAATTCCCTAATAAGTAATACCTATTAGTCCTCCTTAATTTTAATGAATTCTTGAGTCTCTAAAGCCTAAAACCAAACTTCAAACTTTGACAAAATAAGATTTTAAGAAATGTCAAACGATGAAAGTTGAAATGTAGCTGCCAGAATTCTTTCACCTACCCAGATTATGAGTCCCGATGTTTGAAAATTGGAATGGTGTTGTTGGAAGTGGAACCGTGGAATCCAAAACAAGGTGGTGCACTGCAATGAGCAATCTGAAGATTGAAGACTTTAAAAATCAGTACAATTTCAAAGTGCAAAGTGCTTTAAATGTTTTTTTTCTCGTAATTGGAATTTGGAACGTAAAAGTGAATGGAACATCTTAGGAGTTAGGAGTTAGGTCTACAAGACTACAAGTTGCAAATTCTTCACTATTGATCTTTTTAAATCTAACGGTTATAGGGTGATTTTGGAGGTTTAAGTTGGGAAGCCCATCGCTCTGTGCATGTCATTACGGAATGCAACTACAACCATACATCAAATGTTGATCCAACAGTTGAAACTTGAGTAGTTAATGATATTAAATTTTAAAATAAACATTAATCACTTGACAATTGACACTTAGAAGTACAAAGTGTTTTAAATGCTTTGTTTCTCGAAATTGGAACATTAAGTGAATGACATGTCTTAGGTCTACAAGTTGCAAATTCTTCACCGTTGATCTTTTTAAATCTAACGGTTATAGGGTGATTCCAGAGGTTTAAGTTGGGAAGCCCATAGCTTTGTGCATGTCATTACGGAATTTGATGGTCTATTACATATTTGACCATTTTTTCAATTTTCGACCGTATATTATAGCTATAAAATTTATTAGACCATATAGTTTGACTTGCTATATTTTTATTAAATCGTAAAAAATTATTATATAGTATTTTAATTTATAATATATCTAATTTTATAATTTTTATTATAAAAAGAAAATAGAATATAACTTTTTTGAATATTTTTAATATGAATTTATAAACTTTTGACTTTTTTATATAGCTATCATTTTTTATATTAATATATATGATTTATAATATTATTATAAAAATATATATTAATTTAGAATCTTTTCAAAATAAAACATAATTATTTTTAATTTTTAGAATATATTTAATAGGATTCTAGAAACTTTTGTTAATTGTTAATTATAACAGTAGATTTTTATATTTATCACTAATAATTATCATTGTTTTCTAATTTTTCAAGATAATCCATTTATAAAAGATTTTATATAAAAATTCGTAAATTAAACAATTTTTTTGATAGGCATTTAAATGACCAAAGTCAAACCATCATAAAATTTTCATATTGATTGTTTGCTATTGTCATAATCTTAACTGTTGATCTTTCTGAATCTAATGGATATAGGGTGATTCAAGAGGTTAAAGTTGGGAAGCCCATCACTCTATTCATTTCATTACGGAATGTAACTACAACCATACATCAAATGTTCATCCGACAATTGAACTTGAAACTTTAGTAATTTACTAATTTATGATATTAACTTAAAAAAATTAACATGACACATGTGTTTTAAAGTCAATACCATAGGCATCGGCCTAACAATGCTTTATCGGTGGAACCCCCATCACAACCCTATCGATGGACCGAAGGCGAAGACTCATAACTCATAAGGTGCGCTGACCGCTCCCAATCCCCAATATACCGATCGAATCAACAAAAGTAAGCACATCGTTGTAACACATAAACATCGGTGGAACAAATGATTGCATTCCCCTGATGGCCCGATATAACCATGAATTCTCAAGTGCATATTGCATAGAGTATATTACTTAATTTCTCAAAAGAAAAAAAACTGATTTGAACATATTAAATTATTAATAGACAATGACACTGAAGTTCCGAACTCAGAAAACAACTCTTTACTCTTAACATAAATGAATAACGAAGATTCAAGAATAGCACAACACAACCATTTATTTTATTGCAACTGAATTTCAGTGTCAGATTATTACATATCTTTTTATAGACGAATAGCACTGTAGCTCCTGTTTTGTATAAATAACATATGTCAGTGACTCAGTGTGTCACTTTAGTACTTTACATGGACAAAATTTAATAATTTATTCCAAGTTGTTGCTCGTTACAATGGATTACAAATTGATTCTAATTTCCAAGCTTTATTGCTAAAAACCTAATACACATCTATCTCTAAAAATAAATCTGGCTTTGAAAATAAATTCATGATTCCAAGCTTTTACTGATGGATTTTCCAACCATGCTGGGCAAAGGGGGTTCCAATCACTCTTGGGGAAATGGGAGCCGTGAAGATACAAAATGCACTTATCCCCGTCGAGAACCAGAGTCGTACAAAAGATGAGAAACAAATTTCTCTTTGAAAATAAATGCATGGAGCTTGCCTGGCCAACCATGCTGGGGAAATGGGAGCTATTAGAATACAAAAGGAGAAAAAAATCTACTCCCACCTTTTACCTGCAACCTCTATGAATTTGGATAGCACTTATCTCCATTAGAGCTCCTCATCCTAGTTCAAAACCCATCTAAAAATTTAGGTTAACCAAATCAACTTCTTTCCAATTCCACCCATTCTGAACTTGAAGGAAATTTGTCTTTTATTGATTACTTTGTAACTACATAATTGTAGGTAGGAGAATTTACAGTATCCCCAATACTGCATCATCTTCTTCGTGAATCCTTATTAACCCTAGAAAATAAAAACCCTTATGGCACTATCTATTAATCAATGAATCACTATCCCTATTTATGGGCCACCAGTGCCGCTACCAGCCTGTATAATTAAAATTTCTAATTTGATTGACGTCTTGCTACGTGCCAACTTGAACTCTACCTCAAGCTGACAAGCTATCAAAATCACTCATTCAAACGATAAAAGCTATGAGTTGTCCAAGAAATTGCTTCGGATGTTCATATCACATATGACATTAATTGCCGCCACTGCCACTGCCAACCACAATTTCTTCAAAAATATTGAGAATTTAAATGAAAAGAGTGAATGAGCAATGAATTAATCTGAACACAAAATCTCAGAGATGAAAAAATAAGCATTCTGAATTTGACCTAACACTAATAGATAAACATTGAACAATTATTATGAAGAAACACAATTCATTCATAATTAAAAGGAAGCATTGATAAATACAAAGATTTAGAAATATATTATTTTATCTCTCTAATGCCAAAAATGTGGTTTCATAGACCTGTCACCCCACACCCTGTACAGTCAACATTCAAAAAGTGCTCAAAAGCTGAAACTACACCCCCTTATCATTATGTGTCACAAATTCACAATTCACTAAAGGATTCGTGTATGTTGTAACGTTGATAAACTGTTGGAGGTTCCGGGACTCTGTACAGTTCCAACTGCATTTCCATAACAAAATTATGAAATTCAGCGCGTTCTTCTTCTTCTAAAACAAAAATCACCCTGTTGTACTCGGCATAGCTGGTTTTCTCTTTCCATGCCACTGAACATAGTTGGGAAATGATGTCGAGTTGCTCTTCTTCAGGCCAATTCAAATTGGGTTGCATGAAGGCCACAATTTCATCTTCCCATACCCTAATATCAGCTAGAAGTACCATTTTGAGGAAACTCTGAGTATGGAGTTCAAAATGTTGCCACCTTTCCTTGTATGCAGGCTCACTTAACTTTACAATCTGCTACTAAATCCGTTTCTCCAAACTCCTTAATACCTTATTTAAGATCTATCCAGTTGGTGTTTGAGAAGACATCCCTTAATGGCATCGTACAATTCATTAAATGAGTTGTCACTTTGAAAGTTGTGCATCCCGTTGAGGTCACCCAATCGTTGAGAAACAAAACTTAATAACCATTTGTACGGTAATAAAATCTCAACCATTGATTTCTAGAAATCTAACGGTTCTAGTGATATTCCGGAGGTTTCAAATCGCAAGTCTACTGCTTGATAGATTTACTTTCAGAATGCAACTACAGTCATCCATCGAACGACCCATATGATTTTTATTTCGCTAATTTTTTATTATTATTTTTAGATTCATTTTAATTCGCCAATGAAAATATACTTTTTGCTTTGGAAAAAAGGTTTTAATCGCCAATGGAAAAAAAATTCTGGTTTGAAAAATGGGTTTATTCGCCAATGAAAAATATTTTATTCGATTGAAAAAAATTGCAATTCACCACGATTTTCCATAGAATTCTAGGGATTATAAAAGATTCGCCAATGGGGATTATTTTTTTCCTCGAAAAACGAAAAAAATCGCCAATAAATTTAATATTTTTCATCGAGAAGTATACAGGATTCGCCAGGATTTTACACCTACACCGAGGGGGGGGTTTCTTAAAGTTATCCCTGTTTAATGTGTATTTTTCCCGTAGGTTGTGTTAAAATGAATTGAATTTGGTTAGGTACCCTATACTCATTGGTTTTCATTCTTCACAAATCTTACAAACATTGTCCTTTTGCATTTAGCTAGTGTGATTTGTTTTTATCACCTAGATTTTGAATCTTGTGCTCATTGGTTTGCATTCTTGTCAAATTTTACAAAAATCATGTGTTGGCACCCTTGCCAAATGCCATTTGAAGTGATAAATACTTCCATAGAATTCAAAGCCACAAAAATTGTATGATTTTTTTATAGTTTAGGAACAATTGTGCCATTTGTGCCATAAAATTCCCTAACAATAATTGGAAACCATAAAAAGTAAGGTTTTCGCTAGGGCTAAGGCATATTGAAAATAAAAAAATTTGTAATCCTCACCATATACCCTTAAACTATTATTTATTGGGGATTTTTAATGTTAAAAACCATTTGGGGTTTAAAATTTTAAAACTCCTTTTAGAAAAGGAGAGAAACACCATATGGCCTTGAATTTTTTTAGAAAAGTAGAAAAACCACTTATATATTGATAGTAGATGCAAATGCAGAGTTGCTTTAAAACCTTGATTGATTGGAATTGATCCATGTGATGTTGCTTCATTAAACTTTCAATCAGCCTCTGTAATGCCATTTTTATGCATAAAAATGCTCCTTGCATTGCAAACATATATGAATTATACTTGAAAATGATTGATTGTAGCTATGCATAAAAATGCTCCTTGCATTGCAAACATATATGATTTTTTTTTCTTGATAGTGTGTACTTCATTTGCCTCCATAGATTGGATGAAAATAATTTTCCCTAGGTCGCCTCAAAATGTCAAGCAATAGACGGAAGAGAACCAATGGAGCGGACTCTGGCCACAATGAGGTAATTCATTGTCAATTTATAGATTTGTAAATGTTTCCATTGTTTCTTTCATTTTTAGTTTTTAGTTTTTTATTTTTAAATTTAAAAGAAGAAATTTATTTTATATATATAGGGACATGAGACTCACAAAGATAAAGAGGCATTGGCTTCCATATTGGGGAAAAAGGTAGTGAACAAATTGGATGTTGTGGAGTGGACAATTCTTGCCAGATACATAGAAAAATGATATAGTGAAGCCCCTCGAACATTGTAACCAAATCAGCTGTGTCAAAGGGAATCAAATGATTCCCCAAGCAATCCTAGATCAAGCAAAAGATCTAGGAGGAAATCAATAACAATAAACTCTAGGAATGTAGAATAGTGAGCAGAGACTTCCACTGTCTCAGCCACTCTCGGGACACAAACTTCTTCCACCACGCCAAGTTTTGCATCTTGCATTGGTAGCTACAATACCAAGATATAATACGATGTGGTTTTAGGGGAAGTTTGAATGATAGATGTTGGAAAAGACTTTGTGAATAGGTTGAAGGAATCCTGCCTTCAACGATTCAAAGACCATCTACATTTTCCATTCTCAAAGATACCCATACACTTGCAAAAAGAAATTATCAATAACATGGAGTATGAATTTGGCACAGGTTGGTCTATGAAGAAGGTAAAGTTGTGAATGTCTCAAAATTACAAGAGATTTCGGTGCAACCAAACAAAGAAGATAAAAATATCCCTCTCGAGCTAAGGCTCAAAAAAAGGCCAATTGATGTAAGTGTCAAAGTATGGAAAGAGCTTGTAAAAGCATATGAGAAGTCTGATGCATGGAGGAAGTTTGATGAGGAGAGTACGTAGGTATTTGAATTTTCTCATAAGATTATACCAAATTTACTAAATAATTTTTAAATTTTATTTGTGAATAGTTAAATTGAATTAGTATATGTTTCAAGACAAGGCCTCCAAGGCTAGGCTTCAAAAAAATTGTGCCACGCATCACAGTGGCCCAAAAGCCTTGATTTGTACATTTTTAAGTATATTTAATATGTTAAATGATATATTTTTTTATTTCCTAGGAAAAAGTAAATGATTGCATATTAATTAGTTTAACTAGTCCATGTGCCATTTTTTGATAGGAGGAGAAATATGGCCGACATCCAAAGCAATATGAAATGAAAATGTTACAGAGTAAAAAGTGGGCCGATTTTGTAATCTGGATGGAGAACGAGGTATCAATAGTTGACTTTCAATATGTCAATTTGAATTTATTGTGTTGAGTTTCAATAATCTTTGAAGAGCTTATAGAGTGATACTTGAGACAAACAGTTACAGTTGTACTCTATTTGTTGTGTTTGGTTTCTATTGGTCTTCTTGTCTTCTTGTATAAATCATCGTAGCAATCAAGCTAACAAGAGTGAACTTTGTGATATTACATAGAGGGTGAATAAGACCTTGTCTTTACTCTAAGACATAAAGTTAGACAACAATGAACATTAATGAAAAGATCTTTGATAGCATTCTCATGAATAATTTGTATAAAATGTATGAATGGAGAGACAATGACCTCATGAGACTTACATATTTAACTCAAACATGTTCAAAAACCATACAATTGAAAAAATTGGCTAGATTAACTCGAAACCTAATACATCGACTCAAAATGCATTTTCTCTATGCTTACTACTTGCAAACTCAGCTCCAGAATTCAACAAAAGACCTGTACAATTGGCCTTGAATTCCCATTTATAGAATAAGGGATAAAACAAGCCTCAAGCCAAGTTGTGCACATGTCACTCTTTCATTAGACCACAATACACACATTCCTTTTTGCAATTATATTTACATCTTCAAAATGGAGGGAAAAGGTGAGATGAAATATTTCCATTCAATGAAGAAAATGGACCCACCTTCCAAAAGGCATTCTATTGGAGAGAAGAATCTTCTAACCATTGCAGCATATTCGTTCCTTGAGCTAAAGAAAAAATATGAAAGAGAAAGAAACGTCAACCCAAACTAGCATTCAAATTATCAGTGATTGATCTCTACCTATGGTGTTTTCTATAAGAGACATGTACTTTATGCATTTCAATTTCTTAGGCTAAACCTGTATTATACTTGACCAAATGTATGTGTACTCTACCTTTGTGCTCATAAATCCAATTCAACAATAAAAACCTTTTTCCATTGTTCATATTCATCACTAGATGGACAATTTAAATTAATGATTTCATCCATCTTTGTTCTATATGGAGCATATTTCACCATCACTGAAGTTGACTCTTTATCAAAATCCTCTAAGAAACTGATAATGAAAGACAATTTCTCTAGCAAATCCTTCAATATACAAATATCAACATGTTCACAAATCAAAACTGCCTATGAGGCAATAGTGGTATCCATTTGGTCCTTCCACACCTGTAGAGGCTTTACCTCATCGTATGTATGTTGGATATTCGGAAGTAATGTCAACTCTACCTCATAATACTTAGCCTTTAATTCTCTAATCCTCTACTCCAATGGAGCGGCATATCCATATAATGTTTTTTCCTTAATTCCATCAACATATTTGTAGACTAGGATCACTCTAGGGTATCTATCTTCCTTTTGTTTAGTCCCCACCACCATGAATTTCAAATCACTGACCCTTGGAATCCACTTATCCAATATTGGGATAGTTATATCCCTATCCCTCTAGGATAACCTTATTTCTTGTAACATTGAAGAGTAATTTTCATGAACAATATTTAATTTTCTTTGAATCCTCTTGTTCACATGTTTGAGTACTATATGAACAATATGAGCATTGTTCTCATACATTATATTTTGAGTTTGCTCAAGCAATTTCTTATGTAACTCAACTTGTTGAAGTAGTTGCTCCCTTGTAATCTCATCTGTTGCATGTGGCTCCTAGCCCAAGTTGTATGGCATTATGGTCATGGGATATTCTGACAAAGGAGAAGGCTAGGAATGTTCCATTGGAATGGTCGATGCAACTTTTCTTGAGCTAGTTTGTCCTTGAGACTTCAATGTCTCCACTTGTCCTTTCCAAAGTGCTAGCTCTATTTCCAGCTCAATAACTCGTTGTTGACTCTTATCATATTCAACCAAAAGATCATTATACTATCCTCTGAATGAGTCTCTTTCAGTAGTTAAAATTTCTACATTTGCTTTGGTAAGCTTGGCAACATTCACCATCATTTATGTTGCCTCTAGAGCTAGAGCGTCAACAACTCTTCTTATAACCAATTGTCCACTAAATTTGACTGGTTCTACCACAACTAGTTTCCTAGATCTCGTAGGCAATGACCAAATGGCCAAGGCATCCCATTGTTCACTAAATTTTGATCAATTGATTTCCATAATAGCTTCTTCTTCAGTTTGAAATAATGGCCTTTCAGCTTTTCTTATGGTGTCCAATACAACAACATCAACAATGTCCCATTCAGGCAATAACATAACTCCAATTTCTACACAAGCACCCTTCCTTCCTCATTTGTAATACTTTGAAATTCCTTCTTCATGGATTTCATTATATTTTCTTGGATAGCATTCTCAGGGAGTTCGAGATGTAAACTTCTCTCCTTGGCTACATTCTTGATGTAAATTGGAACCTTAGCCCTCCAAGAAAAATCTTAGAATGCTCTTGTTTTAATAAAAGAGTCATCCTCCATAAATTCCTTACAAGATTCATGTCTCAAGTCATCCAAGTAGCTTGTCCCACTCAACTCCCCTTTTCCCAATCTAAAGTTGCTTTGGCAGTATCTGCTACAACTTCCCTTGGAGGAGAAGGCGTTCCCTGTTGCATCTCCTCAGGAGTGATTAATATTTTTTCTTCCTCGGTGTTCGGCTAGTCAACAATTTTACTCACCTCAATTTTTTGCTTCTTGTTCAGTGGCTACTCTGATGGAGAAGGGCCTTTTGGGGATGAATCAATCTCAATAACAATAGGAGGAGCTTGTCTAGGAGGTGATGAAACTGACCTAGCTAGAGAAGTTGCCCTTGACCCTTCTAAGGTAGTAGGGGTTGGCAATGTCTATTTTTTCTTAACAATCTCCTTCCTCCTAGAATATATTTTGATCTTTTTAGGAGGCTCATAGGAAGGTCTTTCCTCCTCATGTGCAAATGGCTCATCTTCTATCGCCAATGTCTTCCCCTTATCCTCAATTGTTCTTTCCCTTCTTAATACACCCACTATAGGGAAATTTTAGTCATCTCAAAAAAGCATCCAAGATCAGTAGTGCCTTAAGTAAATTTAATTTCAATTAGATTGCCTCAAAAACACGTACAACTATGTCACAAAGTGGAATTAGACATAGTTCATTTCCCACATTAATCCTTCTAAGAGAAGCTCATGCAAATCCAGTTTCAAGAAATTTGCATAAAAAAATTATAACCAAGAAACATGAAACATGAAACATGAAACAAAACAATGAACACACGAATTTATGTGGGGAAAACCCTTTTGGGTAAAAAACCCCACACTCCAAAAGCCTAGATCGCCATTGTATAATTCATGCAACAAAATAGTTACAAATACAACTCAAGCACTAAGCCTTTACAAAGATTACATCTTGTTCACTCTGGAGACAAACTGGCAGCAACCATGTTCTATTTCCCTCTCTCCTTTTTACATTTCCCTGATCAACCTCTCAGTCCATTACAAAATTCTCACTATTACAATACTCTCACATAGTATACGTAGTAGATTCACATAGAGAGAGAGGAATCACCTCCTTCAGAACAACATTCTCATTCTCCAACCTTTGAACGATTTTGTACAATCAACTTCTATCCCAATTCAGAACCGTCCGATTCATTTTATATAGTTAGATCAACCATCAACCTATCTTGGAAAATGAACAGTCTCCTCCAACTCACCATGTTATTCCAATGAACAATCAACACATCGACAGGTCAACAGAGTCATTGTTCTTTCAAGTAAGTCCATCTTCACATCCATTAGCCTAACTTTGTTTATCAGTCACAGTCTAGAAAGAGACACCGATCACCAAAGTCTCTATGATGTCGTTCAACGTCCTAAAGTCTCAACCAAGCCTATCAACAAGAAAATATCCACAAGAAAGATTTCATAATGTCACATCGAAACCTTAAGTCACCCTGATGTCATTAAGCTCGAACACCTTTCAAACCATCTTGTCAGCCTGAGTCATACTGATGAACAACATGAACAGGTCTATCGACATGACCAAAACTATCATTGAACATCTAAGATGTCACATCGACAGCTGAGGTCTCTTTGATGTCCCAAAAGAACATCAAGGCCACACGCCACCAAGAGTCACACTGAAGTTCAATAGAACAGATCCATTGGATAGAACAACACCATTAGACAAGGATCAGAAAGTCTCATCCAAATATGATGTCACCCTGATGACCTTAAGCCCAGTTGGAGTTCAAAACACTTCATCGACAAGAGTCACACCGAACATAGCACATCAGCTAGGTCAACACTATCGGTTTGAAAACCACAAGTCCCACTGAAGACCAGAGTCAACCTAATACAGATCATCGGCCACAGTCGCCCCGATGTTACTACCATCGATCGAATTCCTACTATCGGTTCAATATTATTAGGTCTAACTGAAGACTAATGTAACCCCGATGATCTATTCATTGGCAAGAGTTTTCATGCATTACACCGATATCGACTAGATATGCTATATCGTTAAGAATCTTTCTAAACCTCCATTTCAGCCTGACAAAGTATCATCAGCTAGACTTAGACCAACATAAATTTTTGGTCAGAATTCTATCATCGAGTGAGTTAGAAAACTTGCACCAATAGTTTAGGTCATGCCGACAACTTTCATCACCAAGACATACCAAAGGTCTCACTGATATGTTCAAAAAAGGAAATTCACAAGCAGAACTCAGATCGGGATGATTCACACCGATCTCACAGACAGTTTAGAATCACTATGCAGATCGGCCAGACATCTCATCGGTCACACTAAAATTACTCTCTCAAAGGTTTAGGCTTGTGGGATTGAGGCACACAATTTCGGCAATCTCCCACTTGATGAAGATCACACTGGCACCTCCAAAGCATGCAGGAACAACTGAGATCACACTAACACCACCAGTTCAAACCTTGCTCTGTTCAAGTCTCTGTTCAACAACATTCAAGACACCCAATCAACAAGTTTCCACAGATAACAGTCTACCAGACAATTTACAACAAAATCAAGTATCTAACTGCAACTAACTGTCCAACATTGCAACCAACCACAACCTTCCATGAAACCACATAGATCTCAAACAAACTCTCATGCTCCATCAAGACTTCTACAAAAACATCTAAGATGTACACCATTCAGGCAACAATCCATGTTATCCTCTGACATGCCACCTATGGAAGAAAGGTACAAGCCAAGGTGAATATGCACCAGTCTAACAAACACAAGCAAAAGATCCCAGTGATATCAACAGCAAGAAACTACCATCAATCAAGAAAGAAAGATAAAAACATCAACTAGAACAACAATCATATCGACTGTTTCTATCCAACTGATAAACCAACGCGACTTGAAATAGCACCCACAACAAGTGCCAGATCATCCAATCATCCATACCTTAAAGGTATCAAACATTGGTAAACTTATGCCACTAGCATAACCAACGCATGTGCATGCAACTGAAAGCTCCACATGTAAGAAATTTGATGAAGAACAAACACTTTCAGGAACTCACACTGCATGAGTCATGCCAAAAAAATTGAAACAATTTCAAAGGGCACAACAATTCTACCATAGAAAGTGTAACCATGTAGTACCAAGGACCCAACTCCACACTAATCCTGCAAACAAGCTGCTGCAAGAAAAACATCTCTTCTAACTAGTCTGGGTAACTCTTCCATGTACTCCACATTCAACAAATAAAATAATGTTATGTGAAACCACAAATTAAAGAAGATCAGTAAGACCAAAGAGAACCTGTAAATCATAACATGTAGCACGTCCTTCTACAAAACACCTCCAAGTATCAGTTGTGCCAAGTAGTATCTTCATTACATTCCAACAGAAAATCCTTAACAACATCCAACCGATTAAACCACATGAATGTAAGCTCCTCATACAATTATTAAACTACTCTATTTCCTATTTCAGGAAATTAGCCCACTACCATCCCCTATGACATCATAAATGAAAAAAATTATACTACAGAGATAACCAAGTTGTCCATCTCTCATAGTGCATTCTCCAGAACCATCTGACCATAGCTCAAGATCCTCCAATGAAATAAATACATAACACACTTGAGAGAAACAATGGGCAACTACAACACCCCCCCTTAAGATGAGCAACAGTGCAACTACAAACAAATGCAAGAAAGCAAAGGTAACTACAATGCAAGAAGGAAAACATGGGTCTTGACAACTAGGCCAGATCAGGTACCCAAATACAACCAAATCTCTGTAAAATGGAGAAATAGAGAAAACCTCATGGGAAAAATCTCTACTCCAAAAAGAGATGCAGAAGGCCAAAAAGAAGAACATCACTGAAGCAGAAGAAGCTGCAAACAACTGTCGAATGATGACTACTATGGTGCTGAAGAACCTCCGCTGAAGATAGGATGATCAGGATAAAAAAGACAACAATCTGTATGAGTTCCCCATATGACACTACTCGAATCAGATGGCAAATAAAGGCAAAACACCTAGAATGAAGATACAAAATCTGCATGAGTGCCCCAAATGACACTACTCGAATCAAATGGAAAACAAAGGAAAACACCTGGAACGAAGATACAAATGGAATAAGTACCAATAGTTTGTCAAGAAGACAACAATCTGCATGAGTGCCCCAAATGACACTACTCGAATCAAATGGCAAACAAAGGCAAACACCTGGAACGAAGATACAAATGGTACAAGAACCAATAGTCTGAAACACTGATCAATTGAGAAGGGAAGATTCCTTCCAAGGTGAAACCAAGGAAGCATTAGCACGAACAGTATAATACCCCCTCATAATGCTGAACTGGGACAGCCTAACAAATCCACTGAAATGATGTGAAACACCATGTAGTGCATGAAGGAGAAGAAACATCTGAAAGTGCGCAAGATAGTACCTGTAACTGAAAAAGTGGTGTGCAAAACAAAGCACACATGCATGAGGCTAGAATAATATGGATTCACTATCGTCGTGGAGGGACACTCACCAGACAAAGATGTGATGGAAAAACAAAGACAAACTCAACAACCCCTCATGGCACTTTATAATATCAGTGCAAGTACAAAATATGGCACTTTATCTCAGTGTGTTTACATAAAAGATAGCTTACAAATGATGTTCAAAATGCCTTCAAAGGACAAAATGCTGGAAATACATGAAGAACAGCCAAAAATGAAGCATCCCATGCAAACAAAATGTTTCCAAGAGCAAATATGTCCAGGTAATCCATCAGAGTGTGAAAATACAAATAACTGAATAAAATATACCTGGAGTGAAATCTTGAAAAATGGCATGATGAAACTGAAGAGCTCTAAAATATGGTTCCAACGTCGCTGAGATTGCGAAAAACGGAGAAACTGATCAAAAGATATGAGCTTGAGACTGAAAATAGCCCCTTTGTCTTCAACTGACTGTAAAATGCACCAACGGAAAAAAAATGTGATCAGACCCATACCATTGGAAAGATGAGAAAACCAGCTTTCCGATGATATCTCGTTTACCAAAAAATGATATCGTATGCCCAAGTTACGGCCTCTAGAATAAATCAACTCCAAAGAGGGAAAAAACCAGTGCTGGGTTAAATTTGACGGTCATACGGCCGTCACAGCAAAAAGAGTGGGTTAAATTTGACGGCCAAACGGCCATCACCGTAAAAGTACGATTGGGCTATTTTTTAAAAAAATTGTTTTTTATATAAAAAAAAGGAGTTTGATTTTTTTTTTAAAATCATTAAAAAAAATACAGTTTTTTTTATTTGTAAATTTTTTTTTTTATAAAAAACAAAGCAAAGGGCGGGTCCCGCATGGGCTGCCACCTGCCAATGTGGCAGGGCGGTACCCATGCGGTACCATCCGTTGTAGGTTGAGGGCGGCGCCCAAGGGCCACCGCCTGCCGTAAGGACAGGCGACGGTACCCTTGGGTACCGTCCCTGCCTGCGTAGGGAGCCTGCAGGCCTAAGCAAGCCTTTAAAAGGCTTAAAAAATTTATGCCGCTTTTTTTTTTAAAAAAAAATCTAAAGAAGTATTTTCCAAAAAAAAATGACGGAAAAAAAACGGAAAATTAGCAAATGGCAAATGGACGGTCGTACGGCCGAATTGTAAAAAAAATTTGCCTCAGATTTCGACTTTGTCCAAAATGGACGAATGGACAGTTGATTTAGGAGTTTTGGACCACTGCGGACGCAATGGCGATGTCCGTGTGAGCTGAAAATGCTTCAAAATTGCAGGTATGCCCTAGATCAAGAAAACAAACCCCAAACCCTTGAAGCTTCAAAAATCTTCAAAACAAGAATAGGAAGCAGCAGGTGTGGAGCTCTGATACCATGTAGGAGTTGAGAAAATACAACACCACAAACCCCAAAGATCACCTGCATGCAAATAACCTATCACAAAAGAAGAGATGGAGACAAACAAGCAAGGGTTCTCTGAAAACTGAAAATGTATATATCAGAGAGAATGAGAGAATGAATTGATATTAAATACAATGGGATCAATCCTTATAAAAAGGAGATCATGCAAACCCTAATAGGAAAAACCCTAATAGAAGCCCTAATAGGATAACATTTAATAATTAATATAATTATTAAATGTCACTTTATGCAAACTAACGTGAAGCCTTAAGAAGGGAATAAAGGTAACTTAATCAACATAATTAAGTTAAGACCTTTACTCTAAGACAAAATGCTAACCATCTTCAAATAGTGACCCTGCAAATGCGAAAGAACCCTTCTGCAACAACAGGATCAAAGAGTTCCTCCCAGTAACATATGCAAACTAAAGAAGACAAATTATTAACGGTCACTATTAAAGCTCCCACTAACTAGTGATATTGAGCTTTCCAAGCATCATGACCAACCATCTCCAAAACTCAAAAAAGAACTTCCAAGTCCGCAAACATATAGTTGTACTACTAATTATCCCAAGTGAAACCAAGATCTCATAAGTAAGGAGATTCACCATGCTACTGGACTCTGTAATCAACTATCTAGGAACTCACTTATCATCCATCCTCTTACCTCAAAATAACCACACCAATGCACAAGTGACCACAAACAAGGCCAACTTACAAGTTTGCATAAACAATTAATCAAATCGCTTGGATATAAATAGTCCACTTCCAGGTTGTTCCACTAAAACATATGGGTAAAGATAGCCCACAACATTGCACAACCTAAAGATCCAATTAATGAAAAATGAAGACTCACAATCACATAAATGTCATGCAAATATAAGGTCACACAAGAGAATAAACGTGTAGACACCCTAACTCAAACTCCAAATCAAGTATAGATATGATTTTCCAATTATGTCCACACCAAGTACCTTAGTCTAGGAATCCATCAAGCATTACCATAGAAACAACGAGTGACTAATCACATACCAAAAAATTCTATGCAAAGAAAGAATCAACACCTTCTCTCACCATGCACATGCATCTGACAGAGATAGACTATTTCAGAAGCTTTCAAAACATCTAAAGATTAACTTCATAGCCTTTATGTATTCGAGGTTAACATGAAACAATGCCTTCCAACACCAAGAAACAACACCCAACATAAGCACTATCTTCTAGGGATGAGAAACAACCCACACCTCTCCATATTACTAGGGAGCCTCTCACACAGACACCCAATATGAAATCTTTATTGCTACACAACCACAAAGCAAAGAAATCCACCTCAAACATCAAGGTTATACCATTGCCAACTAGGAGACATAGATCACAACAATTCAACATGACCAAATCCTTTTTCTCCATCTCCACCATCCTTCATGCTATGTGTTGTCTTTGAATACCATGAGACTTACACTCACCAAAGGATCAATATACCAAATGATTCCTCTAGATTTCTTCGAGCCTGATAGACTGAGAAATCTTTACAGGAGAAATACCCAAAACCAACAACCAGAAGAAGGCTCTGATACCACTTCTAGGGGAATTTTAGTCATCTCAAAAAAGAATCCAAGATCAGTAGTGCCTTTGGTAACTTTAATTTAAATTAGATTCCGAAAAAAAAATGTACAACTATGTCACAAAGCAGAATCAAACACAATTCATTTCCCACATTAATCCTTCTTAGAGAAGCTCATGCAAATCCAATTTCAACAATTTGCATAAAAAGATTGTAACCAAGAAACATGAAACAAAATAATGAACACACAGATTCACGTGGGGAAACCCTTTCGAATAAAAAACCCCACACTCCAAAAGCCTAGATCACCATTGTATTATTCATGCAAAAAAATAGTTACAAATACAACTAAAGCACTAAGCCTTTACAGAGATTACATCTTGTTCACTCTGGAGACAAACTAGCAGCAACCCTGTTCTATTTCCCTGTCTCCTTTTTACATTTCCCTGATCAACCTCTCAGTCCATTGTAAATTCACACTGTTACAATACTCTCACATAGTATACAAAGCAGATTCACATAGAGAGAGAGTTTTCACAATCAAACCATAGAGAGAGGAGTCACCTCCTTCATAATAGAATTCTCATTCTCCAACCTTCAAATGATTTTGTACAATCAATTTTTATCCCAATTTAGAACCGTTCAGCTCATTTTCTACAGTTATATCAACCATCAACTTGTCTTGGACAATGAACATTATCCTCCAACTCATCGCATTCCTCCAATGAACAATCGACACATCAACAAGTCAACAGATTCATCGTTTGTTCAATTGAGTCCATCTTCACATCCATCGGCCTGACTTTTTCTATCAGTCATAGTATGGAAAGAGACACCGATCACCAAAGTATCTTTGATGTCGTTCAATGTCCTAAAGTCTTGACCAGGCCTATTGGCAAGACAATGTCCACCGTCAAGAGTTCATAATGTCACATTGAAACCTTAAGTCACCTCGATGTCATTAAGCTCAAACACCTTTTGAACCATCTTATCGGCCTGAGTCACATCGATGAACAACATGAACAAGTCTATTGGCATGACCAACACTATCGGTGAACATCTAAGATGTCATCTTGATAGTCGAGGTCTCTCTGATGTCCCAAAATAACATCAAGAACATGCATCACCAAGAGTCGCATCGAAGTTCAATACAATAGATCCATCGGCTAGAACAACACCATCGAAAAAGGATCAGAAAGTCTCATCAAAGTTTAATGTCACCTCGATGACCTTAAGCCCAGCTGTAGTTCGAAACACTTCATTGATAAGAGTCACATCGAACATAGCCCATCGTCCAAATCAACACTGTCGGTTCAACAACCACAAGTCCCACCAAAGACCAGAGTCACCCTGATACAAATCATCGGCCAGAGTCACCCCGACGGTACTACCATCAATTGGATTCCTACTATTGGTTCAACATTCTCAGGTCTAATTGAAGATCAATCTTACCATGATGATCTGTTCATCAGTAAGATTTTCCATGCATTACACCGATATCGGCCAGATACACTCTACCATTAAGATTCTTTTTGAACCTCCATGTCAACCCGACAAAGTATCATTGGCCAGACTTACACTGATATAAATTTTCGGTCAGAATTCTATCATCGATGTGAGTTAGAAAACTCATGCTAATAGTTTAGGTCATGCCAACAACCTTCATCGCTAGGACACCCCAAAGGTCTCACCGATATGTTAAAAAAAGGAACTTCACAAGGAGAACTCAGATTGGGTTGAGTCACACCGATCTCACAGACAATTCAAGATCACTATGCAGATCGGCTAGACATCTCATCGGTCACACCAAAATTGCTCTCTCAGATGTTTAGGCCAATGGGATTGAGGTACACAATTCCAACACCCGTAACACTTTCAAAGTTTTCTAAAACATATTGTACTCTTCCCCATTCTCTCTTGAGATTTGGCAAAGGGTTATATCTAGGATCAAACTTCATGGCATTCTCAAACCATATTTTTGAAGGAAAGATACATGGCCTTCTTTTCCTCTTGCACCTTGAAATCCAAAATATTCCTGATAACATCTTCAGGGTAGTAGAAGTTATGCACAAATACATCGGCCCTTATCCTTGCCTTTACTGCAGCAATGAAAACCTCAAGGTAATGGTTTCTAGGGTGCACTGTCCTCAAGTCATAGGGTTCCGAGATCTTAAAAAAATATTTCCACCCTCCCTTAACCATCACAAAGTCTGCAAAGGTTGTCCATTCAGGGAAGAAAGATCCCTTCTTCTGATTTTTCTGCAGATGTGCCATTTGTGCAGGTAGTTGTCTCATTATTTTAATAAATCCAATCTGCAAAGATACATCCCTTGGTAGCACATAAGGATATATAGGTGTCCCATATACCTTAAATATAGTTGTATCTGGATAGGGAATGGTATCTTCCCAATTATGAGTTATTTGCAATTCAGGCCTCCTTTCCATAGGTCTCAAGAAATCATGAATCTCCTTTGGGATCCTTAGTGGATCATGAATCAAATATCTCCTCAACTTGGAGGCAAACACATTGTTAAATACCACACAATCAAAAAATTTATCATGTCTGTCAAGAATCCTAGTCAGCCACTGAACCAACAGCTCAAGACCATCCTCTTTTGTCTTCAATGGCATATCTCTGCCAAAGTATTTCCTTCCCTTATATAGAAACATATGCATTAGTAGGGAGTACCGCCAAAATTGAACCCAATTCTTTCCTTTCTTAAGAGAAACCAAACCCTTGTGCATATGCTCTGCCAAGTAAGTAACATAATCATAGAGCACATTGAAAGCTCCATGTTGGATATGTCCTACCATTTACATATATTCTTTTGGCATAGTTTTTGTTGGATCAAAACCAATGATTTGGCATAAGGAATAGAAGGTCTTCTTAAAGTAGTTAGCAAAGTATTTCATAGGGAAAGGTTCCCTCTCATCTTTGCCAATCTTTATTTGTCTTATTTTTTCCATATCTTGTGGTAGCAGTATGTATTGGAAACATTGTGGTTCTGAACAAGACCTTGGTGTCTCATACTCTTTCTTGGAAACATCCAAGTCAATAGGGATTGTGTCTTCATTCCACTCAGACAAGTCAAAGAATTCAACAATTTCTTCTCTGGTAATCCTAACCATCTTAGCACCATCAAATTCCTAATTTCCCTAGAAATGGGGTCATACCTTGTTGCAATGTCTTTCAGCAAGTCCACATCCATATAGACATTTGGGACCATAAGTTTTCCCATGTCTAATCTCTGGGTAGTGCAAGTGGGAACTCCACAATTTCTATTTTCAAACCAATTATTGAACATGTGTCATCCAATGAAAGGTGTTTCAACATCCTTGATACAATGTTGCTTATCCAACAAGCCCTCATAAATCTTAGGACCATAAAATATTACCTGCCCCTGAGCTTTCTTACTTGTTGAGGGTTTGATTTGGTCAATAATATCCTAAGAGAGTAATCTAGTTGGGGTTTTAGAACCAAACCCTTGGGCTTTGGGAGCCATAGACAATTAGGTAGGTTCAAAGTAGGCTGGGGTTTTGATGCAGGATAACTCAATACCTAGTGCTTAATTAACAACTAGTGCAAATTAGATATACAAATTTTGAAGCATAGCAGAAGACCACACTTATGCAAAATTTTAAAGAAAAAAAAAGCAATTAAAACATGCAAGCTAATCCAATTTGAAAGAAAGAAGCAAAAACCTTCCTTAAATCAAGATTGTTTAAAAGATAAAGCTTTTAATTTGACTTACGAATTTTTCGTTCACATGATACCTTAATTTGTTCGAGTTGTACCTTGAAATACTTCGCACGATCTCTTGAAGTCTTCGAATTTACTTGCAATCTTGAATTATGTGAGGAAAATAAGTTGTTATGTGCTTTAATGTCAAAAAAATAGTGGTTGCGAGTGTTCTGTCCACCATTATTGCTCACTCGCGCGAAGCAAGTGGTTCAATTATCTATCCATCCAATTTTGAATAGTAGTCATTGATATCTTTCCAAGATGGCATAGAGAACGATTGAGATCAAGTCAACATGGTTTGAATTTTATTTGTCTTCATTCATTACCTCATAGGCCAATGAAAAATTATTGATTGGAGACCATATCATCCTCTCCCATGGGATCCACCTCCTTTTCCCAAGTGAATGACATAGTCGACATGTCCATCATTCATAGACCTCGCAATATTTTAGAGAGTACTTGTCTAATTTGTGTGAGGTGTGTGATATATGGCCAAGATTTACCTTCAACACTGTAGGTGCACACATGCCAAACATTCACCAACCTCACATCATTTCAAAGATCAATATTCAAATCCCGCGAGGTTTGTGAGCAATAGTTGAGATACGACCTTTAAATCAGATGGGTGGGATTTATGCACATGAAATTAATGTTAGTTTTAAAAGCAAGGCCATGACTAGGTTAACAGGATTATAACCCATGAGGCAGACATCACAATCAATTGAAAATTAATAATGAGCCCGACTTAGGAAAAATTAAATGGGGCAATATAACACTGAGCGACCGACAAACCTATGAAAGGGGGTCGGTAAAGATATGTTGCCAATGACTTAAGTCATGAATTAAGTGACAGGTGACTGATTGAGTAAGTCAATGAGGAATACAAAGCTAAAAAGGTTTGATTCATCAGAGTAAGAAACAAATATTGCCATAATCCATCTCGTTGTCTCCCCGATAGCCCGAGCAAAGCATATCAGAGACACCAAAGTATATCGGGGAAATATGACGTTGTTTCATGGATGGACCAATACAATGGCATGAAGAAGACCATTATTAATAAAGTACACAGTGGTATTGGTGAGACACAAACCTATCGGGTTGACAAAAAGAATGGTTTCCCTGATACAATGATGAACTGACAAAAGAAAAGGGTATTGGGAGGAAGGGTTGCTATCGGAGAAATATAAACAAAGTTTCCCCGATGAGACGATAACACAAAGAATGTCATAAGTGATTAATTACGCACCTAAGGTACGATATCAGAGAGACTAAGGGATATCGGGGAGACATCATCTGATATCCCACCAATGCCCCCAAAGGAAAAACAATGACATACATTCACTTCGATGGGAAATATGGATACCGGCCATAGTCATATATTTGACATATTGATATCAAGTTTTTGAAAGCTGAAGTTTCTCTTGAGTCACTAATGTAACTCTCTCTTCCTTTTCAAACTCTTTCATTGCTACAAATCATCTGTGGGATTTAATCATTTGTACCACATGGTTGATGTGCTCTAAATCCTTGGATCTAAAAGAAATTTCCTTGACATAAATACTGCTAGGGAATTTCAATGTTGGAATGTAGTTGGCATTAAAGCTGGTACTTGGAACATTGAAAATTATACTTGTATAAGAATTCCTTGCATCTTGTTGGCTTGTAACACTCTTGATGGTGGCTACATGAAATCTAATTCTAATTCCTCTTCTACATCAGAGGTTCTATATCTTTGATCTAGCTCTTTTGAATTATTAGAATCAGAATCACTAGCTTCCATATTCAAAAAATCGCAACCACCATCTTCAATAAACTTATTTGGATCAACAATAATAGTCTTCAAAATTCGCCGCCAGTTCAAGTTTATTCTTCTTTCATAATACTTTATATCCATGGAGTTCAACCATTCCTTGATGCCATCAAGCAAAGATTGAGGAATGGCGTCAATGTGGAGTGCATCCCGTTTGAATTATTTGAAAACGATAGCCATATCAAATGCCTTTTGCCCAAGTCCTACTCTCTCAAGGATAACAATCTCAATCTCACTAATAGTGATTACTAAGAAAGGTAATTTTACCGTAGGAACAATAAAAGCAGAGGTTTTGAAAGGAACTCCATGAAAACCAATCTCTCTAAATGGTATATCAAACTCTAGTTCAAAATACTTTAGATGAGGCTACTCCCATAACTCTCTTATTCGCTTGAAAAATCCTTGAAACTCTACATTGATTTTATTTTTCATGTCCCTCTCTTGTTGTTCTTCGTTAATTTCATCATGATCATACATTGACCTTCTTGCGCCTCCTAAAGTTTGGACCACATCCATTACCTCCACATAAAACTAGACATCCTTGGTCTTCTTGGTTCCCACTATGATATGGTTATGCAAATTAAAATGAAGCAAAGTAATCATCTCCTTCTTTGTTGGCTGGAAGAATGCATGCTTAATGTTTTGATACATGTTTTTAGGCTTTAATCCTTAACAACCATGATTTTAACAAGGAGCAATGAGTAATTCTATGTTTTGGGGTTACCAATCTGCAACTACAAATTCTGAAACCCAAGTGATACATTAAAATCCATTCCAGCCTTCACAATTTTGTCATTTCTTGAATTCAATCTTAAACCAAACTCTCGAAATCCAATCCCTATTCCTATTCTTGTAGACTTTGTAAGATGAGGAAAAATTTCAGCACCATCTCTTTGAACTACCTCCATAGCTGCCTTATATTAACATACATGAACATGATATGATTATATACATGAAATGGTCACTTAAAAATAGTATAATCAAAGTACAAAATGTCCTGAAGAACTATTCTCTATATGCTCAAGTATTGTTGCATGTCATATCTTGCTTACAAACAAAAAGCTAAACCATAAATTTTAACTCTCAAATATGGGGACATATAGACTAGTTAATTCTCAAAGACCCTTTGAAGCATATTACAGTGCCAAAATGTCCTAAAAAAATATCCATTTCTAAAATATAGGAGAAGAATATATATAGACCAGTTAACTCTCAAAGGATCTTTGAGGCAAACATAATCATATATAGCACAAAATGTAGAGGGTTGGCACTTAAGGTTATGTAATAGAATTTACAGTTGATAGTTAAATTGTATAACAATTTTTTTTATGATCTTTACTAACATTTATTAGAATTGTTGCATGTTTTACATAATTGGAATGACATATTAGTTGTAACTTTTTTGAAATTTAATTATGGTATGTGCACTTTGATATGATGTAATATGATTATGGTTGTTTTGTCTCATATGTTGTAATATTAGATATATAACAGAAAAATAAATTATTGCATGAAATAAATAATAACTTTTCATTTTAAATATTTTTTTTTGTAGAACATGGGTCTTCAGAAGATCAAGATGATCATCATCATGATATAGATCCAAAAAATATTAGTTATGTTGGTATAGATCACATGGTAGAGGATGATGATGATGCATATACGGAAGACACCGAGGTCAATGAAAATGATGATGATCACGATGATGATGATCATGATGGTGACGATAATGAGATAGTTGCAATTGGTAGTAACCAGTGACATTCATGATCATATAGATTGCATCATGGATCATCGTTGATTTATTGTTATGATGCCTCTTTTCATGGTTATTATCATATGTATCATTTTCACGACCTATAGTACCATATTATTGAGTTGTATCATATTGACATGTATCACTTTCACATATCATTTGGACATGTATCATCTTGACTTGTATCAATTTCAGTTACATAATTTATCATTTTTACTTATATCATTTGTACATGTATCACTCGTTTTAATTATAGATGATGACCATGTTATAATAATTATCTTGTTATTTAATCATATCAGTTAAATAATTAAATTACTTACTCTATAATCATATGAGTTATTTAAGAGGCGCGATGTATTTAACTAATTAAATTGAAATAAAACATATTAAAATAATAAATGGAAGCAAAACAAGAAGCGTTTTTAGAAGCAAAAAAGGAAGCAACAATGGAAGCCAAACTAGAAGCAAACAAGAAGAAATCTTGGAAGCAAACCTGGAAGAAAAACTGCAAGCAAAATTTGAAGCAAACTCCGAAGCAAAATTGGAAGAAAAACTGAAAGCAAAATTGGAAGAAAAATTGGAAGCAAAACTAGAAGCAAAATTGGAAGAAAAATTGAAAGCAGACCTGGAAGCAAAACTGGAGGTAAACCTGGAAGCAAAATTGGAAGAAAACCTAGAAGCAAAACTAGAAGCAAAACTGGAAGCGAAATTGGAAGAAAATTTGGAAGCAAAACCGGAAATAAACCTGGAAGCAAAACTTACAACAAACCTAGAAGCAAAACTGGAAGCAAACCTAGAAGCAAAACTAGAAGCAAAACTGGAAGCAAAACTAGAAGCAAAACCAAAAGCAAATCTGGAAGCAAAATTGGAAGAAAAACCGGAAGAAAAATTGGAAGCAAAATCGGAAGCAAACTTGGAAGCAAAACTGGAAGCAAAAATTGAAGCAGACATGGAAGCAAAATTGGAAGGAAAATTGGGCGCTAAATTAGGCGCTATTTCCAATACTTTTTCCCATCGCTATTCTAGGCGCTAAAGGAGGTACTATTTCTTGTGCCACTTTTCTGGTGCTAAAGTCAATGCTAAATACGGCACCGAAGTGAGCATGGCATTTTTCTCTGAGTTTTGCGTCGATAGAAGTGTTTGATTCATGAACTCAAATGCACTAAAATTTGGCACTAGGCGCTAATTGCCTGTTCTGTTGTAGTGCCTTGAGAATCACTATATGTCATCCATCTATTTTATTAAGATTCTATATTGCATAACATGTGAATTTATTGATGCATTTTTATTCTCTTTAAGAGCTAACATTTTTAGTCTTGTATGCCAAATAAAATTGAACAACCCTTACTTCCCCTTCAGTGAACCACTATATTAATCCTTCCATCTTAATGGTTTCTTCTAAAATTATGATAATCAAAATCCTAACCACTTCCATCAACCTTAATAATAACGAAACATATGCTCATGATTCCAACCTTGAGATGGTTAAAATCAACTAAAAAGAGAAATGCATTATAAAATTTGAATCCTGAAGTAGATTTAAAAAATTAGATGATGATACATAATCATTGTTTATAATTGATGAGTTTCAACACCTCCTCATAACTAAAGAATATAAATTTGGCATGATAAAAGTCATTGTCCAAATTGTTTGGGCCACTTACTTCCCTTGTGATGTTTCCCCTCCTCTTCAATCATATGCATCCTCTACCATTTTTCACTCTACTTACAATCCCCTGCATTTTATTTTTATCAACCCATTATTCCCTTACCCCAATATCATTTTAGCCCCCCTACTCATCCTACTTCATCCTACACTCATGCCCATGTTTCCTTCATTATCATTCCTAATTTCCATAACTATATCCCCACACACATCCATATTATTATATTGTCCATACCCAATCCATTACTCCTTCAAATATAATTCCACCATACTCCATTTATAACTCATTACTCCACACATCACCCCTTCCAGCTTTTAGTCCTTCCTAAAAACTCTTCAAATCATCATTAAAGAGGTAAGTGAGGTTAATTTTTTATTCAAAAAGTACTCTTAAATAGTTTCAAAAAAGACATGACATTCAAGTTTTTAGATAATTTGTTGGCTTATGACATTCTTGCTAATCCATTTCTAATGGATTTCATGACTCCTAGGTTTGAAATGCATAATGGTAAAGGAGAACCAATGATTCACATTCATACCAGAAAATGTTAAATGCCTAGAATTCTTGTAAGATAATAGATTGTTAGTGAAATTTTTCCACGCATATTAAAAAAATATGCATTAGAGAGGTTTTATCACTATTGCATGGCTCCCTACACTCTTGTTGAGTTAGATCATCCTTTTTTTTAAAATATTTCCCAATAAACATTGATCTAAAATTTACATTTACAAAGTGCAATGCAAGAAAGACAATAATGAATCAATTAACGGTAATATATTGAATTTTAAATATTATTTACCAAAATTCAAATTAACAACCACTTGATGATGAGCTACTAATTTTTTTTATTGATAATTTTGATGATAAATCTAATATTACTCTTATGATTCTAAATAGTGTAAAATTCAACCTTCTTATCATGGTTTATTAACTTGTCTCTTCACCTATGCTTTTAACTTTATATTTGTGTGTCAATTTATTTTTATGTTATGCATTCATGAAACACTAGTTTATCAAAATCTTAATGTGTAGCCCTAAAAACACATCAAAAAAGCAAGCCAACTAGTCAGCCAACCATTTCATTACTTACTTAGAAAAACTTTGAGGTAGCATATCCTACAATCTTTAGGACTGTTCTACACTCTTTGGGACTATCCTACATTTATTAGGACTGAACTAGGTTCATTAGGACTAACCTAGGTTCATTAAAATTGTCCTAGATTCATTTAGGATCTCCTAGATTTAGTAGGGTTGCCCTACATTCATTATTAACTCATTTGAGGAACTTATAATTTTTTTTGTGTAAACCTAAAAGATCGTGTAGGAAAAATCTACAATAACCTCTCTCAGTTTTTGAAGACTCTAACCCATTTGATCATGGTGGCAAGTTTTCAAATGTTGCAAAAACTGTCAATTTTAATCAATAAAAAGTTGCAATGTTGCATAAATTTCATCTCATTTTTCATGGGTTTGAACTACCAATTCCAACACATTCGAGTGGGCAGGTTTATGCTAGGAATTCTCCTATTTCACTCCCCAACTCAATTGCATGCTCCAAGCCACACTATATCGGTGTATTCTCTTAAGTGCCCTAAGTGCAAAAATAACCAAACTTTGATAGGTTGTTTCTTAAAATTCATGGCACATATGAATTATCTATCTAAACCTACAAGGTCGAGTGATGTCCATATATAATAACCTCTCTCACTTTTTCAAGACCCCAACTCATTTGATCATGGCGACAAGTTTTCAAATATTGGAAAAACCGTCAAATACATTAAATGAAAAGTTGTAATATTGCATAAATTTCATTATGTTCATCATGGGCCCGAACCTTCAATGCCAAAAAAATTTAGTGGGAAGGTTTATTCCATTCGTGCTCCTTTTTTTCCTCCCCAACTCACCCGAACACTCCAAGCCACACCATACCAGTGCATTCTCTTAAGTGCCCTAAATGCAAAAAACTACCAAACTTTGATGAGTTATTTCTTAGAGTTCATGGAAAATAAAAACATTCTATCTAAACCCACAAGGTCACAAGAGGTCCATATACAATAACCTCTCTCTTTTTCAAGACTCCAATCCATTTGATCGTAGTGGTAAGTTTTCAAATGTTGCAAAAAGTGTCAATTTTGTTCAATGAAAAGTTGTAATGTTACATAACTTTTATTTTGTTTGTCATGGGCCTAAATTTTCAATGTCAATGCATCCAATTGGTTGTTTTATGCTATGAATTCTCCTATTTCACTCCCCAACTTGCCCGAATGTTCACTATACTGGTGCATTCTCTTAAGTGTCCTAAGTGCAAAAAACTACCAAACTTTGACAAGTTATTTCTTGGAATCCATATAATGTATGAATGTTTTGTCTAAATCTACAAGGTCATGTGAGGTCCATCTATAATAACCTCTCTCACTTTTTCAAGACTCCAATCCCGTTGCTCGTAGCATCAAGTTTTCAAATGTTGCAAAAATTGCCAAATACATTCAATGAAAAGTTGCAATGTTGCGTAAATTTTATTTTGTTTGTAATGGGCGTGAATCGTCAACTCCAACACATTTGTGTAGATATTTTTATGCTATGAATTCTCCTATTTCTCTCCCCAACTCACCTGAATGTTCCAAGCCACACTATACCAATGCATTCTCTTAAGTGATCTAAGTGCAAAAAATTGCCAAACTTTGATGGGTTGCCTCTTGGAATCCATGGAACATACGAACATTATTTATGAACCTACGAGGTCACATAAGGTCCCTCTACAAGAACCTCTCTCACTTTTTCAAGATTCCAGTCTAGTTGCTCAGGGAGTCAAGTTTCCAAATGTTGCAAAAAAAGTCAAATGCATTCAATGAAAAGTTGTAATGTTGCATAACTGTTTTTTTGTTCATCATGGTCCCAAAATATCAGCTCCAACACATCTAGGTGGTTAGTTTCATGCTATGAATTCTCATTTTTTGCTCCCCAACTCGGCCAAATGTTCCAAGCCACACTATCCAACACATTCTTTTAAATGTTAATGCAAAAAACTGCCAAATTTTGATGGGATGTTTCTTGGAATCCATAGCACATACGCACATTCCATTTGAACTTAAAATCTCATGTGAGGTCCCTATACAATAAATTCTCTCACTTTTCAAGAATCTAATCCAGTTTCTCACAATGTCATGTTTTTAAATGTTGTGAAAACCATCAAATGCATTTAATGAAAAGTTGCAATGTTGTATAAATTTTGCTCTCTTTGTCATGGGTATAAATCATCAAATTCAACATGTATGGGTGGGTAGGTTTATGCTAGGCATGCTCCTATTTCTCTCCCCAACTCGTTTGAAAATTCCAACCCACACTATACCAGTGTATTTTCTGAAGTGTCCTAAGTGCAAAAAATGGTCAAACTTTGATGGGTTGTTTCTTAGAATTCATGGCACATACGAACATATAGTATAAGCCTACAAGGTTAAGTAAGGTCCCTTTATAATAACCTCTCTCATTTTTTCAAGACTCCAATCTAGTTGCTTGTGGCATCAAGTATTTAAATGTTGCAAAAACTGTCAAATGTACTCAATAAAAGTTGTAATATTGCACAACTTTTGTTTCGTTCATCATGGGCCCAAACTATCAAATCCAACACATTTGAGTGGGTGGGTTTACATTATTCATTCTCCTATTTCACTCCCCAACTCACTTGAATGTTCCAAGCCACACTATACCGGTGCATTCTCTTAAGTGTCCTAAGTGCAAAAAACTACCAATCTTTTATGTTTTTTTCTTGGAATCTGTGGAACTTACAAACATTTTGTATGAACCTATAAGGTCATGTGAGGCCCCTCTGTAAGGAAACTCAGGTGCGGAAACAGCTCTCTACACTAATCTCTTAAGGAAAGTATGGTGCAAATTCGTTTTAAACCCTTACAATTTCAGATTCGTTAATCTACTTAACAAAGATATTGCAGCAATATACCATACATACAGAAAATGAAGAATGACACAATGATTTACCCTGGGGAAAACCTTTCGGTAAAAAACCCCAGCACTCCAAAACCTGCACAATGTATTATCTTCAACACAACGGTTACAATACACTTGCAATGCAAGTTCTTTCAGGAGATTTCCAACACTTGAAGACAAAATGCGGCAGCATCAAAACGTTCCAACAATACACTCACATCACACATCTTCGCAACCCTAAAAAATGCTTATATCATGCGCTTCCCTTTTTAGGGCAACTTCCGAAGATAACTGTATTAGGGTTTTACCATTCTGTACAGTACTCAACTTTATCAGTTGCCACATGTCTTCACCTGTCATTGAATCTTCCAGACATAGCTCTTACGTGTCATAGGAATCCGTCATAACCGTTTCACCCATGATCTCCTTACACACAATTCAAGATGCCGACACATTAAGTGGAGTGACACATCAACATGCAAACTAGACATGTACACTCACACTTAATTACATTATTTGCAAGAAATACATTTTACAAAACAAATAATAAGAATAGGAATTATCCAAGGTTGAGACACCTTATTCCTAACACCCTCTACAATAATCTCTCTCAATTTTTGAAGACTCCAATCTAATTTCTTGTGGCATCAAGTTCTCAAATGTTGTAAAAATCATCAAATGCATTCAACAAAAAAAGTTGTAATGTTGCATAACTTTTGTTTCGTTTGCCATGGGCCAAAACCATCAACTCCAAAATGTTTGGGTGGGTAGTTTTATGCTATGCATGCTCCTATTTCACTCCCCAAATTTCTTGAACGTTCTAAGCCACACTATATTGACGCATCTCTTAAGTGTCCTAAGTGTAAGAAAATACCAAACTTTGACGAGATGTTTCTTGGATATGTGGCACATAAGAATATTTTGTATGAACCTAAAATTTCATATGAGAAACCTCTATAATAACCTCACTCAATTTTTCAAGATTCCAATCCAGTTGCTCGCGGTGTCAAGTTTCTAAATGTTACAAAAATTGCCAAATGCATTCAATAAAAAGTTGTAATATTGCATAACTATTGCTTCGTTCATCATGGGCCCAAACCATGAGCTCCAACACATACTAGTGGGTGGTTTTATGCTAGTAATTATCCTATTGCACCCCCCAAATTTCCTAAACATTCCAAGCCATACTATACCTACACATTCTCTTAAGTGTCCTAAGTGAAAAAATGGCAAAATTTGACAGGTTGTTTCATGGAATACGTGGAACATATGAACATCATGTATGAACCTACAAGGTCATGTGAGGTCTCTCTACAATAACCTCTCTCACTTTTTCAATACTCCAATTCAATTGCTTGCATCTTCAAGTTTTCAAATGTTTCAAAAATTATCAAATGCATTCAATGAAAAGTTGCAATGTTAACTTTTGTTCTACTCATCATGGGCTCGAACGTTCCAAGCCACACTATACTGACCATTCTCTTAAGTGTCCTAAGTACAAAAATAGCTAAACTTTGACAAGTTATTTATTGGAATACATGGAACATACAAATGTTTCATCCAAATCTACAAGTTCATTTGAGGTCCATCTACAATAAAATCTCTCACTTTTTCAAGACTCCAATCTAGTTGCTCGCGACGTCAAGTTTTTTAAATATTGTAAAAACCATCTAATGCATTTAATGAAAAGTTTCAATGCTAAATAAATTTTATTTCGTTCATCATGGGCCTAAATCATCAACTCCAAAATGTCTAGGTGGGTGGGTTTATTCTAGGAATTCTCCTTTTTCCCTCCCTAACTGGCCCAAACATTCCAAGACACACTATACCGACACATTCTCTTAAGTGTCTTAAGTGCAAAAAATTACCAAACTTTGATAGATTGTTTCTTAGAATCCGTGGAACATATGAAAGTTTTTTCTGAACTTACAAGGTCATGTGATGTTCCTCTATAATAACCTCTCTCACTTTTTCAAGATTCCAATCTAGTTGCTCGCAGCATCAAGTTTTCAAATGTTATAAAAATCGGCAAATGCATTTAATAAAAATTTGCAATGTTGCATAATTTTTGTTATTTTCATCATGGGTCTGAACCATCAGCTCCAACATGTCTAGATGGGTTGATTTATGCTAGTAATTCTCCTATTTCACTCACCAACTCGCTTAAACATTCCAAGCCACTCTATACTATCACATTCTCTTAAGTATCCTAAGTGCAAAAAACTACCAAAATTTGATTGGTTGTTTCTTGGAATTTGTGGCACATACGAATGTTATTTTTGAACCTAAAATTTCATGTGAGGTCCCTCTACAATAACCTCTCTCTCTAGTTCAAGAATCCAATGCAGTTGCTTGCAATGTCAAGTTTTCAAATGTTACAAAAACTATCAAATGCATTCAATGAAAAGTTGCAATGTTGCATAAATTTTTTTTTGTTCTTCATAGGCTCAAATCATCAACTCCAACACATCTAGGTTGGTGGGTTTATGCTAGGCATGCTCCCATTTCTCTCCCCAACTCGCCCAAGCGTTCGAGGCCGCGTCGTACCGATGCATTCTCTTAAATGCCCTAAGTGTAAAAATCAACCAAACTTTTATTCTACATTAATATTAGTTGGTATAGATGATTTACCTTCTCCTCCAACTTTTCTCATTTGACGTAGAATTTTCATGCACTCCCTTTGTTTTTTCTTTTCTTTTTCTCAAGTTGTTCAGGTGGTCCTCACTTATTCCTTTCCACGGTTAATATCAATTGTTCCTAAATAAAAAACTATGAATATATACATTAATAAATATTGTAATTTGAACAAAAATAAAATAATCAAATTACTTTAACATATATGAAATTACTTAAACAAATTACTCTTTTTTAGCATCTAAATGATAAATTACTTAATCAAGCTAACAAATTCTCAATAAAATATGATATAGTCATCAAAATTGACAATAAAAAAAGTTATACACACAAAAAATAGTGAACAATTAGTTAATTGGCAAATTTCGTTGTATTTCAATCATTTCAACTCAAATAAAAAATATATCTCTTACACAATTAGAAAAAGTCACACAGAAAGTTGAACCAGTTGTAGTGGGACCTGCAGCACAACTATCATGTGACTTTTTAGCCATTATGAATCCATTTAAACTAAAAAAAACATGTACGTGTTATTGGTCCATAAACTTAAGTGTTTGCACTTTGGCCTCCACTTAGAAACGCTTTTAATTTCAAAAACACGTACATTCTTTTAACTTAACAAAACACATATGTGTTTTGAACTTAACAAAATACATACACACTTTTAACTTTATAAAACACATATGTGCTTTTAACCAAACAAAAAATGTATATGTTTTTCTTAGTTTTGGGCTTGAATTATGGATTTACCTTTATAAAACATGTATGTTATTTTTAACTAAAAAAATAAATTATACTTTTTGCTTAGTTTTGGGCTTATGATGGATTTAACTTACCAAAACTCAATGCACTTAACCCTAAAACCTATAAACTTAACCCTAAACTCTATACCCATAACCCTAAACCCTAGATACCCTATACCGTCAACCCTAAACCCCATCCCTCAACCATCAACCCTAAACTCTATCCCTCAACCATCAACCCTAAACCCTACACTTAGACCTAGGTCATAAATCCTATACACTCTACCCTAAACCTTATGCCTTCAACCCTCAAGGTTCCTATACCCTTAAACCTAAACCTTATCACTCAATATTATACTCTCAACCCTAAACCCTACACCCTACAACCTAAACCCTAATACATAAACCTTATACCCTAAATGTTAAACCCTAAAACCCAACATTAATAATTTAACGCCAAAACCTACATAATTAAATTTAATCCCTAAACCCTCAACTCTCAACTCTCAACTCTTCATCATAAACCATCAACCCTAAACCCATAAACCAGAGGCCCTACACCCTAAATAATGAAATTTAGAGATATTAAAGGGAGAGATGAGAGAGAGACATGGGAGAGAGATAGAGAGAGGTGAGATAGAGAGAAGAGAGGCAAAGAAAGAGAGAGATGTGAGATAGAGAGAAGAGAGATATATATAGGGAGGGAGGGAGAGGTAGATAAGGACCTGGATGAGAGGAGATGTAGGAAGGGGAGATGGATAGAAAGATGAGATGGATAGAAAGAAGAGATAGAGAGAGGTTAGATAAAGAGAGGTAGATATATGGAATAGAGAAGTGAGATAGTAGAGAGGGGGAGACGTGAGACTTAACTCTAAATTCTATACCCACAACCCCAAACCCTATACCCTATAGAATCAACCCTAAACCTTATCCCTTAACCCTAGGAACTAAAGCCAATATTAATAATTTACAACTAAAACCTATATAATTAAATTTAATCCCTAAACCCATAAACCATAGGCCTTACACCCTAAATAATTAATAATTTAGAGATAGTAAATGGATACTAGAGAAAGCAACATGGGAGAGAGATAGAGAGGTGAGATAGAGAGAAGAGAGGTAGATAAAGAGAGAGATGCAATATAGAGAGAAGAGAGATCTACATAGGGAGGGAGGGGGAGATAGATAGAAAATTGAGATAGAGAGAGAGGTAGATAGTGGAGAGAGAGGTTAGATAGACTGAGGTAGATATAGGGGAGAGAGAAGTGAGACAAAGAATAATATTTTATGATTTAATTAAGATTTAATTCCTCCTCTTGTTGGTCATAGGTTTTTAGATGTTTCTTGCAACTTGAGAACCCTGAATATGAGGCATATTGTAGGGGTATTTAATGATGACTTAAGTTTCATATGCAAAGGGGATGGAAATATTTTTAGAGGTTGTACAAAAAGAAAAAAGATAAGAAAACTTCTAGGATACAATGGTTTGTCTCTAGTTTAGGGTTTCAAGGTATTTTTGTAGTATAATGATCTAGGCTTCATATTGAATTTATAATAAAACCTTGTTATCCTTAAATAATGAAATTAATATGAAAATTCATCATCTAAGTGTCTCCATGTATATTGTGTGCATTTCTAAATGAATTATGATGAGTATTGATGAATATTTTTTATTTTCATACATAAATTATTGATTTCTTTATTTTCTATGGACTTGATATATTTAATACATTATTAAATACCTTTGATTGTTTTAAGAATGGATACACAATATGTTTAGTTCTTATTATTTCAATGGTTGAATATGCTCGAGTGTTTATATCATTTCATGTCTCTATGGATATATAGTTGTGTTTTTATGGAAAAGAAACTATATGATGTAGGGATCAAACATTTCAGATCTCTCCAAAGTGAATCGTGAAGGAAATACAAGTAGTTTTGAAGTAGGTCACAAAGCTCCAAAGTGGGTTATTGTTACACCCCATTGTGTTATTACTTATTTACTATTACTTTGATTAGTTAAAATGCTTTAATACTTTACTGTGTTATATATATATATATATATATATATATATATATATATATATATATATATATATATATATCTTGATGGAAAATATGATGAATGAATATGCAATTCAATGTGAATTCTTTCAATTCTTTGATAATGCAATGATATATGATGCATATGAATATAATTTTATCGGTTAACTACTTTTGTGATGCTTTAAGTTGGATGCAGGAAAAGAATCAAGCCTCTGAAAGAGAGGGGGAGTATCACTCAAGAGAATAACTTTGTTTAGTAACCCTTAATGAGCCTATTTGAGCTATCACTCACTCACATCCTAGTTTGGTCAAGTCAAGTTAGTCGGGAAATGGTAAGTAACCTTCGGTCATTGAATGGGAATTTTTTTTAATGGTTTTGGTTTTAGTCTTTGATTGTTTCTTAATTTGGATTATGTGACTAAATCTCTTTGTCAGTGTAAGTTCTTCATATGTTTATACTCATATATTAATCGATGAGTATATACATAAGAATGTATATGTATATATGTACATTTTTAAGATAACTCATACATGTGAATATATATGTGCATACGTATACCTAGGAAGACGTATTTATGCATACTCATGTACGTATATATCATATGCATGAGAATATCAATTGGACATATACAATACACACACACACACACACACACACACACACACATATATATATATATGTGTGTGTGTGTGTGTGTGTGTTTATTATGGATATTAAGATAATGATATAATATATATTAATATATATGTATGTGAATACATTAAATACATACATATTAATATATGTATATATAATCGTCAGTATATATATATTTATGTGATTGGCAAATAATGATTTAATAAATGTGTATATATATATATATAAATATATATCTATAATATATAACGATGAAAGTTATACTATATATATTAATAATATATATAATGATATAAAATTTAAATACATTTTGAAATGTTTTAAAGTAAACCTGGGCACATATAGCACGAGTTATATTATAGAGCATGGCTTATATAAAATCCAAAGAAATGATAACAAAGTGAAGCACATATAATGTGCATATGGGAGGCAAACCAACACTATAGTGAAATAACACTTTTCATTAAAAGTTGATAAAAAAACTACACACAATATAAGTGCAGTGCCATACTAGGTGGAATAAAACAAATAAAAGTCTATGAAAACAAGACATAGCATAAAATGAGCATAGAGACTGTGTCAAAATAGAGTTGGTTGAAGCTTATGAAGGTAGTCAACTTATTTTGCAAATAGAAGACCTGCAGTTGAATATTACTCTGATTAAATCAGTAAAAAGAGTCATTGTTGTCACTTGAAAAAGGTGACTCGTCCATTTTAAAGAAGCTGGAAATAATGGTATTGTTTATGTGTTTGCAAGTTGAGTGTTTTAGAAGCCACTTTTCATTTTGTTTGGTTGATTCGATGCATTTAGAGAAGGAATTAGTCTTATCGTTGTGTGGTGGCAACAAGAAGATAAAAGGTGGTGAATTTAGGAGCTTGTTTGTAGCATTGAGTTTCTCAGTTTTTACTATAAATAGAGGCAACCTCTCTACCTTTTGTTTACTCATTCATATTGATTTCTTCTTATTCATTCATAATTATGTTGTATTTTTCTATGCAAGTGAGTCATTGAGTGCTTTAGAGAGAAAGAGAGCTTGCTTTGTGAATTTGTATTGGTTGAGATTTTTTTGTGAAAATCTAGTATTGGTGATAGGCTGAGTTTAGAAGGAACAAGCGTGACTATGGGATTTGAGCTTAGGAAGTAGCATATTCTTTTGGAGCTATAATTTTAGGCATGCTTATTTTAGTTCTCTATTCCTTTTATGTTGAAATTGTATTTGTTTATGAATGCAAGTGATTGGAAAACGATGTTTTATATGCATGTTGAGCTTTCTTGAATGAATTTAAGTTGTTTCTTATTTTGGTTGAGCTTTCTTGACTTTGGTGGAATATTTTTTGATGAAACCCTATTGATTGATATATATGTATATATTCTCTATGATGGAATTGTGTGAATATGTTCACTATTTCATCTATATCTAGGTTGTCATAAACCTTATGTATGCTTACATAGACAATAAAATGTGGGTAATAATGTTATCCTGAAGTACTTTGTTTAAGATATCAATTTTTGAACATGGGTGGTTAGCTTGGTGGTTCCTAGGGTTAAGATAATATGTGGATGGGAATAACCTAGTTGGTCACTTTTTTATGTCTTTACCTTTAGGATTGAATGTATGTTAAGATTGTAAGAGTATGAGTGGTCAAATACCAAATCAAGCTAAGGGGTGGGCACAAACATACGACTTCACTTCCAAGCGAATGATTAGATCAAAATTTGGCCAAAGTAGTGTAAGTAGCCACTATTTACATTATTAGTTCACTATGAGCTAGGTTCACATACTAGGTAGGGAACATCCTACATGTAGGTTGTATCCAATGCATGTTAGCTCTAGTTATGAAGGACACAACACCATGCTTAGGGAGGCTAGTATTATGAGGTCGCCAATCCAATCTCTTCATCGAAGGGTAGGGCCATCTTACCAAGTATGGTAGATGTACGAAAGATCACAGTAAGTCCATGGTTGGCAGAAAAGCGCTTGAGTGATGCTCTCCCTCATATAGTTGGTGGCCAAAATTTGAGGATGTATGCCAACAAGGACATCTAGACCATTTGTATCTTTGTTTCATTAAAGCTCATGGAAGCTATGTATGTATTCATGTATCTCTATTCTTATTGAGAAATTATAAATGAGAAAATGTTATCATCAAAATGGAATTATGGAATATGAAAGTGTTACTTGGGATTTTGTAATGTTTCTTTTGTAAATGCAATGGAAGTTTGAAATGGGATTATTTTAAATGTGCATCTTATTATTGAAATTGAAAAGAAAAAAATTATTGCTATATTTTGCAAGCATATATTATTCACATGTGGGTTAAAACATAGGCAAATTATTTGGGTTAAATATTGGGCATGTTAGAGGTGGTATCAGAGCTACTAGGTTCAGCTTTGGAGCCTATGTGCTCACTATGATTTCATCCAAAATTATGTGAATCTAATGTATGAAACTCTTGTGCTAGGATGGTGCATCTCAAGATGACTGCAAGAAAGTCAGTAATCGAGAATGAGCAATACCTTAAGGCTAAGAAGGAAAGGGAAACCATTGTTAGAACCATAGAGGGGACCAATTATGAAAACACCAAATGGATGAGAGAAATTAAGACCTTTAGTCATGCCCTATCCCACATCAATCAATCAAGAAAGAGGATGTGTAAGGCTGCTAACTTTGTACCTCTTGTCTCTCCTTCCAAGTCAAATTATTTACCACTTTCCAGGGATATACCCTTGAAATAAAGTATTAGTCCTATCATGATCTTTAGGGATCCTCATGTTCTTCCAATGTCAGAAGTTATTGTAACTTCCTCTAATGGTGAATCAAAGGGATATGTCCCTCAAATTATGTATCTAAGAGTAGGTCTGAAGGTTATGCACCCTTCAACAATGAATGGGAACAAAAATCTGAGGAATATGTTCCACTTAGTTATGTATCAAAAAGTGAATCTGAGGGATATTCCCACTAGACTATCTAAATAGTCACTCTATGTAAATGCAAGTATATTGAAATCCTTGATTTTAATAAAAAAATTGATTTGGCTAAAACTTGTGAAAACTCTTCTCTCAACTTCTTATGAATGAATGTTTATGAAATATTTTAGAATGTTAATTAAACCTTCCTTGGATCTAATTAAAATGGAAACCTCTAGGTGGAACATTACTTGTGAAAATGGTTAGAACAAGAGCTAACCTTGGGGATAAGCTAGAGGTAGGCCAAGGTGTAGAAAAACCCAAGGTTAAATTGGATCGTATTTTCGCCATGGTGACTAAGACTAGAGAAAGAATCAGAAACCTTGAGAAAGAGGTAAGATGAATGAAAATACAAGAACATGAAGTTCCTAATGGAGAGGAAGGAGAAAATTCTCATGATCATACTCATTCAAGTGAGCATGAGGATGATGAATCATAATCTAGGTCAGAAGGAAGCAAGAGGAAACAAATTGCAACTAAGTTATCTTGAGATATGAGGAATGCTACCCCTCCTAAGTTTGAGGTAACCACAAGTGGGGATGCAGTTGAAGCATGGCTCACAGAAATGGAGAAGTATTTTGAGATAAGAAATTACTCTAAGATAACCAAGGCCATTTGGGGAGCCTCTCAGCTAGCTGGGGAAACATCCACTTAGTGGATGAACAAAAATATGGAGCTTGGATTAAGTTCCCCGAGTATTACTTGGGATGATTTTGTATAAATTTTTCAAAAGTGATGGCTACCTCAGCTTTACTATGATCAAAAGCTTATTGATTTTTAGAACATGAAGCAAGGAGATTCCTTGGTAAATGATTATGGGGAGAAATTCACTCGTCTCCTAAGGTACGTACCCATGTACCAAAAGGACGAACAATTTCGCATAAGGAAGTTCATTATGGGTCTCAACACCTAAATCAGAGGGGAAGTATACGTACATGGTCTTGCTACCATGGACTTGGTGTATGAGAAATCCATTAAGCAAGAAAAATTTCTTAAAGCTATCTCTTCCTACCATGAAAAGAATCAGAGAAATTTTAATTGGTTGCAAGCTAATCAAACTCCGAAGAAGTCGAGTGATGGGAAAGATTTTCAAAGGAAAGGGGACAAGGGATTCCATGATAATTAGAATGAACCAAAAGGGACTGAAGGGGGAATAACAACAACAAAAATTCTGGTAAGAACGAAAGTGGTTCTAGAAAGCCTGCATCAAGGAATGGGCCATTAAGAGGATGTTTTACATGTGGAGGAGATCACTATGTAAATCAGTGTCCCAAAAAACTATTTGGGACACAACCACATGGAAATACTTTACCTCCTCAAAAAGCAGCATTTTAAAAGAATATTCATGTGGTGTTGGACAACTAATAGGTGGAGTACCAGATTCCTCCCATGAAAATTCTAGGTACTTTCTTTGGTACACCCATTTCAATTTTAATTGATACTGGTGCCATAGAAAATTTTGTTTCTCCTAGTATAGCTAGTAAAATTTCTAGGAAAGTTAGCTATATGGAAAAGTCTTGGATTATTGAGTATGCAAACTAGACAAGAGCTAAGGTGGAGCAATGTTTATCTAAAGCAAGGGTTGAGCTTTCGAGTTTCTCTACGGAAGTGAATTTGTATGTAGCCCCCCTAGGTTCATATGATGTCATTTTAGGAATGAATTGATTGTGGAAGCATAGAGACAAAGTAGATTTTCATGCAAAAATTGTAGAGTGCCTAGATGATCTTGGGAACTAGGTATTCTTGCAAGGAACACCTAGAGAAGTTAAGTTGCAGCAAATCTCTATCGCACAAATGCATAGAGCGAAGAAGAAGGGTTGTCAAATTGGAAAAACTTGAGGAGTGCAATAAGTTCATCTCTCAAGATGGCGTAGTGCACTATGGACCCCAAGACCTTCAAGAAGCCGAGGATGGTGAGGTGGTGGAATCAAGAAAATCAGATATGGATAAATATCCTATCCTAAGGGACTTTGTGGATGTATTTCCAGATGAATTACCTTGATTACCTCCCAAAAGAGTGTTTGATTTCTCCATCGAAATTGTTCCAGGGTTGGATCTTATATCAAACTCTCCATATAGGATGACCACAATGGAATTGATGGAGCTAAAAGCTCAATTGGAGGATGTGTTGTCCAACAAATTGATTAGACCCGGTATTTCACCCTAGAGAGTGCCAGTGGTATTTTTGAAGAAGGATGGTACATTGCGCTTATGCATTGATTATCGTTTCCTTAAGAAGGAAATGATAAAGAATAAGTATCTATTACCATGTATCTATGATCTCTTTGATCAAATGCGAGGAGCGACTATGTTTTCAAAGATTGGTCTACAATCAGGTTATCATCAACTAAGGATCAAAGATGAAGACATATTCAAAACACCCTTCAGGAGTAGGTATGGTCATTAAGAGTTCATAGTCCTACCTTTTGAACTAATGAATACACCTACAACATTCATGAACTTGATGAATAATGTATTTAGGGACTTCCTAGATAATTTTGTGTTGGTTTTCTTGGACGATATTCTTATCTACTCCAGGAACTAAGAGGAACATCTCCAGCATTAAGGGATTATTGTCCAATGATTAAGAGAGCATAAGTTGTATGAAAAACTCTATAAGTGTACCTTCTTTTAGAAGGAAGTGTAGTATCCAGGTCATGTGATTTCAACTGATGGGATTATAGTGGATCCATCAAAAACTAAAGCGGTGCTTGAATGGTCAATGCCTAAGAATGTACCAGAAGTTCGAAGCTTTGTGGATCTGGATAGTTACTATCGAAAGTTTGTAGCATTTTTTTCTAGAATAGCTTTTCCCATCACTTCATTGCAAAGAAAAGGGAAGAAGTTTCAATGGTTAGGAAAATTTCAAGCAACATTTGACCAACTCAAGGAGAATTTGACTACAACTTTGATACTAAAAGTACTAGATCTAGATGGTGATTTATAGTCATCACAGATGCTTCGGGAGAAGGTTTAGGTAGAGTTTTGATGCAAGATGGACGATTCATAGCCTATGAGTTAAGGAAGCTGAAGCCTTATGAGAAAAACTATGCTTCTCATGATTTGGAATTGGTAGCATTTATCGATGCATTGCAAATGTGAATAAACTATTTGTTGGGGAAACCTTTTCAACTAAAGACCGCTCATCACGATATGAAGTCTTTTTTTACTCAACCAAATCTAAATGCACGAAAAAGGAGATGGTTGGAATTGATATATGGTTATGATTTTAATATCAAATATATCAAGGGAAAAAAAATTGAGTTGCTAATGTCCTAATTCATAGGAGACATATCTCCTCGATGGTGTCGATTGAAACTGATTTCAAGGGTCAAGTGTTGTAGAAATCCAAGGGTGACAAGTATTATGAGAAAGTTAAGAAAGAACTCTCGAATAATCTACAAGACCCAAGGTATGAAGAATTTCACTTTGAACCTGATGGTTTATTAAGGTTTAAGGGAAGAATCTATGTAGCTGATTTTGAGGAATTAAGGAATTTAGTGTGGAAAGTTCATACCACACCATATTTTGAACATCTCAGAGTGACTAAGATGTTGGTTGATGTGAAGACATTGTATTTCTAGAAAGGAGTGAAAAGGGATGTTGCAAGATTTATAGAAAGTTGCTTAGAATTTCAAAGGGTGAAGGCAAAACATCATCACCCCGCAAGACTTTTGTATCCTCATGAAGTTCCAGAAAGGAAATGGCAAGTCATTAGCATGGATTTTGTGCAAGGTCTTCCAATTTCAAGGAATAAGCACAATAACATTCTAGTAGTGGTGGATAAGCTTACGAAGGTCGCTCACTTTATTCCAGGGAATCTAACGAACAGATCTCCTGTTATAGCTTAGAAATTTATTCAAGAGGTATTTAGGTTGCATGGAATTCTTGAAAACATTATTTTTCATAGGGATGCTCATGTGACATGTAGGTTTTGGAAAACCTTGTTTTCTTCACTTGGGACACAATTGAACATAAGTTTAGCATATCACCCAAAAATTGAAAGGGTGAACCAAGTGTTAGAGGATCTATTGTGAATGTATTGCATGGATTAAAAATACAAGTGGAAGGATTGCCTACCTTTGGTGGAATTTACATATAATAACTCTTATCATTTTGCAATTAAGATGGCTCCATTTGATGCCTTGTATGATAGGAAGTGTCAAACTCCTATAAGCTAGGATAATCTAGAGGATAGGATAAGCCTTGGGCCAAAAATACTATCAAAAATGGAGGAGCAAGTTGGTATAATAAAGTAGAGGCTAGCAAAAGCTAATGATAGGAAGAAGAGGTATGTAGATTCAAAGCAAGCACCCAGGCATTTATCGGTAAGAGAAAAGGTTTTGTTAAGAGTTAAACCTCACAAGAGTTCTATAAAGTTTGGAAAGGCATCTAAACTAGCTCCTTGTTATGTAGGTTCTTTTGAGGTTCTCGAATAAGTCAACCCTATTTCTTATCGAATTTCTTTGCTACCATCTCTTGCTAAGATGCACAATGTTTTCATGTGTCATACCTTAAGAAGTATATGTCATGGGATAACCATTTTATATATTGGAATGCTTTATAGGTATAGGACCCAAGATTGGTAACAATCAAGCATCTCAGAGTACTTGAAACATGTAAGCTCTACTTACATAATCGAGAGGTTATGCAATGCAAGGTCCAGTGGGATCAGTATGCAAATATTTTTCCACTTGGGAGGACTATACGAAAAATGAAGAAAAAGTTTCCTCATATTTTGCTAGATTTTGAGAGTTCTTAAAAACAACGTCGTTGTGTTTTATGGTCTATTTTTCATGGTTGATACTTAAATCGTCAGGGATGATGATTCACAAGGGGGAAATATGTTACACCCCATTATGTTGTTACTTATTTACTGTTACTTTGATGAGTTAAAATTATTTAATACTTGATTGTGTTTTGTATATATATATTGATTGAAAATATGATGAATGAATGTGTAATTCAATGCGAATGTTTTCAATGCTTTGATAATGCAATGATACATTATGCATATGAATGTAATGTTATCGGCTAACTACTATTGTGATGCACTAAGTTGGATGCAGGAAAAGATTCAAGCCTCTGAAAGAGAGGGGGAGGATCACCCAGGAGAAGAACTTGGTTTGGCAACCCTTAATGAGACTATTTGAGCTATCACACACTCACATCCTAGTTTGGTCAAGTTGAGTCCAGCTAGTTGGGAAATGGTAAGTAACCTTCGACAATTGAATGGGAAAGTTTTGTAATGGTTTTGGTTTTAGTTTTTCATTGTTTCTTAATTTGGATTATGTGACTAAATTTATGTGTTAAGTGTAAGTTCTTCTTCGTATGTTTATACTCATATATTAATTGATGAGTATATACATAAGAATGTATATATGTACATATTTATGATAACTCATATATGTGAATATATACGTGCATGTGTATACGTAGGTATACGTATTTATGCATACTCATGTACAGATATACCATATGCATGAGAATATTAATTGGATATAGACAACATATATATATATGTACATATATATTATGTATATATACCAATCGATGGATATGTAAATATATGTGTTTATTATAGATATTAAGATAACGATATATGTATAATATATATATATATATATATATATATATATGTATGTATGTATGTGAATACATTAAATACATACATATTAATATATGTATATATATAATCGTTAGTATATATATATTTATGTGATTGGAAAATAATGATTTAATAAACGTGTATATATATAATATAACGATGGAAGTTATAATATATCTATATATATTAATAATATATATAACATGATATCATGTTTAAATACATTTTGAAATATTTTAAAGTAAACTTGGGTGCATATATAGCATGAGCCATATTATAGAGCATGGCTTATATGAAAGCCAACAAAATGATAACAAAGTGAAGTGCATATAATGCACATATAAGGAGTCAAACTAGCGCTATAGTGAATCAATGCATTTCATTATAAGTTGGTATTGATAATAAAACCACACACAACATATGGGCATGGAAAGTGCAATCCCATAGTAAGTGTAATAAAACAAATAGAAGTCTATGAAACCAGTGCATAGCTTAACATGAGCATAGAAACTTTTCCAAAATAGAGTTGGTTGAAGCTTATGAAGGTAGTCCACTTTCTTTGCAAATAGGTAACATATAGTTGATCATTTCTCTAATTGACTATATAAAAAGAGTCATTGTTGTTAGTTGAAAAAGGTGACTCATCCATTTTAGAGAAGTTGGAAATAATGGGATTGTTTATGTGTTTGCAAGTTGAGTGTTTTAGCAACCACAATTCATTTTGGTTGGTTGAGTCAATGCATTTAGAGGAGGAATTATCTTAATATTGTGTGGTGGTAGCAAGAAGAGAAAAGGTGGTGAATTTAGGAGCTTGTTCATAGCATTGAATTTCTCATTTTTTAGTATAAATAGAGGCAACCTCTCTACCTTTTGTTTACTCATTCATTCTAATTTCTTCTTATTCATTCATAATTCTGTATAAAGCAAAATTTTGTAACTCTCCCTTATTTAGATTAGTGTAGGAAGTTGTTTCCGCTCACCCGACTTCTTTTCAGCCCCTAGGTAAGTGAGCAAAGATGGGGGCTGAAAAGTAGCCAATTTTTTTTGTAGGAAACATTAGGCGCATTACATTTGTGTTATAACATGTGCACATTACAACTAGAAAAAATTCAAATAAAACTATGCATTAAAATTCTTGCCTTGTGTTTTTTTAAAATTATAATGGGCAAGTGTTTAGTTTTAGTTGCTAAGGAATCACAACCCTTAGGATTGCATATCTAATCCTAAGGGTTTGAATTGCATGTAGTATGCCCAAATCCATGTTTTGCAAAAAACATTAAAAAAAATACATATAGTAGGTCTGCTCTCCACCAAGTTTGCATGTTTTAGAAGAATGCTCTACAAAAGTCTCACTACAATGTCAGGTATTTTTTTTATTAAGAGGTGTAAACGATTTTGACCTAGAGCTATGAACCGGTGAGGTCACAAACAAGGGACCTTATCCCAATATAAATCCCACCCCAATGGGGTTTGAACCTTGATGGCAAGAATAATAGCACAACTTAACCATCACACCATGCCACTATTGGATACAATGTCAAGTGTTATCTTAGGTTTATAACCATGTATTTTTATTTTTTAAACATAGCTACATTAAGGTTTTGATCTTTGTGTCTTCAATTTTTTCAAAAAATAAATATATTGCATTCATGCATCATAATCATGACCATTTTGTGTGCTCTTTATTGTTGACCCTCTTAATCTTCACCATTCAAAAATAATAATAGTTTAGAGACTAGACGCAAAGTGCTAGTTCTTATTCATACTGTAGACACCTAAATTTGGACACTTCATTTGTCCAAATTTACCCATTTTTCGTCTAAATATCCCCTTATCTGCATTAATTAAGTAATATCACTATTATTTAATTAATACCTCTAAAGTTATTCTAATCCCTAAGGTATCTAATTAAATAGTTAAATACCTTACCCCTTTAGTTCCCCTCTCATCAAATGAATTAAATAAATATGACATTTATTTAATTCTTCACATGTCACATCTTTCACTTAATCTTAATCAACCTCTTAATCTCTTTATTAGGGATGTGCACATGCCTAATCCTTGATTAGGATGTGTCACATCCTCCAACTTTTGCAAATTGGCTTCTAATCCTTATTAACCACTAATTATATTCTAATTACTGGTCAGTTAAGCTTAATTAGTACCTTGGTCAACTCTCCCCATATCCTAAGGAATTTTTAATTCATTTTTATTCATCCAAGACTCCTTTCTTCCCCATGTGAATTTTTAATTCACTTTTATTCCTCCAAGGAATCTTCTCTTCCCCATGAAAATTCTAGAACCTTTGACTTGTCACTTCACATGTGCCAAAGTCTTCTAGAATCTTTGACTTGTCACATCACTCACATGTGGCAAGTTCCCACCTTTTTGGAAACCTTGTCTTATCCACTAGATTCTTCCAATCATGTGAATTTTTAATTCACTTTTATTCACCCAAGATTCTCCTCTTCCCTATGTGATCATTGAGAGGTCACATCATCCCTTTCCCAAGATACTTGTCCTTCATCCACATCATGTACCTTCCTTCCACCTCACTTACACATCATTAAGAGATGCTTGTGTTACCAAACTCTTGCTACTTTGTCATTTGAACATTTATTGCCTTCATCATAGAATTTGAATCCACCATTATCACACCCTCATTCATATTACATATCATCTTACATCTTTGATCTCATTTGTCATCCAATGAACATACAAAGCATACAACATCAAGGGCCAACCAAGGAATTTGCAGCACAAAATTATAATCACTCATTATTTTATTTCATCCTGTTTCCTTGCTTATCATTCCTTAGGCTAATCTTGAGGTGTATCTTTTGTGTTATTCCTTTAGTGCATTATTAGTTAGTTTTGCATCTTAGAATAAGGGAAAACATTTAAGGGATCATATTTTTGGTACACCCGGTGGGACCCACAAACGGGTCCATTTATTTCACGTTTGTTGTTGTTCAGTTGTTTGCAAGTCCAGGTTGCAGAGGGGCTGATTTTCCCCATAGAGGGGCGGACTTGCCCTCCATTTTACTATAGAGGGGTGGATTTTCCCTCCTGTTTCAACTTTTTCTAATAATTTTACTATAGAGGGGCGGACCTGCCCTGCTGTTTCCACTTTTTTTGATAATTTTACTGCAAAGGGGTGGACCTGCCCTATTGTTTCCACATTTTCTAACATTTTTATTGTAGAGGGGCAGACCTGCCCTGCTTTTTCCACTTTTTCTGACATTTTTTACTACAGAGGGGCAGATCTGCTATGTTGTTTCCACTTTTTCTAACATTTTACTATAGAGGGTCAGACCTGCCATGATGTTCCACTTTTATGACAATTTTACTACAGAGGGGTGCACTTGCCTTAGTGGTTCACTGTTTCTAACAATTTTACTGCAGAGGGGCGGACCTGCCTTGTTGTTTCCACTATTTTGATTGCAGAGGAGCGGATTTTCTCTAAACAACACGCTTTGGAAGGTAAAAATAGGCATTTTAGATTTGTTTTTGCCTCTATTTTTTGTTGTTTTGAAGTTCTAGCCCCCTAACCTTATTTGTTTGTGGGTGTAGTTGGATTTATTGCTAATACTTTGTAGCATACTATTGTAATTTACAAAGAATGAAGGATAAAACGGCTAACATTTGTTTGTAGGGCCATCCATTTATTCAAATTTTAAAGCCTTTCCTTGTTGTTTTCATTTAGGCACATAGTTAAATTAGGGGGAAGTAATATTTACTGTGTGGTGTGCCTATTTTTTGTGTTACCCAAAGGGGGCATTAGTTTTTTTTCACTTTCCCCTTGCACTTAGTGTGAACCTGGGGAGTAGTTGAAAACAATTAGTGCCTTCTTTTTAGAGGGACCTACTTGGGGATTTCATCACCCAAAGGGACGATCCCAACCATGCATACTAGCAGGGTATAAAAAGGGGGGAGAGCCAAAGTTGCACCCCAATCCAGTCACATCATGTCTAGCGGAGCATCAAAGCTAGGGCGATACCTAGATAGACGTGAAGAGTTGGTTTGAGCCCTTCAATATCTCGCTGGGGTTCCCAACTCATGTTGGTGTTCACGGTCCGGGCCTCACATACCGAGAGTATATCGAGGACTCCCTAGAAACCTTGTGCATCCTAGATTAAGACCTTTGTTGGCCATACCCTTAACACTAATCACAAGATTGTGCTTGTCTAAAGTGTATTTTTGTGATAAACCAGTAAATTTTTGATAAGTCAACCTCATTATTGTCATTTCAAAGTCCTTGCCATAGTCATTCTCATCCAAACCAAGTCCCTATTTTCTACAAAGGGGCGGATTTTCCCTCCTGGTTCACTGTTTTCACTGCAGCAGGGTGGATTTTCCCTCCTGGTTCACTGTTTTGATTGCAAAGGAGCGGATTTTCCCTTCTGGTTCACTGTCTTGATTGCAAAGGGGTGGATTTTCCCTCTTGGTTCACTGTTTTGACTGCAGAGGGGTAGATACGCCCTCCCGATTCACTGTTTTGACTACAGAGGAGCGAATACTCCCTCTTGAATAGATGATTTCATCCAGTTTGACCATTTCAAGTCTTTGTTTGACCATTTTAAGCCTCCATTCAACCATTTAACTATTCCAAGCCTCCATTTGAGCATTTCAAATCCCCGTTTTAACCATTTTAAGCCTTTGTTCAACTATTTAACTGCTCCAAGCGTCTGTTTAACCATTCCAAGCACCCGTTTGCTTGTTTTCACGTTCTGAGCAATTATCCCCCTATTTCAAATGTCTTGTCATCATATTGAGTGATCATCCCCTTAGTCAAGGCAATCATCCCCTCATTTCGAGCACCTATTTACTTAATCCAAACATTTGTTTCTCCCCGCTTTTCACCAAAAGGAAAACTTGCATACATTCTATTTCAAGCCATCATTTCCCTGTAGCGAGTAAACTGTTATACATTCTGAGAGTCAAGCTCCCCATCCCAACATTTTTTCATCCATTCTGATCAATCATTTATTCATTTCAAGCTTTCGTCTCCACAACCTAAGAGTCATTTATCCATTCTGAGCAATTGTTTAACTCATTCTAAATAGTCTTTCATCCCCCTCAATTCTCCATTTACTCATTTCAAGTAATCTTTTATCCATTCCAAACATTCATCTCCTCATTTCGAGAGTTGTTCATCCATTCTGATCAATCGTTTACTCGTTTCGAGCTTTTATTGGCAAACAAACAATAAATAGATCTAGCCTCCAGATCCGACCGGCGGAATCAATCTCATCATATTATTCAATCTAATTCTAATCAGAAATTTTATCCCATCATCCAAATTGATTCCATATCTATCATCAAATCATTCGCCCCAATCATCTAGAATTCGTTTTGAGGGTTTTGATTTTTATGCAAAAACTTCTGAAGGCCATAACTTTTGACTCGGATATGGGTTTTGGTTGAAATTTTACGGGTGGTTGTGTTATGATGTGGGATGTGGATTCTCAATAAACAATGAGTTGGTTGGACCCTATTTCAGCACATTATTGAGGCCTCAAAGTTTCATCTTGACCCTCAAAATCACAATTTAGTGTTTTTTTTAGTTTGTGAAAAATCATTTTTCATTAATAACTCGGAATGAATGCCTCAAATTTGGGATGTTAGTTGGAAATTCATCCTATCTTAGTATTGGGTAAATTTTGGTAAAAACTGAACTCTCAAGGGTACGCCTATGAAGTTTCCTAAAATGGCAAAATCTGACATTTTTTTAAATTTGCCAAATCTAGCAACAATCTGATTGTCAACACCTTGTGTCCTCTAGTTAAAACCCTTGAACTGAGTTTCAAATCAATCTTATCATATCCTCTGATCCAACCCCAATATGAGCCTTAATCCCCTCATCCTAATCCGGGCTTTAATCTAATCCTAATCTGAGCTTTCATCCAACCCAAATTTGAGCCTTAATCCCATCATCCTAATCTGAGCTTGAATCTAATCCTAATCTGAGCTTTCATCCAACCCAAATCTGAGCTTTAACATGATCCTCCTTCAAGAAGTTGTTCACCCGTTCTGGGAAACCATTCACCCATTCTGGCAACCTATTTTCCCATTCCGAGTGTTGTTACCTTGTCCGGAGTACCCGTTTACCCAAGCCAACCATCTGTCCATTCATTCTGAGAACCCATTTGCTTGTTCCAAGCAATTGTTCCCTATTTCCAACCAGCTTTTCACCCATTCGTTGAAGTTGTTCACCAATTTTCGCAATCGGTTTTCCCATTTCGAGTGTTGTTCCCTTGTCTGGGGGACCCATTTCCCCAAGCCAACCATCCATCCATCCATTCTGAGAATCCATTTGCTCATTCCGAGAAATCGTTCCCTCTTTCCAACCAACTGTTCACCCATTTCGTGAAGTTGCTCACCCATTTTGACAACCGGTTTTCCCATTCTGAGTGTTGTTCCCTTGTCTGGAGTACCCGTTTACCCAAGCCAACCATCCATTCATCCATTCTGCGTATCCATTTTCTCGTTCCGAGCAATCATTCCCTCTTTCGATGAAGCTGTTCACCCATTTCAGCAACCATTTTTCCCGTTCCGAGTGTTGTCCCCTTGTCCGGGGGACCCATTTACTCGTCCCGACCATCCGTCCATCCATTCTGAGTATCCATTTGCTCGTTCCGAGCAATCATTCCCTCTTTCTGACCAATTGTTCACCAGTTCTGGGAAACCGTTCACCCATTCTGACAACCTGTTCTCCCGTTCTGATTGTCTTTCTCCAACTTCAGATATCCATTCACCCATTTTGAGTATCTATCTACCCGTTTGAAATGTCGTTCCCTCATCCCATCATCTGAATCTTATCTTTAATCCAATATCCCAACTTGAGCTTTAGTCCACCTGCATCTTCCTCCAATCCATCATATTTATCATTCCATCATCTAGTCCCCTCCATCTTCTCAATCCATATCCATTTTGTATCTGTCATGAATCCTTATCCCCCTCTCGCACGACCAATAATAGTAGTCAAGGGAAATCCTAGTTACGTCTACGATGATAATGAAAGTCTTGTTGATCACGAAGAGTGTTATATAGATCCCGTTGATGTTATCATTGCTAGCAAGCTCTCTCCAATCGCCTCCCAATATCCAACTACTCCTCTGAACTATCCCACCATGCCTTGATCCACATCTACTAACAGTCCTTATGCTACCCTTGACAAGGGATATCCAACATTCCACTATCGACATATTCATCATGTCCTCCCTCTCCACCTCTAACATCCGCAACCCCTTTTAGCAATCCACCATCTCCATACTCCTATCCTTATCATCATCAACCATCACAATATCCCTATATGAAAATTCCAACATCTGCATTGCTATCCTAACCCTCCATCTATGTCCTCCTACGTAAATCTACCCACATCCTTTTAAGCTAGTCCACCATCCACATCTTCTCATGTCAATCCAACGTCCACATCCTCCTGTCCTAATCCATCATCCCAATCGTCCCATTCTAACCCAACATCCTCATTTTCCTACATTCCTCTACCATCCCAATATTCTTCTTATCCTAATCCACCATCTCAATCTTCCTATCCTAATCCATCATCCATATCCTTCTATGCCAACACCTTCCCCTATCACACATCCACTCCATCATTCCATCCATACACTTTCCAACACCCCATCCATTATCCCCCCTATCTTCCCCATCCAATCCCTTTGATTCATCCTCTTGCATAATCCATTTCTCCTAATAAGGTTGTACCAACATCGAATGGTTACTTTACACATAGGCTCTTATTACCTCATCTGGAACATGATACTTGAGTCCTTCATCCATCTCCTTATCAACTATCCTTTAAATCCACATATCCACATCCCTATCTTTATCCATCTTCGTCCACATCCTAGTCCAAAAAGTCAGAAAAAATACAAAAAAAATCTAAAAATCAAAACATCAAAATATAAAAAAGAGAAAAGAGAAAAAACGAAGAGAAAAAAAAATTAGTAAAAGGAAAATCATTTGTCCACTAGTGAAAACTTGGCAAACAAGCGCCTTGGATATCTACCGTGATGAAAACCTGGCAAACAGGCGTCATGTGTAAATCCCTCATCCAGTCTACTTCCATGATTGGGGGTAGCATCCACCTACGCATTCCTTTCCTTCATCTCCTACATCTGCCTATCTTCCACATCCTACCCATCATATCCCATTTGTATCTCGTCCCTCCATCTTCCTTGTGATCTTGATCTCGATAGGGGCACACATATATACACTTCTTTGGACACCTCTTGGCATATATTCCCCTCATCCATACACTATCATATTCCTTATTCTCCCCATCTCCTTTTCTGATCCATGCTCATCCATCTACCTTCATCATTCATCCTTCATGCCAACACCCATATCCCTTCCTTACCCACATCTCCTATCCATGTCCATCTCACTCCTTTATCCAATCATCCTGCTATCCCTCTTACCCCATCACACATGACACATCTAGAGTGGGGGCATCTCCTTATTTGTGATAAAGTCCTTGGAGATATCATCCATCCATCCATCCAGTACTCCCTTCCATCTAACAAATCCTTATCTTACATCCTCTCATCCACTAGTCCCTTTTCATCCTTATCTCCCCATTCCTCTATCTAAACATCCAATCCATCTTCCTATCCTTATCTTCCTATCCATCTTTCCAAATCCTTATCTCTTTGTCCACCCATCTTAACATCTTTCTATTTCCTCATCCATTTATCCATCCATCCTGCAATCTCTTCCATCCTTCCACATCTTTCTCCCTCTATTCACCTATCCTAATATCTTTCTATCTCCCCATCTTTATCAATCCATCCATTTTCATTCCATCTCATAATCCCTTGTCATTGGTATCTAGCTATAGGCTACCTCCATGCAATCCAATGCCATGCTATCTCACTATCATCACTCTATCTATTTCCTACATATTCCTCCTATCCTATTACTCTTCATCATTCATATATGCATCCTCTCATCCTCCTAATTCGTCTTCTAATAATCTAGATCACTATCCCATCCCTGAGTTTCGCATAACCCACATCCAACATATTGACCATCCCATTCGCTCGGCCTATCCTGGCTCATCATATCCGCTCCATCCTTTTACAAATTTATCTTGGTCATCTCATCATCCCTTATCCATTGTATGTCATCAGTCTCTTGTCAAACTACGTTTCCCCTACGATTTCACATAGGCAAGGTCGATCATTTGATCCGCTCTCGGGGCTCTGTCTTGTAATCCTCCATCCTCTATCTTTAGCCTTGTATCGAACTACGTTTCCCATGTGCTCTCACGTAGACAAGGCTAAATCATTTTGTCTGCCCCTAGGGTATTTGTCTGGTCTGCATCCTCCATCATGCTCTCCATTATCTTCTTTCTTCTTTTATCCATGGTATTTTATTGAACTACGAGGGCTATGCGCTTTCACGTAGGCACGATTGATCTTTGATCAACCCTCGAGCCCCTAGGTCTTTACGGTTTTGTTGTCTTGTGTCTTATCGTCTTGTCATTTGATCGTGTCATCAAGTATATCCCTATCCTAGCTGGTGCTTTCAAAACAAAGGTCCACTTCTATCACCAGATTCAATCAGTTTCAGATATCCTGTGTCATGTTGATCAACCAATCTATCCTCCATCTTTGGTCTCAATAGGATGTATCCTTCCTAACAGATCTCATCAACGCCATCCATCCTCTTGATCCTATGGCAAAGGACATTTCAAATTTGATTGTGATATTTTGATGCTTTTGGCTTTTGTTTATCATTTGTGCTCCCTATCATCACTTGTCAAGGCCGCCATGATCTCTCATATTATGGTGTGTTTTGACTAGTTAACATCAGGGCATATTTTGATTTTTCTTTTGTTTGTTGTCTTCTTGGTCGTCCCATGTAGTACCCACCAAGACCCCTGTGGTCTTGCATTATGTTTGGACATCCTTCTATGCTTGTGGTTATCCCAATACCTGGCCCGACTAGAGTCATCGCGACTTTGGGGTGTTGGGATATCTTTCTTGTTTGTTGTGTTTGGGTATGCATTAGACACTAATCTGCCAAGGTTCCAAATACTATGGTATCTGGTGTCTTATGCTATAGCAAAAATCAATGCTCTGAAAATGGAAAATTGCATCTTCCATTGCATTGCATCTTTACCTCCATCATCATTCCTTTTAACCATCTCACATCTCCATCCAATCCTAACCCATTCAATCTAGCACAAATCATCTAATCACATCCTTGGTCTTGTCCCCAGCCTTGTTACAAGTCTCGGTCCAATCATCTTCATCCTCATCCTCATCATCGGGATGTATCCTTCCCTATCCTTTGGTGTTGTTTCAGGATGTATCATTTCCTCATCAACAACCCTTTTTATCGGGATGTACCCTTCCCTATCCTCGTGTTGTTTTGGGATGTATCCTTCCCTCATCAAGAACACTTTCATCATCATCATCATCGAGATGTATTCTTTCCTATCCTTTTGTGTTGTCTTGGGACATATCATTCCCTTAACGATAAGACTCCATCCATCATCAACCCATTTTGTCTTGTAGCTTGACTGGGGCAACATCACCTCTTGTCCTAAAATCCATTTGTGCTTCTCATCATCTCATATCGCTTGTCATCCTCCCTTATCCATCACTTTGTATCATCTTCCTCATCCCCCTTTCGTCATATCATCCATTTCGAGAGCACACTTGTGTTCTCTTCAACCCGCATGTCCTCTCGAGGGGGCATCCTCAATCCCTAATCTTCATCTTCACCCCCATCATCTTTATTCCTAGTCACTACTTTAATGACTAGGGCATTTTTCCAATCCAATCATCTTCTTCTGGGTTCTACGTTTTAATATTCTTTGAAATGATGCTACTTCATAACACCATCTCAAAGAGGGGCAAAATGTAGACACCTAAATTTGGACACTTCATTTGTCCAAATTTACCCATTTTTCGTCTAAATATCCCCTTATCCGCATTAATTAAGTAATATCACTATTATTTAATTAATACCTCTAAAGTTATTCTAATCCATAAGGTATCTAGTTAAATAATTAAATACCTTACCCCTTTAATTCCCCTCTCATCAAATGAATTAAATAAATATGACATTTATTTAATTCTTCACATGTCACATCTTTCACTTAATCTTAATCAACCTCTTAATCTCTTCATTAGGGATGTGCACATGCCTAATCCTTGATTAGGATGTGTCACATCCTCCAACTTTTGCAAGTTGGCTTCTAATCCTTATTAACCACTAATTATATTATAATTACTGATCAGTTAAGCTTAATTAGTACTTTGGTCAACTCTCCCCATACCCCAAAGAATTTTTAATTCCTTTTTATTCATCCAAGACTCCTTTCTTCCCCATGTGAATTTTTAATTCACTTTTATTCCTCCAAGGAATTTTCTATTTCCTATGCAAATTCGAGAACCTTTGACTTGTCACTTCACATGTGTCAAAATCTTTTAAAATCTTTGACTTGTCACATAACTCACATGTGGCAAGTTCCCACCTTTTTGGAAACCTTGTCTTATCCACTAGATTCTTCCAATTATGTGAATTTTCAATTCACTTTTATTCACCCAAGATTCTCCTCTTCCCTATGTGATCATTGAGACTTCACATCATCCCTTTCCCAAGATACTTGTCCTTTATCCACATCATGTACCTTCCTTCCACATCACTTACACATCATCTCATTTTTTATCATTTCACATTCCACATGTCAAGATGTGAGGGCTTGTGAGTCCTCAACTCACCATAGCCCTCCATCTTGGCCTTGTTGGTTTAATCTCAATTGTTGAATTCTCTAGAGAATTCAAATTGCTCTATAAATACCCCCTCCTTTGTCTCATTTTAAACAATAATGTTTGTGTTACCAAACTCTCACTACTTTGTCATTTGAATATTTCTTATCTTCACCATAGCATTTGAATCCACCATTATCACACCCTCATTCATCTTACATCTCATCTTACATCTTTGATCTCATTTGTCATCCAAGGAGCATACAAAGCATACAACATCAAGGGCCAACCAAGGAATTTGCAACACAAATGTATAATCACTCATTATTTTATTTCTTCTTGTTTCATTGCTTATCATTCCTTAGGCTAATCTTGAGGTGTATCTTTTGTGTTATTCCTTTAGTGCATTATTAGTTAGTTCTGTATCTTAGAATAAAGGAAAACATTTAAGGGATCACACATACATCTCAAAATTTTGAGCATAGAAATGTCGAAATACTCATTAAAGCTCATTTTTTATTGATTTTATAAAATGTGACCACTTTTGACTCTCTTTTGGCTCCCCAATTCCATTCCCAAACCCCCTATCTACCCATAAATATGTAGAAATTAACATGACATGCCAAAAAAAAAAGTTATTTAATACATATTTGTACCCCAAATAACACCAAACACTACAATTACACCTTAGTACTCTTGAAAATGGTTACGAATGACACAAAGAAATTCTATTATCTATTATGATATATATCTAGCCAATATTCGTTGATTTTTTTTGTTCTACACATCGTACATATGAATAAGATCAATAACATTAAATAGGATAACAACCTCACAAAGTGGATATTACAATTGTTAGTGAATAACTATCAACATTACCCATCAATGTAGCCCCAATTTAGATGCAAATAACTAGAAATTAGCATGACATATTTTTTATTCAATACATATTTACATCCCAAATAATACTAAATAGTGCAATTATACCTTTATACTATTGAATGTCATTACAATTGGCTAAGTCAAATTTAAGGCATCACATACATACCTACATGTTAAGATATTGCAAGATGATTTTGTATAAAAAATAATACAAAAGATTTTGTTCTTAAAAATGAGGATTCAATGCACAACATAGTGCACACTTCAAAATAATTTGAATATGGACTTGATAACAAGTATATCAATCCTGGTATACATGAAAAAATAAGTGTTTTACAATTATATGTACAACACATAAGAAGTCACACATAGTTTGATAATCACAAAATATAAAATACAAAATACAAAAATGATAACAATTTGAGTTACAAACATCTATTTCATATTTTTTGATGGAATAAATAGAGGTTTTGACTAGTTGTACATTGTAGCAAGACAAGATAAAAATGCTATACATGAAAAAGGTTAACAAAGAAATCCTGTCAATTTTGAAGTGTAGGGGCTCTTCCAATCACAAAAAGTGAAAATTCAAAACATTCGCATGGCATATATTTTCAAAACATAAGAATGGAGAGAATGTTCTAATAAAACACTTTACCTTAGAACTAAATTTACCAAAATAATTCACCTTAACTAAATGTACAAATAGCAATCAAAATGATAATAGAAAATAGGAGTAAATAAACTTGTCTACACATAAATGAGAAAATTCAATAAATATAGCATGTTTAGACAAATTATTGACACATTATAAAAGTTCCAAAAATGCTACTTGGTGTTGTAATTTCCATGTTGCATGGTATGTTTAAACATGTTTGATACATAATGAGAGTTGTCTAAATGTGTCATAAAGATGGACAACCATGAATGCAAAAAATACAAATTACATGTGCAATATAGTTGGGAAATCTTCTTACTTCTAAGAATATGAAAAATAAGTATTATAGACTATTACTTTAAAATTTAACTAATATTTTTTTCAAAATTTTACTAATTGATTTACCTATTTTTTTAAAATTAGCCAGTTATCCCAAAAACTCTTTGGTCTAAAGTCATGGAGACAAGAAGCTTTTAGACATTACATGCTACTTGTTGCTACAATGATAAAACAACTTAATAGAATACCTCGCAACTCTACTTGTCTATTTTGCCTACATGAGCCTTATTTAAAAAGAGCCTTGTATGTTCAAACCTTATTGGTCAAAGTTCTTAACTATGGGGTTGTCAAGGATCTTAGCCTCAAGGGTCCAATAAAAGAATTCCATGTGTAGTGTATAATCTTGACTAACATAAGATTTAGTTGTGATTGTGATCCCATTAATCCAGAGCTATATGCAATATGAAGAAAATACATAATCTAGCGTTAATGAAATCTCTAGTACTCAGTAACTCTTGTAATTAGAAATCAAATATCTATTACACACATGCGTGTACACAAGTCCATGCTCATAGCTTGGTTAAAGTTTGAGGGCTTATTCTTTATACTCAATATTTTTGTCCCACAATAAAACAATGGAACAAACCCTCCACTTTATTTTGGTTTACTCATTTTGTTGTGAATTCATCCATAGCATAAATGAGTCAACACGAGGCTGAAACAAGTAAATGGTCATGAGGTGCATCTTTTCTTGGTTGTTTATGTAAGAGTTGGTATAAAATAACTCTACACCATGCAAGATTTGGCTGAAGATTATAGCCACCCAAGATCTAAGCACTGCATAAAAGCACAAGAGAGATCAATATGCAATGCTCAAGATTGCAATGGAATTGATTATCCAAGAATATTAATTTACAAATGAGATCACCTGGTTATATAGCCAAGGTGAGACATAGGATTGAACAGGGTTATGACAAGTGTCTTAATCCAATGACATGTGACAACATATCATAACTACCTAAAACACGTGTTAAAAGTCAAAAGATAAGATAAGATCTAATGACAACTAACACATTCTAGAAAGATTCCCTCCTAAGACCTAAATAATCTTAACATGTAAATAAGTCCCCTAGTAATGAATTAACTAGGTACAAGATTTTATTTACACCAACAATTTAAACACAAATCATTATCTCCTTATCTTTTTACGCATTCTTGAATTTGTGCATGTATTCAACCTTTAATAAAATGAGCCAAATGTCTATTATTTTTTATTGATATAAGGCAAGTGGCAATGGCAAGCTAAAACAATCAAACATGATGTTTAAAAAAAAATTGTATTGTGTCTTTATCATGCACTTTGTGTCGAATTCATTGTTGATCTATCAAGTAAATCAAAATAATTACTGAGACAAAAACCAAAGAAACAAATCTTATTATACTTTAAAATACAAGACAAAAAAATACAAGAAGAAAACATATTTAAAACTCAAAATTTCATATTAAACCTTAAAAATTGAACAATTTACAAAATCAAATAACACTATAATTCCAAAACACAAAGAATCAAACAATAAATATAACCAATGCAAAATTTATTACACATTAAAGACTTAAAAACTAGGCGATTGCAACACTATACCTGCCCCATGAAGGATCTAATAAATTTATAGAAATACATTATATTTCAACCTACTTAAAACCAATTAAATCCTATCTTATTTGGTCAATTTGGCCACTATAATTATTAATACGTTATTTTAAATCATTAACGTAACTAACTGTCACCTCAAATAATTAATGGAAGCGTTTCGTTTTAAAAAATCCCACTAAACGCCAAATTAGTGCATTTCTGTGACGGTCAACTAAAACACTTACAGTTACCTTGACTCTAATAACCAGGCATTGCAAGGTCTGGATTCCTTCCAGACTACTTGGACTGCATCCACACCGTCCGTACAGAAGTTATGTCGCCTCTTTGGGAGATCCTGGTTATTTTGAGCTTGAAGGCACGTCAAGCAAAAAATTTATACGAGATGCGCGGGGCTTTGCTTGCAATCTGTACATCCATATAATTAACCCACCGTCCTGGAGACATTTCACCAGCACAATGGTTGGGAGCAATAATAAAAATAATGGTTTCTTTGCACAGAGATGAGAGAGAGTCTTACATTATCATTTCCAGAGAAGAAGAGGAAAAATGGGGAGCCGAACAGACCACAGACGATCGGGATCCCTCCAGGGGATTCGAAGCTCGGTCGCCATGGTCATGTCTGCACCCTTCAGTCCAGGCAGAGATTTGAACAGACCGGTGGACTATTCGTCGAGGCTCCGCTCCCCCATGCGAGCAAATGCGGGTTCCATAATTCCGCACAGAGACTCCGGGTTCGAGTCCCAGGAGCCGTCGTCACCGGAAATAAGCTGTATAGGAGAAATTAAACTGAAACAGAAATGGACCAAGACGTCCACGCGAGGAAAAAAGGGGTGGAAAGATAATAGCTTACTGTGCAGGCTGAAGAAATTGCTGTTCAGGACGCGGTTAAAGAAGGAGAAAGAAGCGCCTGCAATCGAGGAGGAGGAGGAGGAAACGATTTACCCTTCTCTAGGGCAAATTAAACGCTATATTTCTGGTTCTTATGACGGCAAATTTGGCGACATTTTTGTGGAGGAGGAGCAAACTGTGGCGGATCCTCAGTGGCTTGTGGTTCCAAATGCAGGGGCAGGCCATGGAGGAGGAGGAGAGCCTGGAATGTGTGTGGAGAAGCGCCTCTGTATTCCGGCCATTAAAGGCTTGGATATCAGTAATTTGACCAGATTTGAGTTGCAGAAGCCCCTCTCCACGTGACCATGGGCTTATCTGTGGAAGTCAATTGTATGTCAAATGTAAAGTTGCATAGAGTAAAATGTTCAGCGTGGGAATTTGGTGCAGTTTATAGGTTGGTACGTGGTATCCAATGCATATACCACGGCACTCCAATTTCAGTTTTAATTTTCACTGAATTATTTTATTTTTTAATGGAAACCCTAATTATTGTTCTCTTTTAATAAAAAATCTTAACTGAATTTGTATAGCTAATCTAATAGTTTGAAGGGTTTAAATAATAGTTGTTTATAACAATTTTGTGTTATTTTAAATGTATTGGTTACAACTTCAACATGGGCATTTTATAGAAATTTTTCAATCATTTATTTATTAGTTTTTATAAAATTGTTTTTGTAGTTGTTTATTATAGTTTGGGTGTGGTTTGTTTTAATATATTGTTTGAGTTATATTTTGGTGTATAATATTTTTATATTAGGTTTATATCATGTTATTTTTTAATAAATTGAAATTTGAATAAAGGTTTTTTATTTGTATTTTTGGAAATCAATATTTTTAATAAGTTCTTTATTATGATTAAGTATTGACTTATTTTCTCTAGCAATTCAATTGTAGATTTCAATATGTTTCTGGATTTGATTGTGTTGGTGTTTTTCATCAACGTTTCGAATCACACTCTGTGATCCATAATCATCATTTTTTCTCCTCTTGCTCTCTACCATCCTATGATGGATCACAGAGTGTGATCCAAAACGTTGATGAAAAAATGTCAACACAATCAAATCCAGAAGCATACTGAAAACTATATTATGGATTGTGGAAATTTGATATCATTAATTCAATTGTACTTGTAATCGGAAAATAGATAACATATATATAGATTAAAGTTTGATTTTTTATTAAAATTACTCTTTTAGAATCTAAATTGTAACATGATAAAGTGTTAAACTACATTTCAAATTCTAAATTTAAAGAAATTAGGTGAGGTTGCTTGTAGAAAATAGTGAAAATAGATAGAAGAGATAGGCACACATTGTTGTTGATTCTAAATGAAGAGGAGGCTAATGTACTCTAACTTTAGCTTATGTTCTTTTTGCTCTTGAGCTATATGAAGGTGGGGTAATTGATCTATGGTCCTATCTTACTTTGTGTGTCGATGTTTGAATGACCACAATGATTTCCTTTTCTCACATGGGCATCCTATATGGTTACATCATATGTTATGTGATTGTAACTTGTAATAAAGAATGGGTATCTTGGAAGAGGTATTATAGGCACCTTTGGGGACTTTCCTTGAACAAGTTGAATAGAAAAACTTCCTTAATACTGATAAGGTCTCGTGCAAGTTGAATAGAAAATATTCTTTAAGGAAGTCATCATCCTTGGAGTCCTCTAGAGGAAGTGGGTAAAAATGATTCATTAATGAAGCATCTCTAGATAGAGGTAGCCTCGTCAAGAATAAGGGGGTCGAAAATAAAGGTTGCAAAGAGGGGAGAGATTATAGTTTTTTGTTTGAGTACCCAAACTTATTTTGGCTTGTTCTCATTCTTAGTTGTAAGAGGTACAAATGAGGATGGAATAATGGGCAGTTTAGAGAAGGTATAGGTTCAATTTTAGAAGTTTGAAGATGAGTTTATGAAAATTAGATTTATAAGTATTTTAGATTTAGAGGGATTAGGGGAGGAAGAGTTGTATTTTGAGTTTTGGTTGTGGAGGTGGCTTGTGTTAAGTGAACATTAGGGTAGGTTGGCTTGTAAGTTAAACATGTAGAATAGGTTTAAGAACTAGTTTAGAGATGGAAGGAATGGAAAGAAGAAAAGGAAGAGATGAAGGAGGGATTAGAGTATCATGCTTTTGATGAATATTAACAAGTAAAGGGGTTGATATTCAAGTTTGGGAGTAGGAGATGAAGTCAAAAATTAAAGGTTTGGACATTTTTTGCAAATTTGCGAGGACAAATTTTGGGGTCAATTTTGGGCCATATTTGGGTAGATGGATGAAGAGTACAAGGGCATTTTTTTGAGTTTTTTGATGAGTAGACCAAGCATCATAGAATTTTGTATAAACCACACAAGTTGTGATATTAACTAGTTATTATCAATGCTTCATTAGCAAAGGATGATTTCATTTTTGTAGCTAGTTTGTTGCTCCTTAAAAAAATTACACAAGACATAAATTGTATCATGTTTCTCATAAGCATATTCTTTGGGTTTGGGAATGAATGATTCTTTTTGAATTTACCCAATTACAAGAGACATGAATATGCATGTTGTAAAATGGATACAATCTCATCCTCATATTTTTATGTATTGGTGTAAAATGGATGGTACAACTTGAGCTTGCTTAACCCAAGGGTGCCCCAATATAATGTGGAAACAATCTGAAGCAGGTATGATATAGCATAAAGTAAGCAACTTGTCCTTCATGATAAGTTGGTCCATGATATCCATTGTTACTAATTTCATGAAGGAGATAGTGATGGATGATGTTTTAGGAATATGAGAAGGGTGGGTCTTGGGAACACCAACAATATGTTGGTGAATGAGGTAGATGAAAGTGTGAAGGTGTAATTTTTGGGATTCTTGACAATAGAATCAATGTTATTTTCTATAGCATCTATTAAGGGAATGGGTTGGTGTAAATCTAAAAGCTCTAGTTACAAGGGGTGATAGATTCATTTCCCCTATCATTAATACCTCACATGTATTGGATTGTTAACAATATGGTCTTGAATATTGTGTTTTAGGAACATGCCCCTTTTTGTGTCATGTTTATTATGATAATTATATCCACAATAAGCATTAGCATCATAGTCATTGGAAATAGCAATAAATACATCAAAGGGTCAAATAGAAGGGACTTGGCTTTCATGTTAGCATCCAAGAGTTGTTTGAGAATAACATCAAGAAGATAGGCCAAGTGAGTAAATTAACATACCGACAAAGGCTTGACCAAAATGACTCTAGTAGAAATATAGGAATGGTTTAGGATGAAAATTGGGTTTAGGGTTAGGTTTTGAGGAAGAAGGGGATCATGCAATCTTTTGGAGGTTTGGAGAAATTTAGAAGGGTATATAGAAGAAAAATAAGAAAAAGAGGGTTGAGAGAAGAATTGAAAAAAGTTACTAGTAGAAATACTTCCTACAATAGTCAATTAGGAGATAAATGTATGCAAAATATGATCTAACAAATTTAGAACTAAATATACACATAAAAAATAATACCACAATGAGTTAATATTTATCTTGGGAAAGCCCTTTCATAAATAACCTAGCATCCAACTTTTAAATCAATGTGTTCACAGTACCAATCCAATTACAATACATCAACAAACTCAATCCTTCACAAGAGAACCAACAACATAAGCCTAAAGAAATTTCAGCAGCATAACCTCTATAAAAATCACATCATACTACATATCTCCAAGCACCATTATATAGAAGAAGAAAACAAAGAAACCATAAATGGTCAACAACAAAACGTGGACCAAAATCATGACCCAAAATGGTGCCCAAACCAAAGACTCAAACTGTAATGCCCATGATGAGTCACCAGGCTATTTTAAAACATCCTCTTATGTTGTCATAATCTGTTATAACCAACTCACCAACTAGGGCACTCCATTTGATCTATATTTAAATATTTCTTATGCAATGGTATTCTTATATATCTAAGGTGGCCAACAATTCAATCCCACTATGTAACCTCTCTCTTACATGATTTTGTGTGTCATAGAATCATCACAAGATCTCTTACACATCTCTATGATATAAATTTCTCTTAGAAATTCTCACACATGTGACATAAATTATAATACACATAGTAAGTATTACAAAAACAAAGTGGAACACCCTTTTCTAAGAGGACTTACAACTAATTAATATATTAAATAAAGCATCATTAGGATTGGAAGATGTATGACACACCAATTCTAGCATTCTCCCACTTTTCATGTACCCTATAATAAAAAAATGGGATCATCAACAATCTATGAATTAACTACTAGGCAATGAGAGGCCCAAAGACTCACTACACCACCTAAAGTTCTTTGTGATCATAGAACTTAAAAAATCATCTACAACATTCACTAAAGTGTCAAACCTTTCAAGCATCACCTTCCATCCTCCACCATATCACAAAAAAATTATATTAATCATTTATATGGTTTGTCCATGCATGAAGAGTTGGGTTATTTTCTAATTTAATAACACTCTAAATATTACATTCAATTTAAATTGATATTTGAATAAGACCAACATCTAAACATATTATTTACAATCAAATTGCATCTTTACAAGAATAATTAGTTTCTAGTTATTCTACCACTGTCATGGATAAGGTGACCACAACTTATTGCTTACTCATTCAATTAATCACACATAAAATAAGTAAAAAACGCAATTATTGGAAGATCTTATGTTATCAACATCTCTTTCCCAATCCAAGTAAAAATTCCCTAGTCTTTAAGTGTTGTAATTATTCACCAACTTTGTTATAAGTACAACAAACCTTTCTATGCTATAACTAGCCTTTTCTCCTATGCTACAACTAACTTGCACTATGTTACACCTAACTTGCATTGTGCTACAATTGACTTGAACTATGCTAAAGTTGGCTTGCACTATGCTACAACTAAACTAAACTATACTACAAATGACCCCTCCTATATTGCAAGTGATAATGTTATCAAATAGAATACTCTATAGTGCCTTGCAAGTACTTTAAAATTATCTTCATTACTACCCAATTTTCTCTACCGGGGTTAGCCATATATTGGCCCAAAGTTTCCATTGCTTGGGCACTGTATGATCTATACAAACTATAACATAAATAAAAATACCAACTACACTAGCATACGGAACATGGAGCATATCTTTCATCTCCTTAAGTGAAGATAGGAACTACCCACCTAACTAATAACTTAGTTCCCACAAAAATAGGAACACTTATTGGTAGATATTATTTGTTATGCTAAAACATTATAACACAAAATCAATATGCTTACTCTATCCCAACCAAATCTTTCTATTATCTTTATATCTTATGATATCCATGGCTAAGATGAACTTAGTGCCACCCAAGTTCTTCCTATCAAATTGTAATGATATTTGAGACTTTATATCCCTAATCATCCCCTTACTATTACTAAATATCAACATATCATCCATAGACAAAGTGATGACAAGGAAATGATCGCATCTTGCTTAAAATATACATAGTGATCTAATTTATACCTCACAAATCTCAACTTCAAAAAATAAGAATCAAAATTCGGTACCACATTCTAGGTAACTATTTAAAACCATACAAAAATTTCTTTAATCTATAAACCAATGAGCCTTACCTTTTATCATGTAGATTTATTCTTACAAGTAACCATGTAGGAATTTTATTTTCACACCATCTACTCAATCTAAAGATCAAAATCTAGTGTAACAAATAATAAGAAATAAATTTTTGTTAGCTTAACAATTGGAGAAAAAATATGACCAAAATCATTCCCATCAACCTTAGAATAGTCTATCACAATCAATATTGCCTTGTACTTCTCAAATCTCCCATCTAAATGGAACTTCTTCTAGAATACATATTTACAACCAATATGTTTCCTTCCTTTTGGTAACTAAACTAAGTCTTGAACGTCACTTCTTTTATTGCAACCACCTCATCATCCATGGCCAACTTTCAAGACTTATCATAATTCATTTCTATTGAATCTTCAACTATTTGATGCTCATCAAGTTTAGTAATCAAAGAAAAAATACCTATAATATTAGGTGAGCTATACCTCTTTGGTTGTCTACTCTAGTAAGTGGACCTCCTCAAAAATATAAGGGAAAGGTTCTTCCTCCAAAATCTTTGAGCTCTCTATACCATCCTCCTAACCTAGTCCAACTTGAACATTTGGTTTAGCTTCAGGTGTGGCTATTTCAATATATGGATATAACCACTATATTTCTTCGTCCTCCAAAATCTTTGATATTTTTGTTCTATCCTCCTTATTTGGTCTAGCATAAATCTCAAATACAGATAACTCAGTCTTTGGCTATAAATACACTATAGAATTTACACTACCATTCAATTTATCATCTGTAGGAGAAGGTCAGATGTCCCTTAAGATTGCATATTGACTATAAAATGTCTTCCTAGGTACAAGATACTAAATCTTGTATCATTTCACATATTCATTGTATTTGGTGAAGATACATTTCACAGCCTCATAGTCTAACTTATCCTTAGGTAGATGAGCATATGCTTCACAACCAAAAACATGAAGATGTTGAAGTGAGGGCTTCTTGAGCGTCCAAATTTCCATAGAATTTTTATCAACAAGTGTTGATGTAGGATATTTTTTAATAAATTTTATGTAGTATTGACTACCCTACCCAAAATTTATATTCTAAGTTGGTCCCACTAAGAATATTTCTAAACCTCTCTATGAATAACCTATTTATTCTCTTCATAACTCCATTTTTTCTAAGGGGTGTATGGATTTTTCTTATGTTGCACAATTTTATTCTCTATTGAATTTTTCAAACTTAAATGAACAATATTCTCCACCATTATTATTCCCCAAAACCTCAATCTTTCTACTAGTCTAGTTCTCCACAAGATCCTTAAACTCCTTGAACCATCTAAAGAACCTTAGATTTATTCCCAAAAAAATAAACGTAATTCCTCTTGGAGAAATCATCAATAAAAAATATAATATAGGAATTTTTCCAATCAAATCATGTTTACTAGACCCAAAATACTATTAGAATTGTGAGAACTCAAGTAAAACTAAACATGATTTTATATATCTTAAATACAATGTTCACAAAATTCAATTTCAAGAGAATAGTCAACTAACCCCTATACAAGATTTCAATTTTTGAAGGTCCTAATACCCTTCTTACCAACGTGTCCAATGTGATCATACCAAAACATAATATTCTTATCTAGTATAGCTCTCCCTCTAAGGTGAGAATATGTTTAGAAATAAAAATTGCATTTCTAGACCACTTTGCTACACCCGATAATACTAGATTCAAAGGATTTGTTTTCAACTTGGCCACACCCTAATACTATGAAAGAGTTCTCACTAAGGTATACCTTTCCACCATCAAAGTTCTCATAGTTTGAAAACCATTCCTTGTAGGGATTCATGTGGAAAGAGGCACTAGATTCAATTATCCATGCATCCTCATGTGCATGTGTATCTAGATATATAACAAATTCATCTAATTCATTCCAAGAAGCCTTCAAATCTTAGTTATCATCTAACTCATTCTTTTCTTTCTTATTGTGCTTGTATTCCTTCTTGATCTAGCCTTTATTACCATAATTTTAACATTTCACTTTGGATTTACTATGAGACATAGATCTAATTTTTTCCTTCTTACCTTTTTCCTTTGATTGTCCATGAACAATGATATATAAACTCTACTTTAGAATTTAGAAATTAGATCAAATATTTTAATAATCTCCTTGCTTTGCAAATGAAAATTTTAGATTGTTAAGATAAGTAATTACTATGCTTCAAACATGAACATGCATGAAACAACTCATAACATGCTAATTTTATCCTTAAAAGCCTTAATATGGAGAAAAAATAAATTTTACTAGTGAAAAATTGCCTTACTACCCTCCTATATTACTTTGCAAAGAGATATTACAACAAGTGGACAATATTGCCTTCTAATTTTTCTTGTTTATCGTATACTAACATAACATGTAATAATTCACAACTTCTTTAACTATCAATGATTTTAATGTTCACATGCAAGTCTTATTTATACATTTTGCAATGCACAAATGAGTCTTTTGAAGCCCTATGTGAAGATAAACAACCTCTAGATATTAAATTTATGCTTATACAATTTATATTTTGAGTTCTAATATTTGCACATTGTGGGCACTTGCACACTCACATTACTTTATTGGATAAATTTGTACTTGCACTAGTTCTCGACACCCGCACTATCATTTATTTTTAGCATAATTTTGTAACACTTTCAAAAAAAATTCCTTGTATCTAAAACCTATTTTATGTTGTTATTTTCCTATTACATTTTTTTTCTAAATCCTTTTGGAACTAGCATTCCTTTTCATAAAGGCTTTCCACCCATAAAACCTTAATTGAATATTAAATGAGGAAAGAGTTCTCCTACTCTATCATTAGAGTACCACTTGTCTTGGCATACCTTATGATCTTTGAGTCCAATATTTTAGTTTTATGTAATAAAAAAAATTCATAAATAAGGAAATATACTACAAATATTTGATAATTATTAAGAATAATAGGCCACTTTGAGAGGCTAAACCTCCAAAATTCTTCAAGAAGAACATGAATTGTAATATGATGATATTAAACTAAAACCTACTTAAGCCTTAGATGAAACCTACAATAAATTATAAACTTAAAAATAGCACAAGTATTATGAACTAAATATATAAATAAGAATATAATAGTGATCATATAACTTAATTAAGATTCAAGGTAGTCACAGATTGACTACTCATAACCCTATGCACACTATAATATTAAGGGAATAATATCTCCCTCTCTTCAAAGAAGAATTTTCCTCAATATAGATAAATTTTAGATGCGTGCACTCAAAATCTTCATCTTCCCATGTAGCATCTTCAACTAGAACTTCCACTAAATGAGATACTGGGTAATTTTCTTAGTCAATTTATTTGTGTGTGGCTAGACAATTAATGTTAGATCCAAGATTATTCTTCCTTCTTGATCTAGCTTTTCTAATATTTTCCATGTAAGGATCTATCAACTAATCACCTTCTTTAAACAAGTAACATGGAAAATTTGATGTATATTCGTTGTTTTAGATAATTCAAGCTTGTAGTCTACACTGCATATCTTTTGCACAATCTAGTATGGACTATTTTATTTTAGTGAAAACTTGTTATTCTTTATTTTATTTTTTCTTTAGGAACATTTACTTATAAAGTTATCGATGAGCCTAATTAATAGCTAGTTTTCTCTTGTTTAGTTAATATCTTTCAAAAACTTTAAGTTGCTTATTTCATATACATTCCTAAACTTATATGCCTTTTATATATTTTATGCCATCCAAACCAAACTTTGATAAGTGAAATATGATTATTATATGATGATGTTTGCATGGATAAATGTGTGAATGTGTATGAAATTCAATGTGAATATATGTTTAATTCATGATTTTTAATGGTACGTATGCTTTAGATGAAACTAACTCCTTGTAGCTAGAAGAATTGCAACTTGTAACAATTGGAGAGCTCAACCTATAGCCAAAGGATTATGGGATGATTACAGGGGAGATTCTAAGAATGCTAGAAATGTGAAAATTGCAAAAATGATGGGAGTGATTATTGGAGTGCTCAGTTGTGAGTCATCAGTGCATTCAATAAGACAGTGGAGGAAAGAATAAATTTGCAATAATCAAGAAACTAACATGACTGTTTGCAAAAAGCACGCCTTTGTCATGTCGTTAAAGTAGAGTTGTAAACCTATTTTTCTTTTTCTATATTTTTCAATTATAGCTTCAGTTGCAAAGAATTTTTCTCTCTCTATTTTGAAGGAGAGTGGACATCTTCATTTAATTTCTATTTTCAATCCTTATGAAAATAAACCTCCTCCTAAACCTATATAGTTGGATCAATGGTTGAAGAGAAGATCTAGTTGGAAGATATGTTTTGATAGTTATAGTTTTGTTTTGCAGACAATATCTTTGTTAGTTTTCTGTTATTTTTTCATGAATGAGAAATTTGTGAAGATTCTTTTCAGATTGTAGAGTTCAATTATATGCAATAAAGATGTTCTAGTTTACTGTTATGGTTAGTTGAATCAAGTAGCACATATTTGGTTTCTCTTGTGGGTACAATAGCTTGAGAAAGGGCACTCAAGGTATTATTCACCCACCTTCATTTCTATTGTTAATTTAGATGTAACATGCCCGTTGTTCTACACAATAATTTTACTATGCTTTTATCCTCAAGTGAATAAACTATGATGCCATCACATATCAATAAAAAATTTCTTTTCAAAAACAAATATAACATGCACATTTGAAATAAACACTATTCCAAACTTTCCCATTGCATTACATCGAAATATTACAATCTTTCCAAAGTATTGATTTCATGTTACATAATCTCAAGTTAGCATTTCATGTTTACAATATTCCATATAAATGGATACAAGAATACATACATTTCTCCTATGAGCTTACTGGTAGTAGAAATACAAATGATCTAGGTAGTCCCCCTTCAAATCCTGGACACCAATTGATAAGGAGAAGCATCACTAATGCACTTTTCCACCAACCACGGACTTATTGTAGTCCCCTACACATCTACCTAACTAGTAAGATGGCCCCACCCTTCGATGAAGAGATTGGTTTGATAACCTCATAATACTAGCCTTCCTAAGATTGGTGTTGTGTCCTACATAACTAGAACTTCCATATAGTGGCTACAACCTACATGTATGACAATCCTAACCTAGCTTGCATAACTGGATCACAGTAAACTAACAACGTAAATAGTGGCAACTTACACTACTCTGGCCAAAGATTTCATCACCTAGTTACTTTGAGTGAGAGTCATCTATTCACACACCTTCCTAGCTCAATTTTTTATGACCACTCATATTTTATGCATAGGTTATCCCCTTTCCCAGGGATTATTCTAACCCTAGAAATAACCTATTTTCATTTCATCTTTACTAAGATACTTCAACTAAATTAATTCCAACAACTTTATAATCCAAAGTTCACAAACAACTTCATAATCCAAACTTCGCAATATAAATAATAACTATATAAGATTGACTTAATATAGTATATGAGTAAATACACAAACACTCCTTCCTATATATAATATATGAATAAACCCAATAATGTGGTTTACAAAAAAATAGACTCATCAAGCATCTTTCATACTTATTCAAGAAGAATATAATCAAATTCATAATAAAGCAACTAAACTTTCTTTCAACTCATTTTTTTCCTAACAAGACATACAAAATCATACAATCCTTTCAACCCAAAATTTATAATGAATTAGAAAACTAACATGCTTGTATTAAGAAAGCTCCAATTGACAAATTTGGAAGTCCTAGCTTAGCCTTCACAAAATCAGCTTGCAACTCCCTTTATATTTAACCTTTCACTATATCCTCTATCTTCCCTAGGCAAACTCTCACTATGAAAATACTCTAACCTCTCTCAATTATTCTCTCAAAAAAATCAACTCAGAAATGCAGCAGAATAAATCTCAAAAAAATCAAAAAACAAGAATGCAAATATGTGTCCCATAAGATGGAGAAAGCTCGTCTATTTATACTAAAACTTGAGCACTCCATGGCTACAAATAAGCTCGCATTCCTGCCACTTATCAAGCTAAAGAATTGACTCAGCAAAATAAAAGAAAGGTGATAGATTTAAAATCAATCTATATGCAAAGACTCAGCCAACTGCCTTCTCTTCATGACAACAGAGTTATTTACTCAAAAAATCAAGGTAAATGGCTTCACAAATTGACTCCTTTTAGCCAAATTTACAATTGAATCTTTCTCATATTATATTTTTGCCTTATACACTAGAGAATAAAAACAAAACAAATTTCTAATGGTATGTAGAGTTCATATTTTGGCACCACATAAACCCACGCACCCCTATTCATATGTTTGTTGTTTGAAAGACCAAGTCAAATTCATTTACACATTATATATTCCACTTTTCTTTCATATTTTTTACTAATTCTTGCAATTCATAAACTTAGTTTACTTTATCTCCTCATGATTTATCATAGTGTTGCCTTTGGCATGCTTAAACAACATTTAAATTATTTATGCAATGTCATTTATAAATGTGCTAACTTATATTTATAGTGTCATATGTTATATCATATGTATTGCGCTAAATAAACATTTTCAATGCTATTCAAAATTATATATTTATATATATATAATACACATGCACACACACACACACACACACACACACACACACACACACACACACACACACACACACACACACACATATATATATATTTAATATATACATATATATAACACAATATATATATATATATATATATATATATATATATATATATCAACTTATATGATTATAAAATGCTTTATTCGATATTTGAATACATTTACACATATTTACATATTCCACATAATAACAATGCATTCATATATATACATATGTATATATTAATATATTCGTACATACATTTATGTTAACGTAAAAACATACACATATTAATATATGTATATGCATATATTATATATATCATTGCTTCAACATTTAAACACATATATTCTCAATCCCATCGATCGACATATATACATGAAGTGTATATATACATACATACACATATATATATTTCACCTTCATCCAATCAATATTCCCATGCATATGGGTAATCCATCTATGAGCATGTGTACATATGTCTATCTACATATACTTGTGCATGTATTTACTCATGTGTATGAGTTTATTGTAGACATGTACATATATACATATATATACATTTTATGTATATATCTCATTGATTAAATATAAACACATGAGTAGTAACTCACACATGAAAAAGAGACTCAATCACATAACCCAAATCAAAACATTCATGGACAATATCATAACGTCTTCTAAATCATGCACAAAGAAGACTAAAGGTAACTTACCATTTCCCAAGTTATTGAATCGACTTCACTAAATTAGATGTGATTGTGTGAAAGATCAGTTAGGCTTGTTAAGGGTTACCAAACCAAGTTCTTCTCCTAAGTGATACTTCCCCTCTCTTCCAGAGGCTTGAATATATTCCTGCATCTAGCTTAGTTCATTGCAATAGTAGTTAGTTGATAACAATACAATCATTTACATCATATATTCCATAGAATCATTATAAAACATCAAATTGAATCAAACATTCATTCATAATATTTCCAAAATACATTAAGCATAAACATATACATTTAAAGAATTTTCATGCTACTAGGTAAAAGTAAATAGGTAATAACACAACGGGGTGTAATATATCCCCTCTTGTGAATCATCATCCCCTATGATCTTAAGTATCAGACATAGACATAATCCATAAAACATAAACATAATAGTATTATTTTTCAAGAATTCTCAAAAGCATGCAAGACATGAGGAAACTTCTATTTTATCTTAGCATAGTTTTCCCAAGTGGCAGAATCTTTTGCATACTAATCCCATTGGACCTTGCATTGTAAAACCTCTCTATTACGTAGGTGAAGCTTACACATTTTGAGCACTTTGAGATTTTTGATTGTTACCACTCCTGGGTCTTGTACTTGTAAATCATTCCAATCAATAACATGGTTATCACCTGGTATATACTTCTTAAGGTAAGAGACATGAAATACATTGTGCATCCAAGAAAGAGTTGGTGGCAAATCAATTCAATACGCAACAGGGTTTACTTCCTCAAGAACCTCAAAAGGACCTACGTAGCACGAAGCTAGTTTTGATGACTTTCCAAACTTGATAGAACTCTTTTGAGGTTTAACTCTCAAAAAAACCTTTTCCCCTATTGAAAAACTTTTGGGTACTTGCTTGGAATCTGCATAGTTTTTTTGCCTATCATTATCTTCTACTAATCTCTACTTAATAATACCAACTCTCTCTTCCATTTTTTATAAAAATTTGGCCCAAGGCTTATCCTATCTTCTATTTTATCCCATATTATAGGATTTTGACATTTTCAGCCATACAATGCTTCAAATAGAGCCATCTTGATTGCAGAATGATAAGAACTATTATATGAAAACTCAACCAAAAGTAGGTAATATTCCCACTTGTGTTGTTGATCCATGCAATGCATCCTTAGTAGATATTCAAGTACCTAGTTTACCCTTTCAGTTTGACCATCCATTTTTGGATGATACACTGAAGTTATGTTCAACTAAGTTCCAAGTGAACAAAACAATGTTTGCCAAAACCTAGATGTCACACAAGCATCCCTATATGAGATAATCTTCTCAAGAATCCCATGCAACCTAAACACCTCTTGAATAAATTTGTGTGCTATGATAGGAGTTCCATCGGTTAGATTCCCAAGAATGAAATTTGCTACCTTGTTAGCTTATCCACTACCACGAGAATATCAGTATGCTTGTTTCTTGACATAGGAAGACCTTGCACGAAGTCCATGCTAATGACTGACCACTTACTCTTGAGAACATCATGAGGATACAAAAGACTTGTAGGGTGATGATGTTTTTCCTTCACCCTTTGACACTCTAAGCATTTTTCTACAAATCTAGTAACATCCCCTTTCATTCCCTTCCAAAAATACAATGGATTCACATCACCCAACATCTTAGTCACACCAAGATGTCCAAAGTATGGTGCATTATGAAATTCTTTCTATACCAAGTTCCTCAATTCTTTAGAGTTAGGCACATATATTCTTCCTTTAAACCTTAACAATCCATTAGGTTCAAAGTGAAATCCTTTGTACCTTGTGTCTTGTGGATTATCTGAGAGTGTGTTCTTGACTTGTTCGTAATATTCATCACCCTTGGATTTTTGCAACACTTGGACCTTGAAGTCAGTTTGAATCGATACCATTGAGGCGATATGCCTCCTAATACTTAGGGCATCAGTAACCTGATTCTCTTTTTCCTTGATGCAGTTGATGTTGAAGTCGTAATCAGATATCACCTCCAACCATCTCCTTTGTTGTACATTCTGATTGGGCTTGGTAAACAAATACTTTAGACCATGATGATCATTCTTTAGTTCAAAATGTTTCCCCATCAAATAATGTCTCCACATCTGCAATGCATGGACTACTGTTGTCAACTCCAAATCATGCAATGCATAATTTTTTTCATAGGGCTTCAACTTCCTTGACTCATAAGCTATGACTCACTCATCCTACTTTAAGACTCCACCTAAACCTTCACTTGATGCATATGTGATGATAGTAAATTCATCATCTAGATTAGATACCTTCAATATTAGAGACGTAGTCATTCTCCTTTAGTAGGTCAAATATTGCTTGACATTTCTCATACCACTCAAACTTCTTCCCTTTCCTCTGCAATGAAGTAATAGGAAAAGCTATTCTGGAAAATTTTGCTACAAACTTTCGATATTATCCAGCCAAACCCATAAAACTTCGAACCTCATGTACATTCCACAATAGAATCACCATCTTTCATTTTTAATGAATATAACTATCTTTTGAGATATAACTTGTTAAAAAAAAAAATAGTTTGATAAATATCACCTATCCTTTTCCACAACTTGAATGCAATGTCTTATGTGGAGACATTCACGAGGATGAAATCTGTGAGACACAACCATATGGTTCCTCATGCTTTCTTGTCTAAATTTTTCCAAGGAGATCCTCCATCTTTAGTTTCCACATCTCATAGCTTGTGCCATTGAATTTATCAATATCCTGGCAAGAGGTATAAGACATGGCAAACAATCCTCTTCACAAATCTGCAATATATCACAAAACAAAAGTTCCCACTGCAGCCAAAAATCCTTCCAACACTTAAGATAAAGGCGTCCCCTTCTCAACAAAATTGTTAGCTCTAATATGTTGAAAAACAAGGTGAAGGAAAGCTACAATATGAACTTATGCAAGTGAATTCAGATCTGAAAATCAGATTACCAAATTAGAAATAAACATGTGATTGCAGAAAACATCACAATATAAAAATCAGCAACCAAAATGAGACACCTGATTTACGTGGAGAAACCCTTTCGAGAAAAAATCCACCCGAGAAAAGAGGGCAAGTATTTTATTCATCTTTGAATGAGAGTACACAATAATATGCTTCACTAATAATCTCTAATCAACTTGGTAGCACCCTATTACCTGTAAGAACTCAATATGAAACTACCATCCCATGGATCCAATTTATAGAAATTGTGGGAGGTAAAACCACGAATGGTAAACCAAAACAAGAGGCACAAAACCACCTACAAAAACCCACACCCCTCTTTAGCCTATCCAACTCCTTCCTTTCTAGATGCTCGGTCTACCTTTCCACTTCCCAAAGGAACACCAACGGAAACCTTATTTCTCCAAATTTGAAAGACTCATCCAAAACCTTTCATATTCCATTTTAGACACCTAGGAAAGATGCCTTATTCGTATTTGATGTGTAACCTCCACTGAAAAAAAATCCTCTCTTTAAAATATAATTACAACATGCCAAAATTTAATGTTTCTCTCATGTCCCCTAGAATACATTCCAAGGAATGTGGAGACATACAAATGACATAGGATTGCAAGGTTAATGTCACCTTATCCTGGCACATTAGTGAGGCCTTACAGTTACAATCTCATGGAAACCCAATCATCTACTTCAAAACTCCTGAACACTATAGTTTTGGTCAACTTGTTATTTCATTATATTTTGTGTCATATCCAAATTCTCCTTGAGTCTCACAAGTACCCATTAGTAATGAGTTATGTAATCTTCCATATCTTAAACTCTTAGTGTTACCTTCAATGATGATGTGAACAATGGGATCCATATAATTCCATAAAATGGGACATTTTTGAAGAACTATGGAAGTATTATACCACCATTCTATTAGTGGTAGCCAATCTACACATTAATACTACTTAACTAAGTGAAACGACCTATATGGCCTTCCAATCATTTATTGATGACTTCAATTATTCCATTTGATTGAATATGGTATGAAAATCTATCATCCAATTAAGTAACTAAACAAGAAGATAAATTTATCCAAATTTTACTAGTAAAGAGAGGATAATGATTACTAACTATAACACTTAGAGCACAATGTAACTTTTTTATGTTCTCAATAAATAATTTTTCCACTATATTTGTTGCAAAAACATGGGATAAAGCAATAAAATAGGTATATTTACTGAGTTGATAAATCACTATCATGATGACACTCTTACCCTCAGAACATAGAAGGCTTGTGATGAAATTTATGGATACATCTTCCATTTGTTGCCTAGGAATAACTAAGAGATATAAAAGATCGCGTTTCGTCACTATATCCTCTTTATTATTTTGACAAACCAAACATTTTGTGATACATTTTGTAACATCACATTTAAGCCCTTCCCAAAATAAATCATCCTTGATATGATGTTGAAATATAAGGGAGATACAATATAATTTAGAAAGTTTGAATGTTTTATAAATTAAAATATTTCCCTATATTACCTTAGGGTTAATTTATTGTTTAAGAATGAAATGTATTTTCTATTATTTCATGGTATGAAAAGATAAAAAACTTATATTGTCCTCAATTTTTTTATAAAAAATTGGAAATAAAATTCACTAATCTCAAACATAAGAGTTGAAACAAAAAAGCGTTGTTACAACAAGAAAAGTGGAACATAGAGATGAATGTTGGATCTCACTAGTTAGGATGCCTACACACTGTCATATGTATGGCTATAGAAAAATTGCACACCAAAAAAAAATATTATTCTCCTCAAATATTGCACCCAACTACACATAAAATGAGAGGCACACAAAGAAACAAATCCATCTATAATAAAAAATAAAAACCAATTTAACCTAAAAATTTAATGAAACAAAATAACAATGAGAAAATGAAATAATAGTGCAAAACCCCTATTTTGGTGAAGAGACCCAAATGACAAACTACAAGTTGAGAGGAGGAGTTTTTGGGTTTTTAAGGAGCCTTTCACGAATTTTCAAGCCATTACTTTGGTTTTTTATTCTCCACAAGCAACCAAGATCTAGAAAATAAAAAATAAGTGTGTGATTTTATCCTAAGTGTGTTTAAGAAGGTAAAAGTAGTGACAATGCTATGAATTCAACTATAGGGAGTGTAAACTAGTGTGCATAAATGAGAGTGATTGAAAGTAAATGGACATCCCAAGGTGTTGAATGCAAGAAAGGAAGGATTCTAAAATAATAAATGAAATGAATGGAAGAAAAGAGACAAACAATGAAAATAGTATCACTAAGTTGATTGAGAATCATTTCCTACATAACTCTGTGAGAGAAAAGCATACATACAAGTTGAAAGAATAACAATAATGCAAAGATCAAATAAATACTGTAATATTACATAATATATACCCTTAGGAAACCCTCAATAGGGTAAAACCTAGCCTCCAAAATAATCCACACTCAATATTATTCAACAATTAAAATATTGCAATGCACTTACATAGTCTTCAAGAATTTTTTTGAAACATAAAGCTAATCGAATTTATCCTCCATGTGTCCAAGCATAATTGGTAATCATGTAACAACACATACCTTGCCATGCTTCACATATGCACTCTACAAGAGATCTCAATACAAACAACAACCAACCTCAAAGGTTATAATAGCCAACCCCAATCACTAAGCATGTTCTTGATTTTATTGAATTAAGCTCACACCAATACAACTTGTGGTATTGGAAAATTCATGTCTCAAAACCATGAGTGCGCAAAACCATTGAACCCAAAATTTACTTTTTGATACTAAGTTATCTTAATATTAAATATTTCTAATGTGCAATCCACACATAAAATATCTAACCAATATTGCATGCAATTGTACAAGTGGAATCAAATAAATATTTAATGTGGTTAAGCACATCTCCTAAAGATGCACCATAAATAAATAAATAAAATAATTATCTTGTGCAATGTGTATAACTCCCTTTTTCTAACATCCTCCCTCTTTTTGTATACATTACATAAGGGTCAATCAATGAAATACATGATCATAACCATCCATGAAACCACATGAATCTATAGCATTGTCTCATTTTCTATCAAGATACCTATAATAACATCTTTGTTGAACACCATCTCAACAAATAACTCTTCTCATCCTCCAGCATGCCACCTATGGAAGAAAAGGAACAAGACAAGATGAAGATGCACCAATCTAAAGAACACGAGCATCAAATTCCAATGATAAAAATGGCTCCAAGATGCTACCAAGGGAAAAACCCATGAATAGAAATAGAAACCATATTAAATACTAATGCATACAATTATTCATACCTACAAAGTTATTTAGAACATCACTAGAACTCATGCCAACAACATGTTCAACCCATAAACCATATTCACAAGCTTCATGTATAAAACTTATTAATGAATAATATGCATATCTAGGAACTCATAATGCATAGAAATTATATAGATCAATGCATACTAAGTTAGTAGCCATAGCAAGGTGTGGCTCATAATTAAACTATGTATTAACAAATATTAATCACAATGATCCAATCATGCAAAAAAAATATTGCATACTCTCTCAAATTAAGTCACCATCATTAGAGAAATCATGCATTATCTAATAGTTAATTAATATTAAATTAATTATTAATCTAATTTTCATTTCATGCACTTAAGCTAAACTTGGGAGTTTTTTTTTTCTGTTAACTAGAGTGAGCTACTATTAGATCATTTTGTCTCATCACATAGAATGAAAAAACTTTTCATGATATAATCCTTTTATCATTTATGGTTGATCTTATAAATCACTCTCACTCTTTGTATTATTTCATTCTATAAGTTTTTCTAGTTGAGGATATAGTAGATTAGTGTTTGTAGCTCTCTTGCATGGAAGGTGTTTTTGTTTTTTGTTTGATCCTGCATCTTGTATTATTTACAATTATAACAACCATAACTCTCCCAATTATACCACACCAAACCATTTGAACATGAACCTCACCACAAAATAAAATAGATAAAAATTATAAATCATCACATAGCATGTCTTGCTAATAATGCCTCAAAGTGTTAAGTTGTTCCAAGTCAGGCCTCCTTCATAACTTCAACTAAAAATCCTTAACAAAACCCAACCATTCAATATATTAAATAAAAATATATATGTATCTAACATAACCAACATGGATGTGAACCTCTCTAACCAAGGAACATCAAACTCAAATCTTTCTCCAAAACTAGGCATAAGACAACCAACATATCTTAAACTTCCTCACAAAAAAAATTATATGCACAAGAAGATAACCATGCCAAACACTCCTCCAATGAATCCTACAAAACTAAAACATAGCTCAAGATCCATATCCATGAGAATAAAAATCATAAAACATAATGCATCCAAAAAATAAAGTGGCAATTCCTATTAGATGATTATCCACCGAGTAGACAAAGAGTGGAAAATAAGATTGCTCCTCTAGGATACACCAAGCCACAATGATTATCTCCAAGAAAAATATCATCAATAGGTCCATCATGAACTCACATTCATATCTTGGTGAAGGCTCTTCATACTTCCTACCGAAACCATCAAAGGGTGACTTCACTCCAAATATCTCTAAATTCAAGAGAATTCCAATCCCACCCAAGTATCCAAGAGCACCGATAATCAATCCATCTATACTAAGATCCAAATCAAAAATCACACTATCATGAACCTCCAAAGTACATAACCAATTGACTCAATACCAAGAGAACTATTTAGAGCATTATATAAGCTCCAACTCAATAATCAAGAACTCACTATAGCGTCATAAATTTTCATCCTTGAAAATTTCATACTATGTTTTGCTCCCCCTAATTGATTGAGCCTAATTGGGTCCCTAATTTCCTAAAATTATGCATTCTATAACCCATTTGTATCACTCTCTGAGAAATTGCAAGCATTGAACAAATGCATTTAGTTATTATTTTACCCCCAATACTTAATGTCCTGGAGAATAGGGTTGAGACCCATTCACCCTAGGGCAAATGGGTCCCCCTATTCTGTCAGGGACCAATTTTGGACATGTCAGAGTGGCCATTTTAACATTCAAAACCCAACTTGCAAAGGTTAGCTATCAAGATCTATTTTTTGGGAAATTGAATAAATGCATATAAATACCTAGTCTTTTCACCATTTGAAACTAGAAGAAAGAAAGAAGAAGATTTTATGAGAAAGAATTATTGTCAAGAGAAATTCAAGAGCAACATTTAAGTGATTTATTGTAAAAAATCAAGATCCAAGCATCATGTCGAAGTGTATGTGAGTTCATGTTATTTAATTATCATTATTTTGTGAAGGATAACCCCTTTTGTAGGTCTCCAAAGCATACGAGCATTCAAGAAAGAAAGATCCAATACCTTGAAGTGATGTGCATGATTTTAGTCCTTCAAGAAGTTCATTGAAGAGTGGTGAGTTGCAACACTTTGTGATTTCATCATTCCTTCCTATTCATTATTATTTTATCATTGGCAAATTGTCATTGTGGAAGTGGAAGTAGGGTTTGACTAAGGCACGCCCCTAAATGGCACAACCCTTTCCTTATCTTTGAAAATGAAAGTTTTAGATTTGAAGAGGATCAAAGGAAGCTTGAAGACAACTTATTCATTGTTTCATTTGAAGCCCTACATCTTGTCAAGTCATGGAAACTCGCCTACAAAATTATCTGACAATGTTCTCACAACTTTGCAGGCAAAAATGGAGATCTCATATCTTCATTAGAGGACCTAATAAGTTGAGCAAGACGCCCCTATAAGGACCCATACACCCTAGGGGGCCTATCTCCTCCTACAAGGGCTAAAACCATTTTTTTTGTAGGTACATAGTCCTCTACACTTCCCAAATTTGCATGCAAATTGTTGTTTTAGTTTGTACTTTGTTGGGATCTTACATTTTTCACATTAGAGCACATAATCTAATTAGGTTAACTAAGGAAAATCAATTCTAATCTATTATAATCCTTAATAGGATGGAGATCTAGGTCTGATTGCCTCACCTTCATGGTTGAAAGTCAATCTATACACCTTTTTGATCTCCATCTTAATGAAACCCTAAAGAAAGGTCGTGAATCCTATTTTTCTAAGCACTTAGGACTTAGGATCACCTTTTTCTATGTTTCATTTTAGTGAACCCAATGTTTTGATATCATAAACCTTCTAAAATTGGAAGTCTTTCAAACCTTAGATATAGGTTTTACATTGCATTGTTTGTGTTTCTCATTTAGGGATTCATTTTTGCACCATAAAAGCATAAAAATTCATAAATTTTGCATCACATATTGCATCATAGATTGTGCTAGGATTATTTTTAGAAATTTACATTAGATCTACATTCAAAATTGCTCTTCATTGTTACACATTTGTATTTGAGTTAAATTGGGAAAATTCTGGTAAAATAGTCATTATCAAACTTATTTGTAGATAGAAACAACATCCTTAAACAACAACACAAATATTCAAATTTTTATTTTTTAGAAGCCATATCAAGGACACAGACACCCTTGGATACCTTTGTCCTTGTACACTTGAATCAACAAACTTTTTCATAATTTGTTGTCCTTATCTACTCATTTTGTTTGTGCTTGCAGATCTCTGATTTGGAATTATTAATTGCATGTATTTAGGTATCTCCTGTATAGTTCAAAAGTGAAAAAAATTACATTGTTTGATTTCAAAAATGTATCAAAATAATCATCTTCAGGTTGTGGCATCTTAGAATCAGTCAATTATTGCATTTAGATCTAGAAATTGCATTCAAAAATGTCAAAACACCTTCCACATTGGCATAAATTCAACAAAATCTGGAAAAATATATTATTAAACCTATTTGCAAACAGGCCCATAATCCTTCAATAGTGTCTTACACAGTCAAACTTTGAAATTTCAGACACCCTATTTAAGACTCAGACAGCCTTGGGTGCCTTTGTCCTACGACTAGTAGCTTAGAAAAACTTTACACAGATCTTTGTCTTTGTATTTTTAGTCTATTTTTTCCTGCTCATGACTGATTTGAAATTTTGAAAAGGTATTATTGCATGTGCAAGAAAGGTGTCATTTTGCTTAATTTGTAGAAAATTTAGGAAAAATTGTTGCATTTCAGTAGGACAATTGTTTACTATTGATGGTTTTTTTTGCACTTCTCAACACAGATAGAACACAAGTGTCCTATCTCTCTTGAAAGGAAATTACTTGTAGAAAAATCTTCAGAAAACTACCCCAAGGTCTCTCGAGTGTCAGGTCATGACAGTGCATAACAACTTAGCTGTAATGTGTGATTTGTTGAGAATCACAAGGGGCCTTTATGATTCATAAAGCATGGAATTTGCAAGTCTGTAATGGAGTTTCAAAATTCTAGAATGGTGTATAGTATCATAAAATTTAGAACAAAAGTCTGAAACTCATCTTGTTCATCAGATTTAACAGTATCGTGATGATGGAATCTTAAGTTTAACTCGAATTTAAAAGAAAGGTCAAAAGATTTAAGGTTTAGAGAGTTATTCTAGATCTTAAAACTAAGAATAGCATTAACAATGGCTAGTATTATAGTAGACGGACTCCCAAAACCAAGTTTTGCTTATCCAAGAATACTCTACAGTATCACAAAACTAGTGTCATCTTCTAAGGTTAACTTCAGATTTTTAGATTGTAGCATGAATACATTAAGCATGCATATACACAGTTGAAGTTAAGTGCAGTAAATGAATAAGCTCAGACTAGCTTTACACAGGTAATCTATCATCAATATAATACCAAAAGCATGAGCTGGAAGTGCATCAAATACTGTAACACACAGTCACCATTAAAGCAGTTGGGTAAAAGCACAAACCTGTGTCACACTTTATAAAGGAATCGATCAATAGCAAAAAAAAAATTAAACTTCAACCACATAAAAGTGGTTTTTATGTTTCGAATTTCAAATGATGTAAACTAATGAAATTTAGAACTTTTGATGAAGTTTATTCCTGTAATTTTTCAGATTTTTTTTAAATTGTTTTCATTATTTTTTATCAATTTAAGTGTAGACATGGAAAATATACAAGTTGATCTGACACACTTGATCCTGATTACTAACATCGTTTTGTCCTGAATCATCTTCTTAGCTTGTCATCACATTTCATCCCTTAATTGAATAAATCATTATTTATCTAATTAAGTCATTCCCTCTTGTTGATTAAATTAATCAATCTGATTTAATTAACCCTATGTCTTTATTTAATTAAATAATTCATTTAATTAAATCCCCAAGGTCATTTTATTAAATTAAATTAATTAAACCTTATTTAATTTGATCTAACATCATCATCCCTCTTTGATTAAATAAATCAAAATCCATATTTAATTAAAGTCTAAATCATTTTTTTCTCATCTTTTGATTTAAATCAACCCATAAATTTAAATCAAATAGTCACATTAACTAATCCCCCATTAAATTAATTTAATCTTGATTAATTTAATCCCACTCACTTAAGTTTCTCTAGATTTTGCCACTTGCACATGAAAATGCATTTAATTGATTTATTAAATCTCTATTTTCTTTCAACATGGCATATTTAGGAGAATATTCCTCCAAGTTTGAAAATCCCTCCAAGTGGATTTGTACATCCAACAAAGCATTCACTCTCCTCTTACATGTCCTTGTGCATTGAGCCAAGTGGCATTTAAGTCATTTTCTTTCCCTCTTCAACAAGTCATTTCATAAATTTGAAATTCCACCTAATAACATTTATTGGCTCATTCATCAAAATGTGCACAACCTTCCTCCATTCGCATCTTGACAAGTGGCACTTGGCCATTGGATCTTGAATGATCCCACATTAATCCATTTTGCCTCTTCTCTTCTCAATCACATGTATAAATAAAAAGCTTTCCTTCTCATTCTTCATCCACAATTTGAGCAAACTTATTATGCACAATTTCATCTTCAAGCATATCCATTTTGATCTATTTTTATCAAGTTCTTAGCTAGGTTATGCAGGAATTCAACCAAAGTGGATCAAATCTTCATCAAATCATCATCAAGCTCACAAAGGAGTTGGGACAGGGCCAATTTCTACACATAATTGGGACCAATTCCCCCATGGGATTGAGGATTTGCATGCTTAATTAGGATTTCATTTGCTTTCCATGTTTTATTTTTTATTTTCCTATTATTGAGCATTGTAAATGAATTTCATGGGGAATCCTTGTTCTTACTTGCATATGAATCTAATTATGTGTTTGTTTCTTATGTTTATGTAGGTATAGAATTGGGGTTCACATTAAGAATAGATTTTCGAATGCTAAAAAATTCAAAAAAAAGGGACGTTCACGGGATGTCAAGAAACAAATTGAAAAAAAACTTCATTTCTCCTTGCATTTTTTTTCTCCAAATAGGTAACTTCAATATCTAGTGCATGGAAAAAAAATCAAATTTTGATGTATATTTTTCTCATAATAACGTTTTAAAGTCAAACTTTTTAGAATTTGACAGTTTTCATGGGACGTCAACTATTGTCTATTTTTTTTAATCATTTTCAAAAAATAAATTATACCCTTTTGAAGAGGACTCTCGCCTCTAGTGCACCATATATTTTTTAAAAAAATTTAACATGTTTTACTATTTTTTTAATTGCTAATCAGCTTCTTTTTTCACTTTAACAACCTACTTGCATTATTTTAAAAATAATATATATTAAAACTAATCAAAATATTTTTAAAATTACATATTTGGATTCACCGCTCTGAGCTCTACAAAAAGGTATTTTTATTTTTATTTTTTAAATCATTCTAACTAAATAAATACTCTATTGAAGTTGAAAGTTTCAAAAACTTCTAAAAAAAGTTGAGTTGGCTGCCAAATAGGATGCCACATAGATAGTTTCAATAGAAAGGGTTTCGATCGAAAACCTTTCTACTGAAACTGCACATATAAAATAAGCCAATTTCAAAGTGGCAAAGCAAAAAAATTGAATTTTTTGGTTTTGGCCGAAACTTATTCGACCAAAATTATGTCTGCCACGTACACGCCATGTGGTTTCAGTTGAAACCTATTTGGCCGAAAATATTACATAGATTTGTGTTTTTACCCAGTTGAGAAACTAACTAGCTAAAAATGGAACTAAACAATAAATAAACTAAGTTGAAATAACAGATGGAGACTGAATCATGCACACATAAAGAGCACCACAAAGAAATCAAATTTCAATGCTTTCGTGTATATATTGTTGCAGAATGTCTTTCACAACAACTCGTCTCTCTTTTAAAATGAGAGGATGCCCCTATTTATAGTTTTCCAAAACCCAAATGAATGGCCAAGATTGATTTACAATGAATGGCCCAAATTTATTACAACTTAGGGTTTTCACTTCACCCAATACAAATACAATATTTCATAATATAAAATTGGCTACTATTTTGTCTTTTGTCTATTTTCTCCTATAGCTTATTTTTTCTTTTAGCTACTTTTTCCTTTTAGCTGGAGACTATAAATATTTATCTTCTATTAGATTATTTCTAGCCTCCTTTTGCTCGATGGCATATTGGACAAACTTCTTTAGCATTTCCACAAGCTTGTCATCAACTAGGAAGTCTGACTTGTTGATCTTGAAAGCCACCAACTTGAACTCATCCATCAATTCATTGTGTTGCCCCACATAGTAGCTTCTTCTCCTGATTACCCTATCAGCATGGGTGAAGACTTGGGCTACGAAATCCAAGGAATTTCTTGGAAAATTACCAGTGATGGCTTCCTTCATCTTTTTATGGAATGCTTGCCTAAGAGGATCGTAATCCAATTTCTAGGCTGGTATCTTTGCTCCTGTCAGTACCTCCAAAACATCATCACATTCGAATAGATATTTGATAACCTTTGAGTTGACAGTTTGCAAATTTGGTAATCCTTTCTCAAGAACTTCCCTTTGAAAAATATCGAAGGTGTACAACCATGCCTCAGACATATCCTGTTGGTCCTTGGGGAGACCCAATACCTACTCCAATACCTTTTCTAATCATCTTTGGATGCACCATAGTTTTGGGAATGACATAGCATATGTGCTAGGAAAATCTTTACAAACATCCATTTCCTTCTCAATTTCATTCTTCAAAACAGGAAAATTGTTATGCATTTCAACCAAATAATGGGTTTCCTTGACACCCATATCTGTGACCTTCTTGAACCAGTCTGAAGTGAACTTGTTCCATGCCCTCATTTTCTCCATTTCATTGATCTTCCTTTGACAGTATTGCAGGTGCAGGCGATTCCGTTGGGACTTCCTCTCTGAAAGTGGCCCATTGTTGGAAGAAGGTTTTCAATTATGCTACTTGTGCCTTCAATTCCTCCTTTGCAGCCTGATATTTATCCATTTGGTTGAGGATTCTAGTGACAGATCCCTGGAACTCATCTATATTTTACGCTCAGGAAGCGGGGCCCAAATTGATAGTTGTTACTTGATAATCCTTGGCTTGAATGATCCTCGCATCTTTATTCGCTACCGGAGTTGCTACTTGGAGTAGGAGTGATCTCGATGCATCTGTAGTGATATGGTATCTAACCTTTGGCTTCTTTTTCCTTTTGTCTTTACTTGAGCTCGAGCCAATATGGCTTCCAAGCATGCCTTTGGGTCTAGAAGCACTGGGGGCCTTGGTCTTCAATTGTTGCTCCAACCATGAGGGTATTTCAATTATTTGGTCAAGGGATGTAGTGTTGAATTCATTATCTGCATCCTCTTGATCCTTTTGAGGCTCTTCCCCTTCATTCCTAAGAGTGTCTTCAGCATTATTTTCTTCTTTATCTTGTTCTTCTTCTTGCATTATAGCTTTCCCTTTTTCAGGCTCAAGCTCCACTCCTTGGGCAGATTATATAGTTCTTTTCTCAACATCCTCTTCATGTGATGGCTCTTTATTAACATTATGCTCAATCTCATCTTCCCAAGTGATCTCATCCTCCTTGTCATCAGCACTCTTCTTCTCTTTATCATGCTCTTCTTCTAGATGCATTTCTTCATCTTGTTGGCCTTCATCTTGACCAACTTTTGGAAGTTCATCATCTTTTCTAGCATTTTCTTCTTGCATAGCACAAACCTTTGGGCTATGCTTTTTCTCTTCAGAGTAGTGCTCCTCTGGGCTTGCTTCTTTGTAATCATATCCCTTTTCCTGCTCATCTTCAAGCTCTTTTTCAGAGGTCTCCATATCATAATACTTATCAAATCTACTCAAATTTCCATCTTTGGGTGTTTGCTGCCCTTCTTCCTCTGAAGAAACCTCATCGAGATCAACAATCTTTAGGTCATCATTAACATTCTCATGGTAATCATCGTGATCTGAATCCTCAAGCTCTTTAGTGATATCAGCTGCCTCCTTAAGCTACTCTCACTTCTTCTCTCCATCTCTTCACATATCTGCATTTTAGCTTCTATTTTTGGTGGCTCAATAGGAGGTGGAGGGATAGATAGTGAAGCAACAAGTTGAGCCATAAATAATTTAGCCTCAAGATTCAAAATAATTTTTGAAAATTGGGGAGGCATGTTCTGCAGATAAGAAATAAAAGTTTTAGGCAGTGTGATGGGTGTTGCAGGGATAGTAGGCACAAAAGGCAGTAAGGTGAAAAGTGTAGGCAGTGGAGGTAGGAGCGAGGAAGATGATAAAGGAGATTATATTGAAAATGAGTCAACCACAACCATAGGGGTAGTAGGAGAATCGGAGTTGAGGTGGAAAGAGATGTCCACATCGAGTGGGGATGATACAAGAAATGGTGGTGGAGTGAAAGGAGATGGTGTGATGGTAGTGGATGGGAGAAGGGAAGTTGTAGGTAGGGGTGATTGTGGCCTTGCTACCTCCTTTGGAGGCAAGGATTCCTTTGGTATGACAGGCATATTAGGAACAAAGGTTCCTATCTTCTTAGACTTTTTAGGAAGCCTCTGCCCTTCCACCGCTTTTCTAGAGTAAACCTTTTGTTTTGGTTGTTGCTCTGATGTGTCCTTCCTTTTCTTGGACTAGGTGACTGGTGGAGACTTTGGAACCTCTCCTGAAGAACCCACACTAGTGCCACTTTCTGATTCACTCTCGAGATCATCCTCTAGCTCCCCATATGTTAGTTAAACAAGTTGTTGTTGCAATTGATCTATTTGGCTATCCAACCATTTCTTGGTTTGTTGCTTTATTGAGCATGTGATTGCATTTAAACATGTATCCTTCAGCTCAGCCCATTCAATCACGGGAAATGGTACCTTGGCAACAACATTGTATCCTTCATTGAGAGTATTGTCATCCTTGACCACCTGGTCAAGAACTGGAAATAAATCAATACACTTCACAGACTTTGTTGTCATCCTCATATAGCGTTGTCTCTAGACCTCGTGGTCATCATCACAGTTTGCCTAGAATCCCACAATATGAGCTTTGTGGGTGTGTTGTCTCCCAACCTACTTCTTCAATTTTCCCAAAGGGTCTAGGCTTCCTTGTTCTATATGCAATTCAAGATTGTACTCTGTAATTTCCTTTTCTGAATATTCTACACAAGGGGCAGTGGGGTATGAATACATTCCTTGACCAAAAACTATGGGGTATGGGACCCCAACATGGTGCTTCTCTTACATTAAGGAATGGGCAGTCTGCAATTGTCTAGTAAATTCTAACAAGATTATTCTATCACTAGGGTACCTAGGTAGACGGTATGGGAACCCTAAGAATCCCCTAGCCCTTATGTAAGTAAACTTGGGGAACTATATAAACTAGTACCTAAAATTCTTGACCAATGCCTTGGTGTAGTGGGAAAACCTTCTATTGTAATCATTTGATATCGTTCGCACAATGTGCATGATGAAAGCATTATTTACCCGCCTGTAATATTTCTTATAATTTTAGTATTGTGATTGTGGGTAAAAATTGTAGACGAGGGTTTGACCCTTCTTTTTTCCTAGCTCACTAACACAATTTAACCCCTTGTATGGAAAATTAACCGCCAACGGATATACAACATAAGAAGTCATATAGAATTCCTTAGTTTTCTTCACTGTAACAAACTGATCGTGGATATTTTCACTGATTATCTTGGCCTAATGAAATTTAGTATCACCCCTAAGGATCTCTTCCACAAAGTACCACATCCACTCCTCAAAGAGCGAGGAGGTAGGGAGCCCCATCACTCTGCTTAGAAGTGTCATGAAGCCATTGACTTCCTCCATGAAGTCACTCTGATAAAGCTTTTGATGTACTTTATTTACACTCGCACAATGCTTGATCATCCATTTCTAATTTATGGTTCTCTTACAACTGATGGGGTCTGCTTTCCACACATTTAGAGTTTATTGCTTCTCAGTTTCTTCCATCTTGTCAACCAGAGGGATCCCAAATGTTTTCTCGATTGACATAGGAGTCAATTCATCCAGTACCCTCCTATCTACAATTTTTATTCTCCTTGTTTTTGGGTGGTAACATTCTCTGCATCCAAAGATCAACTCTGGGCTAACCAAATCCAGTGGGAAGCATATTGCCTTTGCAATTCCACTTTTCTTCAGCTTCCGTGCTTCCTCGATTTTCAGGCTTACTAGGACACGTCTAAATTCATCAATATTAATTTGACCCAAATCCGTGTCTATCATGTTATCCCATTGCAAGTGGATACTTGTGGCACACTCGACCTCATGGAACTCATATTTCATTTTAGCCTTTTCCTTTTCTCTTTTACTCATCTTTATTCTCTTATTAGCCTTGTCAATCTTTTCAGTTGGTTCCATAAATCTTGCACAAATAACATGTAGTAAATGCCTTGATAAACTAAGAAAGATAAAAGTGTTGGATAGATCATGTTAAATGCAACCATTTACCTCAAAGGAATCATTACATTCATTAAATTCCATCATTTTATGATTATTTGCAAGATTTACAATTTTGTGGGCCAGATAGTGTGGGTTTTTTTCCTATAGATGTCATTGATGCTAATGTTGTTAAAAAGGCTTGAAGTGCACAACAACCCACAAACAACATCTCACATAGATATTTATACAAGGACACATCATTGATTTATTCTAGTGTAAGTTCATTAAGTCATGCGCAAAATGTAAATTGAAACCTTTAAGGTCATTACCCTTGGTTAAATTTGACTCCTCGAGTTTTGCAAAAAAAATGGATGTGGAAGCCATCACCTGGAAAGCCATCAAAGTTTGGTTGTTAACAATGGCTTGTGAACAACAGCATCCCATGAAGATATTTTTGCCTCACAAGTTTTGCAATCTTTTAAACTTGGCAAATTTTGAACTAAGCCACTTCGACACATGGAAAATGTGAATTGGAATCATGTTAGGTCATTATACTTTACAAATTTTATCGCTTGTAAGGTGTGGAAATATGGCATGTGGATGCCACTAATGTGGGTTCCATCTGATGTTAAGAAATTGATCAACAACATCAAGCCCACAGAAACCCACGAGCGACATCCCACATGGGATAACCCATAAGGTCTTTAGACTCCAATGTTTTATGTTTGATTCGTTGAATAGCTCATTTGGTACGTGGGGAAATGAATCTTATGATTTAAGAATTTGTTCAGGTGATGAGAAAAAAGACAACCCAGAAATTGTCGGCTCAAATGTCGTCATAGTTGATGCAGTTAGAAATGGCTTGGGGCGCACGACATCCCGCAAGCAGAAATTTGCATGAGGAAATCTGCATTGATTCTTGGACTTAGAGTTTTCAAAATTTTTTCAAAGGGTTAGTGCAATAATGTCAATGCTTATTTCACTTTGGTTTTAACTATTTGGGGAGAATGTCATGGAAGAAGTCATCGGTCGAAAATTTGTCTATGTTTCGTCATTAACAACGTCTTGGGTTGAACAGATTTTCACCCGCAAAGTCCCATAGGGAAGGATTTTAGGACTTAGTGGTTTTGATACTTGCAAAAATTGTCGGTGTGAAGGTTCTTGGTTGGGAAGCCATCCAAGTTTCACCATTGAAAATGGCTTCACGCTAGTGGCATTCTGTGAGCAGCACTCCGTAGAGGAGAACCTGCGAAGGTCTAAGGACTTAGAAATTTTGTCATGTTTGATTTTAATATTTTTGGAGAAAATGAGAGTGGCAGCCAGTAGGGTTTTTCCATTGAAAGACGTTTTGGGCTTTATGTCTTCCTGCCAACGTCTTTTCGCAAGGAGGAATCCACGAAGGTTTTGAATGCTTTGACATTTTTAAGCTTAGATGACACCAGGGTTTATTTGTGGGAACAGGGGGAAGCGAAGGCCTACCATTCATGTTATTGGGAAATGACATTTCAAAGATGGCCACCCACAAACGCATCCCCGCATAGGAACTTGTACTCAAGAATTTTCAAGGCCTCAAGGTTCACTGACTACTGGTTAGATTAGGGCTTTACATCCTAGTGCAACAGGGTTCATTTTAACCATAAATCAAATTATCAACATGCCGTAAAATTTAGTCTAACACGCATTAGTTTAAACCCTACTGTGATTTTAGTGACCATACAATATTTAGTTTAAATCTCCTAGGGAAACCCTAATGAGCAACAAGTGGCGAATTTAAACAACATAGCCGTGAAAGGTACAAATATTTGTACATGTTGTTGCATGAATGGAGGATGAGAATGTCACTTCGATTGTTGAATCCACTCACACATATGGCAATTCTACTAGCCCTTCAAATTTTGAATACGCAAGGTGAAAATGACAAGCTGAAACCCCCCTATTTATAAACTCAACTGCCATTAATGTGGGCATATAATGTAAACTTTTTGACAATCGCACGCAAATTGGGTGTATAAAAAATGCAATGAAAATTCAAGTGGAAAGGAGGTCACATGGTAAAATGAAAGGTGAGTGTCAACGATAACAACACTGTGGAGATGGCATCCCACAAACAACCCACACGAAAGAATCCACAAACGACAATGGAAGGCGCGGCTTCTGCATGATGGAAACCCGTAGGAAACTTTTTGTAATTTCCCCAAAACTTCCTGAAACTTTGGCAAATGGTTAGGCATGGTGATATTTAACAATTTTGAAGGCACTTTGATCAATTAGATCCAAAAGCAGGGGCACAAAAAGTGAAGTGAACGCGAGCCGACCCAACAAAGGTGAAGTAAAAAAGAGAGGGGGTCCCCGGTCCAAGCGGGGCATGTGTACAAAATGTACAACATTTACATCATGTTCTTATTGCAAAAATATTTTGTTGGCATAATGTATGTTCTATTGTCAGATCTTGTTAATAATTTTAAGTGTTTTTTGATAAAAGTATGTGAAAATGAGTATATATCTCTTTTTTGTTATTTTTAATTGATTCATCTCCCAATATATCTCCTAATTATGAGAGTATCTTAGTGCAAGATAATGAAATCAACACATTTATTAATATAATTTTGCCTAATCTTCATCCATCTCCCAACATCTCCCCTACTTGTGAGAACGTTTTCATACTAGAAGATGCAATCATGGACACTCATGATAATCATAGTTCTTCTCTTGATACCTCCCCTGATTGTGAAGAAGTATATTTGTGTTAGAGAATCCAATCATTAAGCGTCATAAGATTCTTGTTTTCTTCTCTCCCAATACTTCTTCTACTTGGGAATATATTGTGGCACAAGAGGATAAAATCATTGATACATTTCTTTCAAAAGATAGTAAGAGGGATGACTTATATGAAGATGCTAAGGTAACATTAGAGTCCCCCTTAATAGAATATCATCAACAAGAAGTTCAATCCATTAAGGTTATGAATGCACAATTGGCTATTAGATCTCCTTTGATTATTGAACCTTCTAAAACTCCTTTTGGACCTCCTAAAACTTCTTTTGGACCTCCTAAGATTCCTCTCATTATAGGACCTCCCAACCTCGTGGCCATATCCTAAGCTTTACAAAATAACTTACTAGTAATCATGTGTCGCAAAAACCAAGTTATCATATTGTTGCTCACACATATTATACTAATAATAATAAGTAACCAAAACAAACACCAACATCCATCACATTTCCTCAACCATACCTCCCACCTACACCTAATATCCAGCATCATAGTGGTAAAGAATATGATCTTTTTGAAAAACTTGTAACACTCCTGCTAAGATATCCTTGTGGGATTTGATTCAAACATCACCTGCTTACCATGGCATGCTTCAAAATTATTTGCAAAAATTTGTTATCTCTCATAGTGCACAACCAAATGATGTGGAAACTTTGATTAAGAATATGAACTCACCTAATTTGCACATTGTCTTTCATCAACATGAATTACCTCCTTTGGAAACACAAAAATAAAATGATGCCTTGATGATAATAGCTATTATTAATAGGGTTTGTATTAGATGTACCCTTATTGACAATGGTTTGGGGATTAATGTTTGTAGTGTAAATATTTTAGGTAAAGTTGGAGCAAAGAAAAATTTAATTCAACTCACTGATTTGTTAATCAAAGGTTTTGATAATGTGGAAAGCAAGTTGCTTGGTGTGATAATGTTACCTATTAAAGTTGGTAAGGTTGTGTTATAAACTCCCATCCATGTCATGCCCCATGATATTTCATATAATCTTCTCTTGGGTAGACCATGGATCCATGAGATGAAAGGAGTGCCTTCAATGCTTCATCATTCAATGAAGTACATATATAATAATAAGGTTTACACGATAAAAGCTGATCCAAAATCTGAAAAATATTTACAAACTAAAATAGGAATGAATAATCCTCTTAGAACATTGACACCAACTACAAAAGTGGAACCTTTACAAGTTGAGGACAAATATGATTTCCTTTCATCCATGATAAAATTATTGGAGGATGATTGGGGTTCATTATATTTCACAGCTACATTCATGGAGGAATACAAGATTATACAAATAAAATTGGGAAAAGAGAAAGAATCTACAATGATATCAACAGTATACACCACTAAATCATCTACAACTTCTAGAAAAGAGGAAAACAAAAATTACATGTCCACTTATGATGAAGATGATTACGAAAATCCACCCTCGAAAGAAATGGAATATATTTATGGAAGAGGTCATGAACTTTTGAAACAACTTAGTTATAATGGAAAAGGATGTGGTGTTAAAGAACAAGGCATTCATGTTCCCATAGAGCCTAACACACAAGAAAAAAAAAGTGATCTTGGCTATTGTCCTTCAAAAATAACAAAAACATCAAAAAGACCTTCACTTAATGAATATCATTAGTTTTTGCTCCTTGCCATGTGGTAGTCATAGTATCACACAATACTCACTACCATACATGAGGGTATAAACATGGCTTTATGCGATCATATTTCATTATCGCAAGGAGTAACATATCATAATCCATTTGGCTCACCTTTGTCCTTACACTTAGGGGGCAAGGTATTAGGTAGCCTTATATTGGATGAATTCCTCCTTGGGATCCCTTTATTTCTCCTTGAAACGTTAGTGTAGCAAGTACACTAACATTTTAAGGGGGGGTCATGTAGTCCCATACTCATTATTTTCATAAGAAGTGGTCCCTTCTTAGTGATGATAGCATACATATCCTAGGAAGTGTGACCTTATTAATCAAAGTGTGGCCTTCTTGATCTATGTTATTGTCTCCATTGTGGTGATATAATTTCCCCCTTTGTGGTAATGCTATGGCTAGTATTCCCTAAGGCATGAATTTATTTTTCCACGACTTGGCCTCTCTTGGTGGTGATATGATGTGTCATATTCCCTAAGTTGTGACCTTTCATGTATTAAGTAAATCCCCTTCATTGTTTTTGTAAAACATCTTTTTTGTGGTGGTGTTGTTATAAAACCCCTTGAGTTTTTAGCCATATCCTATCATTGTTTATGCACCCCCAGAGGTGCGTTTTGTTTTCCGGTTCATAGATATTAAAACCTTGTGCACCTCCTGAGGTGAGTTTTATTCGTCGAGTCATAGATATTAAAACCTTGTGCACCCCTTGAGGTGATTTTTTTTGTCCCCCAAGACATTGAAATTTATGTGCCCCCCTAAGGTGATTTTTGTTTATCCCACAATACATTAAACTTTATGCACCCCCTGAGGTGAGTTTGTGTTTTTCCCCCGAGACATTAAACTTTATGCACCCCCTAAGGTGATTTTTTGCAAGATAGTTCATGGATTCGACATAATGGAGCTTGTTGGTTCATGAACTTGAGCACCCCTTTTCAACATGACCACCTAGCATAACACACTTTTCTTGCTAGTGGAGCCATGTGTTTCATGAGTGATGTGGTGAAACATAGCTTGCTAGTCCTCATGGGAGCTAAAATTAACTTGATGTATGTTTGGTATTTAAGATAATTTAAGATAGAGGTCTCTTTTCCTTACTGACTCAAATCATTTAGTACTAAACTTGAGTTTTGTTGCATGTATTTTTATGTCTTATTTGTGTTTACATTGTCTTTTTTTAATTTTTTCGTCATATTTATGTTCCATCATGTCATGTGTTTTCATCGTGTATGCTTCGTGTTTTCTAACATGTATGTTTGTGTATGTTATATTGTTGCATATCATGTGTGTTCCTTTATGCTTATGTTGTCTTGTCATAGGATCTTGAATCATAGGGGCTTGTGCATCCCCCTAGATTCATTGCCATCCTATCTCTTCAATATTTGGACATTTAGACCCCTCTTGACATAAATTTTATACTTCAGTGTGAGTTTGAGCATAAGTTCATACTCTCACTAAAGTGGGGGATAAATGTAGCATCGTAAATTTTCACCCTTGACAATTTCATACTATATTTTTCTCCCACTAATTTATTGAGCCTAATTGGGTCCCTAATTTCCTAAAATTATGCATTTTATAGCCCATTTATACCGCTCTCTGAGAAATTGCAAGCATTGAACAAATGCTTCTAGTTATTATTTTTCCCCCGACATTTAATGTCCTCGAGAATAGGGCCAAGACCTATTTTCCCTAGGGCGAATGGGTCCCCCTATTCTATCAGGGACCAATTTTTGACATGTTAGAGTGGTCATTTTAATATTCAAAACCAAATTGCAAAGATCAGCTATCGAGATCTAATTTTTGAGAAATTGAATAAATGACTATAAATACCTAATCTTTTCACCATCTGAAACTAGAAGAAAGAAAGAAGGATATTTTATGAGCAATAATTATTATCAAGAGTAAGTCAAGAGCAGCATTTCAATGATTTATTCTAGCAATTCAAGATCCAAGCATCTTGTCAAAGTGTATGTGAGTTCATGTTGTTTTATATGATTGTTTTGTGTAGGCTAACCCCTTTTGTAGGTCTCCAAAGCATACAAGAACTCAAGCAAGAAAGATCCAATACCTTGAAGTGATTTGCATGACTTCAATCCTTCAAGGAATCCATTGAAGGGTGGTGAGTTGCAACACTTTGTGATTTCATCATTCCTTCCTATTCAATACATTTTATCATTAACATTGCCATTGTGAAAGTGGAAATGGGGTTTGACTGAGGTAAGCCCCTAAATGGTACAACCCTTTTCTTCTCTTTGAATGTGCATGCTTTAGGTTTGAAGTGGATTAAAGGAATCTTGAAGAAAAAAAAAACATTATTGCATTTGAAGCCCTATATCTTGTCAAATCATGTAAACTCTGTTACACCCCAATTATGTAATTACTATTTACTATTACTACATAGGGTAAATATGAATGTAGTGTGAATTTTGGAGATGAATAAATTGTGTTTGATGCATTAAATGTGAATTTTATCTCACTTGATGTTATTTCATGGAAAATTATTGCATGTACGTGAATGGATAGTTATTAAATTGTTATTCTAATTTTGGATATTTTTTACGTATACTGTATATGTTGTGAACAATTAACTGCCATGTGCATGTGTTAGTGGATGCAAGTATATGTTTCATTCCTCCAACCAGATGGGAAGTATCACTCGAAGAAGATCTTGGTCGGGTAACCAATAAAAGTAAACTATCTAAGCATACACACACCACATTAGAATGATTGAGTTGAGTCAATTTGTAGGAAGTTGGTAAGTCATCCTTAGTTGATATGTCTGCATTGGAAGATTCTTGTTTACTACTGCATGCATTATTGGGAGATGTTTATCTGTTTGAGCTTTAGATTTCTTCCTTGTACTATTACAATTATATTGATAAGAGGGACGTACGTGAAGTATTTGTATATATATGCACATACATGTCAATGGGATCTAATGACATGTATATGCACATGTATAGATGTACCACACATAGATACTTATCAATATGATGGTAATTGTGAATGGCTATATGTAAATTGAATGTGAGCATATAGCTATATATATATATGTATAATGTATATCGATACACACATACGTTGGTGAATGGACATGCCCATACGAATGTATCAATATAGATATACATACATATACGTGTACATAGAGGCATATACTTAAATACATAGATATATATGCATACATTTGATATATTGTGTTTATTATGTGTAAATAATATCTTGCCTATACGTATTTATATATATCGAATGTATACTTACATTGATGGCTTATGATATATATATATATGTGTAAATATATATTAACATATATATACACATATACATATATATATAGGATGATATTTAAATATATATATATGTATATGTATATGTTATATTATATATATATATATATATTAATATATATTTAACATATTTGATATTGCTTGAGATCGACTATCATTTATCATGATAGAGATTGATTATTAGAGTCCAACTTTGAGTTGCTTATGACTGTATATAGAAGCCAATTTTTACTCTTATTGTCACGCTTTATGGAACACATATATTTCATTTAAAGCTTGATGCCTTATGTCGATTCATGACATAGACTTAGTCGACGCCTATGGTGAAGATTGTCTTTGACTTGGTAAACTTAAACTTCCATGTTTTATTCTTGAACCAACATCTATTGAAACTTGAGGAATAGTTGATGACTTTGTTAAAGAGAGTAAATAAACTAAGTCGACTCACCTCCAAACCAAGTCAATGAATGCTTGGTGTTGCAAATTGGTAATTGATTGTTTCTTACTACAAGGAAACCATGCCAACATTTGAGAGGAGTGTGGAAGCTTTGGTGCCACCTCCTGAAACCTGTTTTCTATAGATATCTATTGTTGGAGGATAATTTGAATTATCCATGTGCAGATTTGAATGTCTCAGATTGTTGTCGATTTTGCAAGTCGATTTGTAAATGTTTTGTTGAGTATGAAATTGTTTAGTCTCCACCTTTTTGTTGTGATTTATGTGTTGCTTTATATGGTGTTTTCTATTCAATTTCATGCATAAACTATAGGATGATAAGTTACCAAGCTGCTATATAAATAGGGGTGCTTGATCATTGAGAGGACACATTCTTCTTGAAATCCTTATGCTGCATTATTTTCAGCTTATACTCTATTTTTATTTGTGTGAGAGAGAAAGAGATAATTTTATTTATTGTGAGAGAGTTGTTGACATGTTTGAGAGAAGTAAAACTATCAACTTGAAAGACAAAGTTTCATTGTGTCATTTTTTTGGGAAGTTATTATCAAGCCTGCTGTTTTTTGGAAGAGGTTGCATTGATGTCAATAGATTGGACAAGTGATAACAGGAATGAGGATATTCTTCTTTTTTATTTTAAATTAAGATTGTTCTTTTCTCCATGTATGCTTGAATTATATTTTCCAAGTACTTGCATTTAGAGAATTTAGAATGTCTTTGAAGAGGGAATAGAAGCTTTTATGTTGTTTTTATGATGTGCTTGTAAGTACTCCATAATAGGAGATTGATGTTTATCATAGGTATTATATACTAGGTATGATTAAACATGAGAGGCACATGTGATGCACTTAGCTAAGTTATTGATTTAACTAGAAAAGCTTTTGTTTACTCCTAGGATTGTTAATCTAGTATGGGAGGGAGTTTGTGTACTTAATTGTTAAGTAGGTTTATTCCAAGTAGTTTAAAATGGTGATAGGTTATCTCTGGGATGATAGTTTATTCATTGAAGGAAATGCCTATGTGTAGTTTAAGATGGCCTTAAGTCAAATTGGCCCTAAGTAGTGTATGTGATAAATGACCTTCCTTTGGATTACCATTGAGAATACTTTGGCCAAAGTAGTGTGAAGACCTCTGGCTCCACTATCAGTTCACCATGATCTAGTATTACATACTAGTTCCAGATTGTGATATTACAAGTTCTAGTTATGTAGGACACAACACTATGCTCATTTGGTTGTCGTTATCGGTTACTCTACCAATCTCTTCGTCGAAGGGAAGAGCCATCTATTGAATGATATATGTGTGGGAGACCACATTAAGAGTTTGTGGTTGGCAGAAAAGTGCTTGAGTGATGCTTCTCCTCCACAACAAGCGACAGAAGAACCAATATTTGAAAGGAAGGATCCTAGACCATCTTACAACTATTTGTTCCAAAGATCATTGAGCTATGTATGTAAATGTATGCATTCTCGTATTGTTGTAACTTATGAAATTATTGAAATGGAATCCAAGTTGTATTATGCTATGCATCTTGTTTGTAAATTCTCAATAAAGAAAAGATTTTTTTAATTGCAATGGCTTGTTACTTAGTTAATTTACTCGAAAGGTGAAAACTTAGAAATTTTTACTTCATAGAAGGGTTAGTATGTTACAAACTCACCTACAAAATTATCCAATGGTGCTCGGAAAACTTTGCAAGTAGAAATAGAGATCTCACATCTATCATTAGAGGACCTCAAAAGTTGATCAAGACACCCCTACAAGGACCCATACGCCCTAGGGAGCCTATGTCCTCCTATAGGGGTTGAAACCAATTTTTCTAGGTAGATACATAGTCCTCTATACTTCCCATATTTTCCTATAAACCGTTGTTTCAATCTATACATTGTCGAGATCTTGCATTTTTCACATTAGGGCACATAGTTTGACTAGGTTAACTAAGGAAAATCAATTCAAATCCTTAATAGGATGGAGATCCAGGTCTAATTGACTCGCCTTCATGGTTTAAAATCAATCTTTACACCTTGTTGATCCCCATCTTAATGAAACCCTAGATAAAGGCCTTGAATCCTATTGTTATAAGCACTTAGAACTTAGGATCACATTTTTTATGTTTCACTCACCATGAAATTGTAATCTAACATATCTTTCTATGATATCACATGCTCAAATGAACATGTCCTACTCCTTTGAGCACTTGTATCATATCAAAAATCCTTCTAGTATCCAAATTAAACCAAGAAACAATACCAAGCATCTTCCAAACTAAGGATCACCTATCAAAATTAATAATTCATGAATTGAAACCTCAAACAAAATCTCCAAGAGTCCTCCATAGTTAACCAAGATGTCAACATATCCAATCTCATGTGGTAACCATCTTCTATCAAGATAGCTAAAGATATAATTATACTCTAAATCTATACAAGAATCATGATCCAAAAGTTTTTTTTATAACACCCACAACCAATATGAAAGATCATCCATCACCAAGTGATGAATCCACATCATTTCCAAAGCTCCCATTGAATTATAATACTAAGCTATCCATGGAATCATGATAACCACCTCATAAATGGAGATCAACCATGATCCAAACACACTCAACTATAATTCCAAAAAATCCAAAGAATAAAGTAGAAAAAACATTTCCAAGCTAAGAAGATAAAACACCGCCAAAATATCACTTTCAAAATATCCCACTAAACTATTTAATCAACTATTAATGATATAGTGACAAACAACATGATACAAGTCTTAATAATTAAATATCAAATAAATTTATGATGAAGAAGCATCCAAAGATGTAAGCTAAATCTTGCATCACCCAAAAAAAATCTATTTGGTTTGGTGAATAACCCATGAAGGTCATTTCCTCTAAAAAATATTATATAAAGGTTTTAGATGATCAAAAAAATTAAAAGGATAAATTTTTTATTCAAATGATTTCTGGATTTGATTGTGTAGGCTAAAAATAGTAACCTACTATTTTTAGAAATTTTGCATTTGACCACATATGGACTTGAAAATTTACCGAGAGCTCCAAAATCATAAACTTAGCCTATGGTGACAAAAATTGCTAAAGATCATTCGTAGATAGTGATATATTAAAGTTAAAGGTTCAAAAATCCTATAAAAATATTAAACTTGAATTTTGGACCCTCAAATAATTGAATGTGGTTGTGAACAATGTCTAATCAATTCTTGATCTAGGGAAAGCATTGCGTAGAGCACTTTGAGCTCTTAATTTTTTAACAAATGGGCTCAATCTGGTGTCCTAATCAAAAGCTATGACTCCCAAAAATTGGTAAGTGCACTTGAGTTGGATTAGTACTAGGATGTATGACCTCCCGAGAAGGCCCAATGCTTCACCTTTATGAGTATCACCTAGATGCAATAAGTGTTAAGTGAACCATTCATTATCATGAGGGATGGGTTCTTGTGAACCATTTCTCATTGAACATGGGTCAATGAGTTTGACTCGAAAAATACATGGTTGAATCTTGATAGCAATATCATAAGAAATAGATTCATTAAATTAATTTTAAGAATTTAAATTTATTTAGTAAACAAGAAAAGGATTAATTGGAACATTCATCCCAAACCCTATAGGATTATATCTAGTTTTGATGTAATTTTGTAAATAATAAAATAATCAGATAAATATTATACCCAAGCTCTATAGTATTAAATCTAGTGTTTGATGTTTTACCCGAGAAGAAACATTTATAGTGGATGCATATTCTCTTGAGATTAATGTATCTCCTTGACTTTATTTTGTGTCTTAGATGGACAAAATGTAGACACTTTTTTTGTTTTAGACTAGACCTTCCTCTTCCTTGAGTGTATTGGACCGTGTATGTTTAATTTGTGATTGAGAAAAAATTGTTTAAGCATGATCTGACATGTTGTCAATCTTGTGTGATTGATGTCTATGTGTTTTTAAAAACCCATGAGCTCATCTATATAGTCAAGTGGGCTAGTCCTTTGGGATAACATGGTAAAGTGATAGCATCATCATCATAATTTTATGATTGGATCCATTAATAGTTATTTTGGAAGCTTGAAAAAGGTTTGTGGTTTCATTATTTTTAATTATTTACTATATTGAGGAACAAGTATGTAAAATTAGTGTAGATGCTACTTTTAAACATGTAGATGATCACTAAAAATATCCATCCATGGACTCATTGGATTTAGAAATAAATTTAGAATATTATATTTTATATTAAATTTGAAATGCATAAATTTATAACTTGTTATGTATTAAATATGGTGTTTTGGACATTTATAATTTATTGGCATATTACATTCATTGCTATATTTTTATGGTAATTTTTTTTGCATGAAATTATATTGTATAACTCTTTTTCTTGTAGAGTAAAAATCTTTTTTCTTAATAAAATTGAGGATTGAAAGATAGTTATCTTACTTAATACTAAGTTTTGTAATATTTAAAAAATACTCATGTTGTCAGAAAACATCTTTACTAAATGTATGAGAAAATTTAGGAAAAATGAGAAAAAAAAATCCTTCAAAACTATCAAATTCGTTTGTTTTACCAAGGGATGGACACTGGGTGAATTTGGTCTCATTAGGGAAAGCCTTTTACTATAAAAATGGGATAATGTGACCTATAAGGAGTAACATGAACAAGGAATTGAAAACAACATTTTCAAAAAAAAAAGTTGAAGTGAAAATTAACCTTAGGGAACTACTTTTTTCCCCTCCTTCACCTTAGAATATGTAATTATGTCCCCTTGAGTGAATTCAACATGTTTTTTTAAAAAAGAAAACAGAGGTACGAAATCGCTTTCCTAATGCTAATACAACAAAGGAGAAGTGCAAAAGACCAGTTTTAAATCTTCTTAAAAATACTGAGATGAACACATGCAGAGTAACTAGAGTAACATAAAAAACAATCACAGATAACACCAGATTTACGTGGGAAAACCCTTTTGGGAAAAAACCCACCACACCAAGAGAAGACACTTTGTATTACAGACAAATAAATTACATACAAAGCTCACAGTCCTCACTCTCTAATAGTTAGCTCACAGCAACAGACTTCGATTTTTCATGCACTCACTATTACAATACTCCTTACAATATACAATAAATACAACTAACTTCTCTGTCTCGCTCACTTGTCTGTACTAACCTTCATCGTCACCCTTCATTGACTTATATCAATGTAATCGACTATACAAGTCTTACATCGCATTAAACATTCCAACCAATTGTAGGTCTTAATAATGCACCGATCACCCAATCAAGTAATTTGATCTTCTAACTTATATGCCCTACAATCACGCATCGGGCTACCCAGGCATTAACTCCCTTGCCTTAATCGAATTCTTTAATCAGCCGAAACACGTCTTGAAATTACTGCTTTCACCACTCTATACTTTGACCAATCAGATGTTGAATTCTTTCCATGTGTCACCTCTCTACTTGTTCGTCGCTTTCAATCAAGTCAGACCGGTCAACACAACTATCAAACACTCTTACCGTGCTACCTCGTCGAGTCAAAGCAGCCACCGTGGTATGGCAGTAAGCCCATGTCAACCCGTCAACAACCTTCATCGCGCCACCACCGAGCCCCGTGAGACCTCCCGCAGTATGGCAGTCCCACCACCCAATCGCAGGTCCCTTCTAACACGGTCGCAGTACCGAGGTAGTGGCATGTCTGCCAGCCCGTTGCATAACACCACATCACCGCCGAGCTCAAAATGATCTTTCATGGTATGGCAGTGCCACCACCCAATCGTGAGGCTAAGCAAAGCCTTTCGCGGTCTAGCAATAACTGCATGTGCCGACCATCGAGCTCCACCGTTCTACCAGGCCCCGATCGCAAGACCTCCGCAGCAAGGAGCTAGTCATTATCTCTTACTGCCACGGCTTACCGCACCATCGCGACATGGCTGAAAGGCCATCGCGGTGAGGCGATAAGCGGCCTTCGCTTAACTATCATCGACCACCACTGCGACCACGCCAGCAACGAACAATTTTTTTGCTAGGGAGGTAAGGCTTCGCACTGACTGCACACGTCAACCACGCTACCACTAGCCTAGGAAGGAGACCTTGTGGCATGGCGGTGACATCGCCCAACTACGGACAGACTGACAGAGGCCCACGGTAAGGCAGTAAACCATCAAACCGCGCCTCTATGAAAGACTCTCAACGGTAGAGCGGTAAAGGCTAAGAATGGTGATAAATTTTCCAAGTCTTTTCAGAGGTTCAGCCAGAAGTTCAGGCACCTGTTCTCAATAAGCTCCCACTTGACGAAGACTTCCTGGCTTCCTCAAGACTTCAAAAAATTATTGACAATCATAGACCCCAAGGCCCATTGAGTCTATGCACCATCTAAACTCGTCTGTGCTCACTGGCTTCGTTAACGCATCTGCAACATTCTTCAAAGTGTCAACCTTTTCCAAATAGATCTTTCCATCTTCCACCATGTCCCTCACGAAGTGATACTGCTCATCAATGTGCTTTGTCCTGGCATGGAAAGTTGGGTTCTTTTCCAAACAAATGGCACTCTGACTGTCATAGCAAATTGTAATATGCTTTGCATTAAAACCAATGTTAGAGCACAATCGATTCAACCAAACTGCTTCTTTGCAAGTGTGTGTTGCTTCCATGTATTCAACCTTTGTAGTGGATAAAGCGACTATAGCTTGTCGCTTTCTCATCCAATTGACTGCACCACCATTTAAAATGAAAGTGTACCACTGGTGGATCTTTTGTTGTCAACGTCCCTTGCCCAATCAGAATCTACATATCCATGAATGTTGAGTGTTCTCTATGATGCAACCAAATTTCCATGGTAACACAGAGCATAATCTGAAGTCCCCTTCAAATATCTGAACACTCTCTTCACAGTATCCCAATGTGATCTTCTTGGATTTTCCATAAAATGGTTGAGAACTCCCACTGCTTGGGCAATGTCTGGTCTTGTACAAACCATTGCATACATTAAACTGCCAACAACACTTGCATATGGCACCCTGGTCATGTCCTCCATCTTAGTAGAAAATTTAGGACAGTCTTCAACAAATAGTTTTGTTCCCTGCATAACTGGAACAACTAGCTGCTTGCAATCATCCATACCAAATCTCTCCAGAACTATATTGACATACTTACTCTAACTTACCCAGAGCTTTCTGCTTGTTATGTCCTTGGTTATCTCCATCCCGAGAATATACCTTGTTGCACCCAGATCTTTCATTTCAAACTTTGCAAACAACTAATATTTAAGATCAGAAATCATAGACTTACTATTTCCTCTGAATAACATATCATCCACGTATAGGGTAATAATAAGCACACAATCATTTTCAGATTTATAATAAACACAATGATCATATTTTGATCTCACAAATCCCATAGACAATACAATAGTGTCAAGTTTTTGGTACCACATTCTAGGAGACTGCTTCAAACCATATAGAGATTTCTTTAATTTGCAGACCAGACTTTGTTTACCTTTTTCAATGAAGTGCTCAGGCTAGGACATATAAATCTCTTCTTCCAGCTCTCCATGGAGAAACTCTATCTTCACATCCATCTGCACAATCTCTAAGTCATATGTTGCTACCAATGACAACAAAAATCTGATAGATGTCAGCTTTACTACAGGGGAAAATATTTCTCCATAATCAATTCCCTCTACCTGGGAAAATCCTTTTGCAACCAACCTTGCCTTATACTTTTCTACACTGCCATCTAGACCAGTCTTCTTCTTGAATACCCAGTTACAGCCAACAGGCTTTCGCCCTTCAGGAAAAGATACCAAATCCCAGGTTTCATTTTTCTTCAATGATTCCATTCCTTTATTCATGGCTTCCAACTAGGAATTTGAATCAGACATGCTAATTGCTTCTTTTACAGTCCTAGGCTCATCAGTGCTAGTAATCAAAGCATAGGCACAGTTCGAATCTATCGTAGAGAAACCATACCTATCAGGTTGTCATTTTTCACGTGTAGACCTTCTTATTGGCTGAGGTTGTGGTACTTCATCTTCAGAACTCTTAGAGCTGCTTGAACTCTCCTCGGTTATAGGTACATCATGTAGTTCCTCTTTTTCAAGAGTTTGAGGAATCTGAACTACATCATTCTTCTTTTCTCTTTTATATGTCTCTAGTTATGGATCAATTACTGAAGGTTTTAGCTCATGAAATATTACAGTTATGTTGTACAAAACCTTCTCAGTATCAAGATTCCAAAGCTTGTATCCCTTCACACCAACATCATAGTCGATGAAGATACATTTAATAGCCTTGTTCTCCAATTTTGATCTTTTCTCATTGGGCACATATACATATGCCTCACAACCAAATACACAAATATGTCTAAGAGAGGTCTTCTTACCAGACCACGCTTCCAAAGGTGTCTTGTCAACTAGAGCAGAACAAGGTGAATGATTTACCAAGTAACATGTCATAGCCATAGCCTCAACCCAGAAATTCTCCTCCAGACCAGCACTGCTCAACATACTTCTCCCTCTCTCCATTAACGTTATGTTCAACCTTTCAGCAACTCCATTCTGATGTGGAGTATAAGGTGTAGTTTTGTGTGTTTTAATTCCATGATCTATGCAATACCTTTTGAATTCTGCAGAACAAAACTCACTGCCATTATCCGTCCTCAAGAATTTAATTTTCTTTCCAGTCTGATTCTCTATCAAACTTTTAAATTCTTTAAACCGATTGAACACTTCTGATTTACTCTTAAGAAAGTATATAAATGCCCTTCTCAAATAGTCATCAATAAAAGAAACATAATATCTAGACTTCGATAATGAAGGAACATTAACTGGATGAAACACATCATAATGAACATAATCTAGTACACCAGAAGATTTATGAGGACTCAAATAAAATGAAACACGGTGTTGCTTTCCATAAATACAGTGTTCACAAAAATCAAACTCAAGGTTACAATCATCAAGCCCTTCAACAAGATTTTTATTTTTCAAGATTTTTAAACCTTTCTCACCTATGTGACCGAGTCTATGATGCCATAGCATGGTATTCTCTACTAAGAGTTTCATCTCCAAATCATTTGTAGCCAGAGAAGCATCTTCATCTTCCTCTACAGGAACAACTTTGCTTGACTTTATAGAGGCATTGTTGCATTGAGCAAGACATGCATCCAGCTTGTACAGAGTGCTAGTACATACACCCTTAGCTAGCACCATTGCACCTCTAGCCATTTTACATCCTTTACTCGAGAAAGAAACTTCTACACCAGCATCATTTAGCTTACTGAAAGAAAGTAAGTTACGAGCCAAACCTGGTATGTGCAGTACGCTACCAATCCCTTTGATTCTACCGTCAAGGAACTATATCTTGACTCTTCCACGACCAACAATCTCCAATGTTGAATCACTCGCCAGGTACACCTTTCCACCATCATACTTCTCGTACTTAGTGAACCATTCTCTATGAGACGTCATGTGAAAGGATTCACCCGATTCAACTAGCCATACATCATCTGATGCCTGAATTGCCAAGGTTGCAATGAAGGCATCTGCATCACTCTGAGAAGATTCATTGTCTGAAGCATTACTCTTCTTCTTTTTCTTCTCCTTACAATCCTTTTGAATATGACCAGACTACCCACAGTTCGAACATTTCACCTTGGAATTTTTACCAGGAGACTTTGATCTCCCTACATATTTATATTTGGACTTATTGTCCTTCTTCTTGCCTTTCTCCTTCGATCTACGTCGAACAGCAAGGGCCTCTTTGGCCATCTCTGAATATTTCCTTTGCATCTCTTCAGACAGCAGTGAGGCAACAATGTCTTCCATCTTGAAAGTAGTGGTCGTACTTCCAATAGCCATTACAAGATGATCCCAAGTGTCAGGTAACGAACATAACAGGAGCATGCAACGATCCTCATCCTCAATATTTACACCCACAGATGCCAACTGAGCAACACTCATATTAAATGAGTTCAGATGGTCTGCAACAGATGCACCTTCTTCCATTTTCAAGGAGTACAAATTCTTCCTTGGGAATAACTTATTTACTAGAGACTTTCCCTGATAAATATCACCAAGCTTCTTCCATAATGAAGCTGCAGACTTCTCCTCATGGACGTTTAGGAGTACAGAATCAGCCACACTAAGTCTTATCAGACCTCTCACTTTTCTATTTTCAAGGTGCCAATCTTCTTGCTTAATACTTTGTGGCATAGTTCCAAACACAGCAACCCAGAGGTCTCTATCCACAGGCAAGTCTTCCATTTTGAGTTTCCATAACTCAAATTTGTCACCATTGAATTTTTCAATCTCTACTCTACTTGATGTACTCGCCATCTCAAATAGAACTAAGTTCTAACTTTACAAAACTCCCACTGGAATAGTATTAGCACAAAAAACCAGCCTTACTAACAAGGATAACAAAACTGGCCAAGCTCTGATACCACTTGAAAGTAAAACAAAGTTGTGGAATTGCTTTCCTAACGCTAATACAACAGAGGAGAAGTGCAAAAGACCAATTTTAAAGCTTCTTAAAACTACTGAGATGAACACATACAGAGTAACTAGAGTAACAGAAAAAAACAATCACAGATAACACCTGATTTAAGTGGCAAAACCCTTTCAGGAAAAAAACCACCACACCAAGAGAAGACACTTTGTATTACAGTCAAATAAATTACATACAAAGCTCACAGTCCTCACTCTCTGATAGTTAGCTCACAACAGCAGACTTTAGTTTTTCATGCACTCACTGTTACAATACTCCTTACAATATACAATGAATACAACTAGCTTCTTTGTCTCGCTCACTTGTTTGTACTAACCTTCACCGTCACCCTTCATTGACTTATATCAATGTAATCGACTATACAAGTCTTAAACCGCATTAAACATTCCAACCAATTGCAGGTCTTAATAATGCACCGATCACCTAATCAAGTAATCCGATCTTCTGATCACTCTGCCTTGCAATCATGCATCAGGCCACCCAGGAATTAAATCCATTGCCTTAATCAGATTTTTTCATCAACCAAAACACGTCTTGCAATTACTGCTTTCACCGCTCTAGACTTCGACCAATCAGATGTTGAATGCTTGCCACGCGTCGCCTCTCTACTTGTTCGTCGCTTTCAGTCAAGTCAGACCGATCAACACAACTGTCAAACACTCTTACAGTGCTACCTCATCGATTCAAAGCAACCACCATGGTATGGTGGTAAGCCCATGTCAACCCATCAGCAACCTTCACCATGCCACTGTCGATCCCTGTAAGACCTCCCATAGTACAGCAGTCCCACCGCCCAATCGTAGGTCCCTTCTAAAACAATTGCGGTACCGAGGTAGTGGCTTGTCTGCCAACCCGTCGCATAACATTGCATCACTACCGAGCTCAGAATGATCTTTCACGGTATGGCGGTGCCACCGCCCAACCGTCAGGCTAAGCAAAGCCTTTCGCGGTTTGGCGGTAACCACCTGTGTCGACTGTCGAGCTCCACCGTGCTACCGGGCCCCGATCGCAAGACCTCCTTAGCAAGGAGGTAGCCGTTATCTCTGACCACCACGGCTTATCGCACCACCGCGACATGGCTGAAAGGCCATCGCAGTGAGGCGATAAGCGGCCTTCACTTAACTGTCACTGACCACCACTGCAACCGCACCACCAACAAACAAACTTCGCGGTAGGAAGGTAAGGCTTCGCACTAACTGCGCCTATCAACCATGCTACAACTAGCTAAGGAAGGAGACCCCGCGATATGGCGGTGGCACTGCCCAACCGCAAACATACCAACAGAGGCCCACGGTAAGGCGATAAACCGCCAGACCGCGCCTCTATGAAAGACTCTCAGCGATAAAGGCTGAGAATGGTGATAAATTCGCCGTCTTTTCAGAGGTTCAAACTAGAAGTTGAGGCACCTGTTCCCAACTTTTTTTTTTATTTGTATTCTTGAGTTGTTTTGATCAATCTCTTATTGAGAATTGAGTGAGCTAACGAACCTTCTCAAGGATCATTTTCTATCCAAGTGAATGTTGATGAAGTGTTAGATGTAATTTCTTTCAAATGTGATGTATGCTCTTATAATATGGATTGATTGAAGAATGTTCCCATTCATGTGTTTCCTTTATAAGTGAATCGCATCTTTTACTTTAGTCATACTTTTGTGTTAGATGATAGATGATAAGTATCACTAGTATAGAGTGAGACCCAATATCCCCATTTTTTCCTTATGATTAGTGTCTCATAATGAATTGAATTCTTCTAATTGTGTATTTTTTGTCATTTATGATTGGGTATGTGCAAGAAGTTGAGTCCACTTTTTGGTTAAAAAATGGAAGTGTTTCCCTTATTTTCATAATTTTGACACATTTGACCTTAAAATTTGAAGCACTTAGAGATGGAATCTTCGAAAAATTCACTCATCATAAAATACAGTACTCAAAGTCTAGTTTCCAAATATGTGATTTATTTCAATACCCAGATGCAACAAATTGATTTTCAATAAGCATTTCTAAAACCCACTATTTAAAAGTCACCTTTTTTTTACCATACCATGCACATGTATGTCATCCATATTTTGGTCTAAATAATTGTATTTTTCTAAATCCTTTTGGGAAAAGATTTGTAACTCAATGAAGCACGTTTTAGATATTTTTTGTAATTTTTTATTGAATATTTTTTGTTAAATTTTTTTTAGCCATATTTGTCGTTTTGAAAAAGCATAAGATGACCTAAACTTATCTTTTTTTGATTTTTTTAAATTGAAAAGAATTATATGAAGTACATTTTCATGCAATTCGTTTGACAAAAAATATTTTAATAAAAAGATTAAAATAGTAAAAAAACCTTGATATTTCAAGTTTATGGACTAGTTTCATCAAAAATTAATTGAAAAATAGAAAAATAATTCGATTGTAAAAAAAAATTACATATTTGGAATCTGCACTATCTCATCTATAATGGGTTTTAATTTCGTCAAAAAAATTGCAAAAAATGTCTTCAGACATATGTCCAAAGTCACTATTTTCCTATGACATTGTCAAGACCTTCAACTTGTAGGTCAAACCAGGTCCAAAGCTTAGGTTCAGGTCCCCAAGCCTTTTCTCAAACCGAAAAACAAAGCAAAAACCTGACCAAATTTTTTTTAAAAAAATGGGATCCTGTTTTAAAATGAGATCCCATTTTTTAATGGCCCGTTTTTGGCTCAGGAACCTGAAGCTAAACAACATCCCATTCATTAAAAAACGAGATCTCATTTTCTTCAAGCCGATTTCAGGTTTTTGTCTAAGCCAAAAACATTCACGTTTTGTGGACTCATCTTCTTCCATTTACCTGATTACATCCTTGGTGTGTGAGCATGGATTATGACATGGTTATGCCAAGCAATTGTTTACATAAAAAAAATTGTTCACATGTTTAAATTTTTTTATTTTTTATAAAATTTGTGCATTATGGGTTGAATAGTACAACTTCCTTGATGGAAGTCAAGTCTCACAAAGATTTGACAAATATCAAAGATAGTATGCCTAGAGAAATATGCAAAAGTGTGAATCCAAGATGAAAGTGATGTGTAGTTGTAAAAATTATAGTAATGGCTTATTATAGAGCTTGTAAATGCCTATTACTACTTATTTTTGTTAATAATGTATTATTATTATTGTGTTTTGTGATGTGTTATTATAAGTTACCCTATCTTCATCCAATTAATTCCTTATTTAATAAACATAATATCACTACTTATGGTTTTTTGGATAGGGAAGAGGATATACATACAAAGTGAAGTGAAAAAGACAAAGTGAAAGTGGAAAATTAGCTTTTGAATGTTTTGGATGCAACTATGCATTGTTGGTTATGGAGCCTAATCTTATTGGTTTTGGAGCCCATTCCATTCCAAGAGGGTGTAGAGGGGGTACCCCCTTGTGAGGTCCAAGGGGGCTATCCCCTAGCAAGAGTTCGGGGGCAATACCCCCAAATCCAAATTTTAGATACATATTTAAATCCATAAAATATTATTTTTGAGGTAAATCTAGACCGTTCATTAGGTCATATATATGATGGTAGAGGTTATGTTGGTTTTCTTATCCTAGAAGATAATGTACTTTTATGAGGGCATTGCATTACAATTGTTTATGGTATTGTATTGTATGTGGAGACTATGATAGAGAGAAGAAGTTTCAACGGATGTGTTGTAGGTTATATCCCTTTGTTTTGCTAGATAAATAAAAGGAAGGATTGGTTATTTCTCTATGGACGTAGCCCATACTGGGTGAACCACATATATTTGTGTCTTTGTGTTTTGTGTTATTTTATGTTTAAAGTTTACATTCATTTTATTTTATATTATTTTTCGGTTTTATTTTTGGCATGCATGACATCGTAGCATCCAAGATAGTGGAAAATTATGATAGGAAGTGAAATGGAACGTGATGTTCAAGTCTAAAAGAGGTTAATTATGACATAGGATGTGGGCTTAGTGATATTTATTACATCCACTAATTATAAAGAATCATTATTGTGTTTCTTGTTCTAAACTCAAGTCCTAAATGAAAGGAAAGAGTGAAAAGTAGGCACTTTCCATCTCTACATTACCACATCTTAAACTCAATCATTTAAATGCATATATTTTATCAAGTACACTTGACTAGCACTATGAAGATGATAATGATAATGGAAAATGTCTTATTTATAATTGATTTCACGTAAATAAATGAATAAATAAAATCCTAATAATTCTATATAATGTTATTTCTATAATAAGTATTAGTAACAATAAAAATACCAAATATTTTGTATTGTTATAAATTAAAATTTATTAAATTAGGTGAATTTATTTTTACATTATAATAGACACCACAAAAAAAATTAAAAATGATTTCATCTTCCAGTTTATCAATGTGAATTTTTTGAAATATTATTAATTAATCTAATAATAAATTTTATTTTATTAACCATCAAACATTATCATTATCTTTATGATATATATGGTTATTTTGTTTGAAAGTTTATAATATTTATTTTGTTTGAAAGTTTATAATATTTAAAAAAAATAAAACAGGAGAATTCTTAAACATTTATGAGCTCAAATCCTTCTTCAATAAAATGAATATACTAAATTATATTTGTTTTACTTTTATTATTAAATATTTTAGACCATTAATATTTTTAAAGATTTAAGAGACATTAAAATAAATATATTTTATAACATTTATATTATATTTAATACTAATTATATTTCTAATAAATATCAATTTGTTTATTTTGATTACATTACAAATAATTATTGATTTGTGGAATTTGTACTTACTATTATAAAAATAATATGTTAATGAAGAAACAAAGATTATAGATTTTTTTTTATTAGATCATATTGAGTTACAATAAAAATAAGTATCCATAAAGATTGCAAGGAATCAAAGTACTAATTTAAGAAAAAATATGTCTTAACATACATAATATCTTTTAAAAAATGATAAAGACAGTATGTATACTACATAAACTAATTGAAAATGAAAGCTTAATTGTACCATTTTCAATAGATTTTTTTTAATAAAAATATAAAGTGGATTTTTGAAAGTCTCCAACCATTTTAGTAGATCTTATCAAGATTTTTTGTCAATTCTCTTAACATACAAAATATCATTATAAAAATGATAATGACAATATGTACAATAAATTATACGCAACATCAAAAATTAAAATTAAAAAAAACTATTTAAACTAATTCAAAATGACAGACTACTACACCATTTTAATACATATTAAAAACATATATCTTTCCAATTTTCTTACCTCATGAAAAGTCTATAAAGCATTAATTCTTCATATCATTATCTTCTTGATTCTTTCTAAGTCTAGTACAAGGTTGTTTCCTACATGTATTTACTATTTTTATAGTTACTCAATAGTTATAGAACAAAATAATTGAAAAAAATAATAATTTGTAATTGAAAATATGAATCATATGTCTTGGTGGGAACATGAGAAGCATGGTTGAATAAATCAAAAGACATCTAATCTAAATTTGTTAATGTCCAAATAAACCAATTTCCAACACAATTAATGATAATGATAAGGTTGGCTACCAAATCTTATCTTTTAAGAACGTTGACAAAGGACAAAGCCTCATGCCATTAATAATTGAACCATTACTTTTCTATCAACCCTCAAATTTAATTTAATATTGTCCTTTGTAAGGCCTCCATGATTTATTAAGCATTTGGGACTACTCAATACATAACACATCATGACATGTAGATTAATCAATAAATATCACCCTCCACTACACTCAATAATTAGTGTTTTCTTCCTTCCGTGTCATATGAAAAGTTGATTATTACCACCTCTTGGTGTCTTTTATTTGAAATTATTCTTTGATTATTTGATTTTGTATGTTGGGGTCAAATTTTTTTTGGGTTCTATCATTATCTTTCAATTTTGTGGTTTTAATTTTAGTGAGTTATTTTTTTATTCAATTTTTAAAATTGATGATTGTTACCATCATAGAATTATGTATTTATTTCGACTAAGTGGTTGTATGTGTACGCGGGGGTGGTGACATATATTTTGGAGGTCTTTTGTTGACTTGCGCATAGACTTTTAAACTATTCATAAATAAATAGAAAGATAGAAGGCAATATAGTGAAGGTGGGGAAACCAAGGGAAAGGGCAAAAATATCTTATAAAGACATTCTTAGTGCCAAGGTTGTAGAAGAAATGTGAGAGATAGTCAAATTTGAGGTTACAATTAGATGATATGGTGGAGATGGTGGCTAACATGATGAAGAAGAACAGTCTACAATTTGACAAGACGGTGATCCTAACAAAGGAATGTTAGAACCAATTAAAAAAGAAGAAATAGATTTAAAATGTTGTTATTTTTCTTTTTTGTATGGATAAAGATACACTTTCATTAGAAAAAAACGTGTGATTATTGAATGTATAGAGAAATTTTGGGCATTTATATCTCATTTTGTAAAATAGTCCAAAAGGAATAATTTGATATTTTAAAAAAATATATAATATGTAAAAAAGGGTTTTAAGTAAACAATTATGAAATTTTGAGAAATTAATTTGGTAAACTGTTCCTTGGTCTCCTAAAACTTCTCATGAGGAGATATTAGCATGGTTTATACCTGCGTGGGCCATTATCAAGAATCTTCCATTTTAAATGGAATTTTTTTACCCCAATTATTTAATCATATAGAGAGTGTTGTGGGTGGAGGAAACAAGGACTACTTTGCACCATATGAATGCCAAAATCCTCCTTTCCCCAAATGTTGAGATTTAATTCCGAACTACATTGAAATTAAATTGGGAAACTCTAATTACTAGTGTGAATTTGAGTTTTCAAGTGGACTCAATGCTTGCTTCCTATGTAAAAAATAAGGGAATCAAAAATAAATTGTACTATAATTTTTAATTTATCAAAAAGGAGGAAACTTGCATATAATGAAATGAATAGTGGAAGCAAGTCCCCTTAACATAGTCAAATAGAAAGTGTGTCAAAACAAAATTGTTCAGGATGGTGATATTGTGATGCTTAATAAGGAAGAAATTGAAAAATAAAAAACAGTGTTGGAGATATAGATGAAGACTATTAGATTACTGAAGTTACCAAGGTAACTAATGAAAAATATGATAATGTGGAACCTACAATAGATTCTCTTGGAATTCTAAAAAGAAGAGATGTTTAAGAGCTTGTCTTAGATAAATTACAAGAAAAAAATATGGCTAATAAATTGGCACAAGCATAAAAACCCCACTTATCCTCCAATGCTACTAATACTTTAGGCCCTGAGGGTTCAACTAAACCGGTTCTATACAATTATAATGTATGAAATTCAATCCAACAAAAAAATATTATTTCTCTTTATTATATGACCTCATTGGACATTACATTAAGATTGACTATCCTTCTAAGATTAAATAAATGAATCTAGTTATTGATCAAAGATTATTACACTAATTAATCTAAAGTGATTTAACTAAAAATGAATAATATTCTTTAAACAAGATAAAACATTATAAAGGAAATAAACTATTGTTATTTTAAGAAACTAGAAAGAAAAATTACAAAAGTAGATAACAAGATAGAAAATAGAATAGAGAGAGGAACTTAGGATTGAACATAAAAGGTTATTACCTAGGACTTCAACATGTTTCACAAACGTCTCCACTAAGCATTGTCATACATACGACCTACAATATTGAAGAGCTTCTAGAAATGTACAACGTCAATCCAATAGTTTCTCCAATTGTAGAACCATAAATGGAAACATACCAACAATATACCAAATAATGAAAATGTAAAGAAATACAATAATGACTAGATTTTCATTACATCAAATAAAAAATAGAAATGAATAACAAACAAGAAAACACTTACAAACCTTTGTGTGATTAAGTGCTCTTAAAGTACTTGCAAATACAAAAAAAAAAGAAAATTATTTAGAGTTCTTTGGGGGCTTGCCTTTAATTCAAACCCCTATATTGGTCTTTCGACCTCCATTGCAACCAAGATATAGAAATTAAAATATTATGTGTGTGAGCTCCTATTCTAAGTGTATTTGGGAATTGTAAGAGCATAACAAGTGCAAATAGTGTAAACTATAATAAGAGATAAAAGGGATATGATGATCCAAAGGTACTTAGGGGCACTACAACAAGAAAGTTAGAATAACAATAAAAGAATGAAAATACAAAAACAATCACCTAAAAAAGCTTGAGGAATCCAAGGAGAGTAAAAGTGCTATAAGAAGAGTGTTGTAGGATTGTTGATGTACTCACAAGGAGGAACCAATACAAAATAGGAGATGTAAAAAATTGCAAAGAATGTTGGAGATCGTTGTAGAGTATCAAAGTTGTAAGAAAAGAGAGTGAGAGTGAAATATTATATTCAAAAATGTGAGAAGCAAGGAAGTGGAAGAGGATGAAAAGCCATTCATATTTTTTCTAATCCATTACCACTCACCTCAGAAGGTGACAAGTGGCAAGGTGCTCAAAAATGGTAGTTCAATAAGAAACTGTCATGAGACACTAGTGTGTTGCACAAGCATATGTAGATAGCGCCAGTATCTAAACAATTTGGACTATAAAAAGGATAAAACACAAGAGACATATTAGGCTAACATAATTGTAACATTAGCTTGAAAAAAAAGGGTCGCAAGAGGAAAGGCCTTCACATCATGGAAGGGAAAAAGGCTAATGCAAGGGTTAAAATGGGCCTAGAGAAATACTAAGGGGATAGACAGGTCAAAGTGAGTACAAAAAGTAGTGTGAAATTGGAAGGGTATGTATATTCTATGCTACATTTTTCTCCCACTAAGTTAGTGGGCTTATGGAACTACATGAATATGATGTGCTAAAGTATAGAAAGGAAAATATTAGAAGCAAATAACATCATGAAACCCAAAAAGGATATTGTACAGGAAGCAAAGCTCTTTAAAGTGAATCATGTGTCCAAGTAAAGAACTTGCAAAATAAATATGTTAGACAAAAAAAACCTACACAATACAATAGTATTAGAAAGAATAAACCTATAAAGCCACTATATTTGAAAGGAAATCCAAGTGTATAAATGCTTCCCTAATGAAAATCAATTAGGAGAGAGGTTGCAAAACTTTGTTTCAAATCCTTTTAACTTTTATAGTTTCACTTAAGAATGCACATGTGATTAAGTATTTTCAAATTTAAGCAATATAGCACATAATTTACATGGGAAAACCCTTTCGAGAAAAAACCCACATGCCAAAGCACAGATCAATTGTATTTTAGTAAAAATCTATTACAATACAATATTCAAAGTCTATGCTCTTGTAGGTGCTGATTCACTATGATACAAATTCTAGAGTGAATCCGGTAGCATAACAGCATCTCAAAAAATTACAATCAAGCTCTACAAAAAATGCTTCAAGGAATCAATAAATATTTCTCATACATGGGTGTTGATTTTTTCTATGTGTCAATCTCTTAATCTCTGCATGCATGCAAACTGAACTGACAACATGCATGAGTCCCAAGTGACCTGATTAGTAACCTGCCAAACATGAAGGTATATGCACCAACATGCAAGCACATGCAAGGCTTTCAGCTCCAAAATCAAGCAACCTCACATGCTAGGCATTCCATAGAGAAAACTAGCTTTACTCCCAAAATATAACTCATCCACAACTCCTAGTCACTCTGAGTGACAGCTCAGACTTCGTTAAGCAAGTATCCTCTTCAAGATTCAATCAACAAGTCAACAACATGCCACATGGCATAAGAGCACTCATCCTAGAGTATTTTACAATTCCTAAAGCTCAAATGGTTGCTCAAGTGACAAGTGTCACATTTCCTTTCCTTCGTTGTTTTGAAGAGATAAACACTCACACAAGTGGACCCCGCCAATATATGTTTCCAAAACAAACTACCAAACTTCGTACCATGGCACCCATTTTTAATATCAAAACAATTGTCATTTCCCAATGGAGCACCCATGTGACATGTGTCACAATTTTTCCTTTTCACACCTTGCATGTAGGACGCCAACTCCCCGTTGGGTCCCACAAAGTGACTTAGCAATTTGGAAACAAATATTATTGTATTTAATAAATTAAATCAACAACTTAGGGGTAAATAATTAATAAATTAATCGTGGGACTCACTAAGGTTGAGACACCTTAATCCCAACAATATTAGAATATCACAATCATATGTGTAAATATATAAACAACATATACACAAAGGAGAAAAGAATATAGAAAACAAATAAAGAAAAAAATATCCTACAAGGTGAAAGAGACCTCAATGTAAAAATTGCCTCAATAATTCACATCGTCCCCAAATATAATGAAAATAAAAGAAACAAAAAATAATTGAATTTTCATATAGTGAGAAGAATGTAATGAGTCAATCAATTATTTCAAGGAGAGAATACATACAAATAGATAGGGAAGCAATCAACATGAAAAAGACTACATGGCTTAGGCACTTGCTTACTCTATTGCTAAGGGTCATGCAAATCACAATACCTTCATGGAATAGAGACTAGAAAGTTGTGTTATGCTAGGTGACCATGGGTGTAAAAGATAAGTCATATGAAAAACATAGGCTAATAAGTTATATTATGCTAAGTGGATCACAAACTACCAAACTAGGACAAATGAAGGGCACACAGGCTAGCAAGTTTTATTATGCTAGGTGCTTCATACACTACCAACATTTTAGAGAGTGCATCAATAATTTAATGTGCATGCATGGATGCACTTGTGATCAAAACATATGCCTCCCTCCCCTTAAAATGTTAGAATGTATAATATAAAAATATTTTAAGGTAATGCAAATGGGAAGAAATAAAATGGGGATCCTTATGAATAATGCACACCCCTAGAACAAGTTGTATATTCCCCCTATAATATAGATTAGGAAATCCATGATAAATAATATTGGTCTTTTCATCAAAAAGAAAGTATGGATTCATGTGAGATTGTACCACCATGAATGGCAACAAGCAAACCAAGAAAGCTATAGGTGCCACATAGTGGGTAGCAACACTATTACTTATGAGAAAATAGAAGAAAAATGAACCAACAAAAGTTATCATCATCACATATCACTTAAAGAAGAGACAAGGGAATCAAAAGGAAAGGTGATGGCACTTGTGTCAAGAATTTGTTGTGTTTTATTTTTCAAGGCTCAACATTTGCTAGTGGAATGGGTGAGTACTCGATGATATGTATAGGAAGAAATCATTGATTGGATTTTTTTAGTAATTCTTTTGCATGTAGGAGAAAGAGTGATCAAGTAAGCTTTTAGAATCCTTGGAAATATATGCTCTCATTTAAGTGGAAGAGAAAAATTAGGAAGAAACCCTTTCTAATGTGGATAAAGGTGTGATTTTTTAAAATTAAAATCCATAGAGACATTAGATAATGGAGGGGATGTAGATAAAGGAGAAGGCCAATAACCTAAATGCATTCCAAAAAAGTATGGTGTCAGTTCCATAGGGACCTTAACTCCTTGTTCCATGCACCCAAGACTATTTCCTTTGCATCCATGTTTAGAAATAATTTTGAATATAGACCCATAATGTATGTCTCCAAATTAAAAAGAGGGTGATGAACATCACTAGCCTTGGAAAATGTATATCCACATATTTTATAAGTAATAGAATTTATACAAGAAGGATCAATTCTAGTTTGAGAATGTAGATCCTTATTGAACATAGGAATGTCAAATTCAAAAATATTAACCTTATATTTACCAAGCCCATAACGGGTGAAATATAAGGGGCCCCAATCATCACCTAGACATGTATTAGAATCAAAATAAGAAACATCATCATCAATAGAGGGTGAAAATGGTGTCATAATTTGATGTAAAAGAAGGTTTAAAATTATGAAGAGAATAGGAAGGCTTCATTTAACCTGATTCAACATGTTGATAGTACTACAAGGGGTCAAGGGTGGCCTTGATTGTATGTACTTTACCATTATGAACAAATTTAAAATATTGATATAGGGTAGACGGGACTATTCCCATGGTGTGAATCCATTATCTACCAAGAAGAATATTATAAGAAATAATTCCCAACATGACATGAACTATAGTAGATAATGTAATGAGGCTTGACACAATAGACAATGTGAAAGTGCCTAGAGTTAGGTGAGCCACATTGACAAAACCTTTGATGGTATGCTTTATGGATAAATAGAAAAAACTTCAATATAAATACAATTAAGAATGTCTAAACCATAAACATTGAGACCCAAACCACTATCAATAAGGGTTTACTTCATCCCATGTGATTTTATACCTGTAACAATCATAAGAGTGTGATATTACTTTTGAACTTCAACAAAAGGAATTTCAAACAAATGAAAAGTGATATCAATTGAATTGGAATGAATGCCTTCTAGAATAGAGGACACATCAATGGGATTCATGGAAGATGAAAGGATATCTTCTATAAGGCTTGTTGAAGGGTGTTATTGAAGGGCACACAATCTACAAAGAGTGGGGGTGAATCAGTAAATTTAATTAGTTCAAAATTATTAACTTCAACTCAAAATATTAGATCATTCAACTTGAATCTTCACTACTACCAATCAAGCATTGAGCACACATTCACACAATTGAACACCAGATATACGTGGAAATCCAAGATGGGAAAACCACGGTGAGAATAGTTTCTTGGATCTACTATCCAAATCCATCCTCACAAAGTAGGAATATAACAAGAAAATTTTACAAGTGAAGTAGGCACCAACCTACCAGAGAGACCAATCGCCTAATGTATTTGTAGGCACCAACCTACTAGAGACACCAATCCCCATATAATGAACTGAGCACCAGCTCTACAAGTAGAACACTAGTTCTATCAGAATACATAGATAAAGCTTGAGGATCTGAAATGCAATAGAACACACCTCATACACATGTCAAAGTTGCTTCAGACATTCTTCCACACTTCAAATGGTCTTTTGATGTTACTGCACAATCTGGAATGCAACCCTCTAGCTTCACAAGATAATTTCCTTGTATAATCACCACCTTCTCTTTAATTAATGTCACAAAAAAATTATACTTCGCATTATGCATCTGCACAACTAAGGAATATATACATAACATTACATTAATACTCTTCCAAGTGGCCAGGGATCTGCAAATGGCCAAGACAACATAAGGTGGACCTAAATTCAATTTTCATGAAACATGTAACATGTAGGTCCTAATTAAAATTTGTTGCCACCAGAATAACATGATGTTGTGTACTTCCATAGGAACCTTAATCGGGTCCTATCTCAACACCACACGCTATATTTGAATATCGCACACTACTAGCGATTACTGCACTATTTTGGAACACAACTTGATTAATATAAAAACACATCTAGAACCTTTTGTCACTCCAAAAAAATTGCATGTTGAACATATCTCCCAAAAACACTAGAACATGATAGAGCAAGTGTAGGCATACTCTCCTTTGAAACTACAAAGACAACAACACCTCCAGACAAGAGACTTGAGAAACATTGAACCTATAGAAAACTAAAACATTTTGGTATAGACTTTTGGATCACCTTTGTCATAGTAAATCGATGCATGTGTGATATTGCAAGCATACAACAGTCACACAAACTTTTAGAACGCAGATACTCCTCAATAGCTAGTAATGTATGTTTCTTGATTTAGTGATATGATTGGTATGATAGTAGAATTACCAACACAAAAAGGTATGCTAGCACAAATCCTAAAAAGATAATACCACCTCTAATCATATATTCTTTGACACACCTTTGACATCAATTCTCTTACTACATTGCTGACAACCTTTGACATCAATGACAACCTTTTTTCAACAATCTTCCCCTTTGCCATTGATGGAAAATAGAAAAATGTTGGGCCACCCAAGAAACCAGCCAGACACACACGAAGACAAATCTAATGTGTTAGAACCGAGTTCCACATTCTTTCCTTAGCAAATATAACATTTGAAGATCTTCTTCTCCCCTTTTAAAATCAAGGGTAAAGGTCAACACTCCCCTTTTGCATTTTTGGCACTTTGCACAATTTGAAAATCTATTTCCATAATCGACTCCCCTTGAGTCCATACCATACTGCTACAGAAAACATCTTGCAGGACCACCCAACCTTCTTGCAGTAGGGAGACAAAGCTCCCCCTCAACCTGTGCTTCCTCTTGATTCAAGAGGAGGGAGCAACAACTCCCAACTTCTGTCGGAGAAACTCAAGAGTCTCCTTAGGAAGCAATTTTGTGAAAATATCTGCTACTTTCTCCTTAGTCTCAACATACTCCAACTTCACCTCGCTTTCTGCAACCTTCTCCCTTAGAAAATGAAACTTGATCATAATGTGTTTTTTCCTTGAATGCATTATTGGATTCTTTGAGATTTTATGACATTGGTGTTATCACAAACAGTAGAAATAGGTTCATCAAACTCAATCTTCATCTCCTTCAGATTCTACTTCATTCCTTGAGTGCAACTTGAGGTTGTTGTAATGTATTTCACTTCTATTGTAGACAATGAAACTGATTCCTATTTATTACTCAACCAAAACACCAAACTATCACCAAGGAAGAAAGATCTGCCACTTGTACTCTTCATGTCATCTATGCTTCCTACCCAATTTGTATTTGTGTATGTAGTCAAAGTGAAATTTTCACTTTTAGGATACCACTATCCAAAATCTATTGTAGCCTTCAGATATCTGAATATTCTCTTTACTTCTTTGACATGAGTTTCTTTAGGTGTAACTTGAAATCTAGCTCCCATCTCAACTTCTTGCATTATATTTGGTCTAGATATTGTCACATACAACAAAGTACCAATCATAGATCTATACGAGGTTTGGTTTGTCAGAGAAAATTCATCATCTTTACTCAACTTACATCCGGTAACAATAGGTGTACCCACCGGTTTGTAATCCTTCATCTCGAACTTACTTAGCATCTCCTTTATGTACTTGCTCTAAGAAATGAATATGCCTTTGTTTGATTGTGTAATCCATAACCCAAGGAAGAAAGACAATTCACGAAGCATTAAAATTTCAAACTCGCTCTGCATAGAATTTTGAAACACCTTGCATATGTCATCACTACTTTCACCAAAGATAATATCATCTACATAGACCACAACAATCATCATTGGATTGCCTTCTATTTTTATGTATAGATTATTGTTTGCACTTCCTCCCTGGAACCCTTGTTGTTGCAAGTACTTATCCAACCTAGAATACCAAACTCTAGGAGCTTTCTTGAGACCATAAAGAGCCTTCTTTAATCTACACACATAATTTGGATTGTCTAGACATTGAAACCCTTCCAGTTGTTCAATGTAGACATCTTCTTCTAACTAACCATTCAGAAAATGTAGACTTCACATCCATTTGATATACACTGAAATTCTTAAATGTTGAAAGAGCTAAAAACATTTTGATAGCTTCTAGTCTTGCTACCGAAGAAAATTTCTCTTCAAAATCTACTCCTTCAACCTGAGCATATCCTTTACACACAAGTTTAGCCTTGTTTTGGATCACTTCATCTTCATTTGGCCTGTTTCTAAAAACTTACTTGGTTCCAATGACATTCTTTCCTTTAGGTCTTGGGAACAGTTCCCAAGTTTCATTTTTCTTGATCTAATTCAATTCTTCCTCCATAGCTTCTATCCAACTTTTCCCTTTTCTTGCTTCTTTATAGGACTTAGGCTCTATCTTTGGTAGCAATACAAAATGTACTTGCTCATTTTCCTTCTCAATTCTCCTTTGAGTTTGAACCCCACTGTCTTTATCTCCTATAATCCTGTCTTCAAAGTGATTCTTTTGAACATACTTTTTTCAGAGTCTTTGTAATAACTTTTGAATCTTCATCGTTGTTGTGGATTGGTTCTTCATCATCTTCTACTTCCAGAGTATTAGTAAACTAAATTGTTTCATCAACTCTTACATTTGCACTTTCCACAATCTTTTGTGGATGAAAACTCATAAGAGACTGTGATCAATGGATGAAACCCATTGGTCACTAAAATTAGAGGACAAAAACCCTTTGGTTCTTTGGGAGCATTCTCACTGAAGGAGTGCATTAGAGCTTCAAGAAGTTGCAAGAAATTTCAGTCGTTTTATTGAGCATTGGTGTTGCAGAATTGTATTTGTTGTTTGTTGCTATTATAATAACTATCATAATAGTCTTATTGACTATGTAAATCATAACTATATCAATATATGAGCGGTGGAAATTTTAAGTTATTTGTACAAGATTGCTTATGTTATTGTACTATTTGAGTATGATTAATTGTTGTTCATGATTCAAGTCAGATTATGTTTCAAGTTTGTTATCTTCATTGAATTTACTTGAAAGGGACATGACAATGAGGAAACATGGCACCCCAACGCTCCTCAAAAATATTGGCACAATTGACACATGCTTTTTGTTGCACTATTGGTGGAGTATATATTACAAGTCAAATGCACTCCTCAAATCTATTTGATGTGATTCAAAAGATACTTAATGGTCAAAGTAAATAAATCTTAAAGAAAATCTCAGTATTTCCTCATATATTGTTATTAGTTATGTTGAATGAATTATAGGCATGCCCCTTCCTTAACAAGTTATTAATAACTTTGATTTAAACAAATGAGAATTCATATTTATTTTCTATTTGACAAATATTTGTATATAGTTAAAGTAAATATGCAAGATTTTTAACTTTTCAGATTTCAAAAATTAATTTTCTTCAATTTTATTGGGTACAAAACTTTGAGTGATAAGGGCGAATTTTCAGGAAGCATAAACTTTTTATGGCAACTATTCAAAGTTTTTTGCCACAAAGACCATAATCAAAAAAATATTTAGCAATTTTTAAGAATTTTTTTGAACTCTTCAAAATTTGTATACTTGTTATATTTTCCATTCTATTCATTTATTTACTTGTTTATATGACCACCATTCAATAAAGTATAATATTTTTAATCGAGTTTTTTTTTAAATTAATTTTAAAATTTTCAAGATAATAATTATTAAAATATTCATAAAATATACAATCTTTTAACATTTTCTTTTTAATTGTTGCTTTAATTTTTACTCTAATATAGATATTTATAAGTTTGTTTGCTATATGTATATAGATAAAATATAAAAATTGAATAAATGATCGTTTTGAACATTTACTCTTGAATTATTATTTTAATCACACAATACAAATATCATTAAATTATTAATAAAATATACAATCTAAACTATTATTTTTCAATTACCTATAAATTATACAACTTAAACATTTAAAAAAATAATTAGATATAAGCCAAAAGATTCATAGATGTTCAAATAAAATTTCATGCAACTTTCATAGTTAGTATTGATCAGTGTAGAATTTTGTGTGTTGTCACTTGTAATTAATCTATTTGGTTATTTTGAATCTTTTTAGTTTTTGGATATCATCATAATTAATAAATTTAAAACTTATCAACTTCAAATATTTTATATTTTTTAAATTAGAATTTAGTTTAATTTTACAATATAAAAAAGTTTGTATGTAAAAATGAAAAAAAATACAATATAAAGAATACTTTTAAATTTAACTTTTAGTCTTTGTTGAATTATTTAAAAAGGAACATGTACTTCTATTTAATATTTAATTCATTTATATTACATAATCATTATAATTTAATTAATTATGAATTTAATAATTAAATAATAAATATTCTATGAATTTTAGAAAATAGAATTTAGTTTAATTTTAAAATAAAATTTAAGTTTTGCAAATATTGTGTTGATTTGACTATTTATTTGTTTTATGATTGGTTATTAAAATTAAGAACAATGCAATTCAACTCAAAAATATTTTTAAAAAAGCATGTAAAATATTTTATAATTTTTTGAAGTTAGAATTTAATATGATTTTAGAAAATGAAATCACTTGGATGCAAATAAATAAAAAAGGTTGCTTTTATTTTCATTTCTTAATTTATTCTCAAATTATAATTAATTATTGTTGAATTATTTTGAAAATAATATTTAGTTTTATTTAATTATATTAAATATAGTAGAATGATCAACCATTATAGATATACCACTTCATATTTTACATTGTATGCATTGCAAATAATTCCCGCATACACCAAATTAGACCTTTACAGATGTATCAGACATATACATTAGATAGGATGTAGTTTTATTTAATTTATTTGTATTGAATAATTAATATAATTTAACTGATTATTTTTAAAAGTAGATAATAAATACTTTATAATTTTTAAAATTAAAATTTAGTTTAATTTTAAAATTAATTCTAAGCTTTAAAAATATTTTGTTGATTTTATTTTTTTATATGATTAATAATTCTTACCTTAATAATATATATACACACACATTGTGGTGATTTGATTATTAATTTACAAAATGATTGGTTATTCAAATTTAAAGAACAATATACCTAATTGAACTCAAAAATACAAAAGTAGGCATTGAAAATAATTTTGATTTTTTTGAAGTTAGAATTTAATGTACTTTTAGAAAATAAAATAATTTGGATGCAAAGAAAAAAAAAATCCTTACATTATAATTAATAATTATTGAATTATTTTAAAAATAAATTATAGTTTTAATTTAATTTATTTGTAGTAGATAATTATTATAATTTAAATGATTATTTTCAAAACTAGATAATCAATACTATAAAAATTTTACATTAAAATTTAGTTTAATTATCTTAAAAATGGCTTGCACTGCTCCGAAAAATTCCAGAACCCTTCATGTGTCTGCCGATGGCGATATTCCTTCAGGTGGTGTGGGCAAAATTGATGTTCAAGGTGCTTCATCCTTTTCGCATCAGTCCCTGGATGCACCCACTTTGCAGGCACGGGGGTCTTTGTTGGCTCCGAGTGCTCATGGAAAACCTGATTCAGAGTCTTCATCTGTTGCGCAACGGCTTGACTTTAAGGTTGCCTTGGGCTCTTGTGCCTCTGGTGCAACAGTTGGTGTTTCTCTTTCGTTGTTGGGTGCTCCTGTCGGTGTCATTCCTTCCCCTCTTGTCTTTTGCCACTTGGAATCTATACCAAAAATTTGTCTCGAAGCCACTGCTCACGACAGAGAGGACTACTTGAAGGAGCATGCCCTAATTTGTAGATTCATGAAAGTTTGATTGAAATTATGCAACCTGCACTCTTGGATAAGCGAAAATTGGAAAGAACACATGGAGGAGGAAATCTGCATTTATCCTTGTGTGAAGGGTTTCTTCATTCTCAAATTTGAATCATTGAATGACAAGGAGTTGATTTTGAACGTTGGCCCATGGTTCTATCAAGGCGATTTCCTATACATCAAGCCATGGTTTCCTTCCTTCGATCCTCAGTCAGATTCATTCTCCTCTGCATTTCTTTGGGTAAGATTGCCCTACCTACCTCTACAATTTTGGGAAATTGCATGTCTGAAAGCAATTGCCAATGGTCTGGGAAAATACCATTGCATTTCCAAAGAAACAATCAATTTTGAAAATTCTACCTATGCCCGCTTATGTGTTGAATTCAATTTAACCAAAGGCCTTCTAGAGGAAATCTCTTTGAAAGTTGGGGATCATCGTTGGAGGCAGCCTGTAGATTATGAAAAGATCCCATTTAGATGCAGAAAATGTTTTTCAACTGCTCATTGCACCTTCCAATGCAACAAGAAGCACACTTATGTGCGCAGTAATGGAGCCATCAATACTCCCACCTGGTGGTTAGGGGTTGATCTGGGTCACTATGTCATTGAACCAAATGTAAAGGATGTCTTATCTAGCTCGAAGGCCACTCCTGTGGTGTCTCTCGTTTCTCCCCCTTCTTCTTTTCTTGCCCTTTCTCTTGGGTGTTCGTTGGGTGTCGGTTTCGTGGTTGGTGATTTGTTGGGTGTCGGTTCTGTGGTTGGTGATGCCCTTCCTTCTCTTGTTGTAAAGCCAGATTCTAATCCTATGATTTCGTGCCTTCGGCCCTCTGAATCTGTGGTGATTCCTGCAGAATCATCTTCTGTAGGATTGCTTTCGGAAGGAAATTTCAAGGATCTGAACTCCTCACATTTGCCTAAACAAGCTTGGACAGAGGTCAAGTGAAAGAAATCTCCTTCTGCCAAACTCCAACATTCAAGGTCTTTTGGATTTGCATTCGCCGAAGTGAAAAACTAAAACCATGTGATATGTTTCACACCCATTTGGGTGGGTGTTGTTTCTTATGATTGTATGGTTTTTCTGTTTGTCAAGTAGGATATTTGGTCAGCACAATTGTTGACATGTGGCACGCCTTGTGGCAAGGGTATGCTTTTAAACTGTTCTTTTGTTTGGATATTATAATATGGGAGCTACCCCCTTGGTAGCACTTACCTACAAAAAAAAAATAGTTTAATTTATAATGAATTCTAAGCTTTACGAATATTGTTGTGATTTGATTAATTATTTTTTGTGATTAATAATTCTAAGTATAATAATACTTCATTTCACATACAAATAAAATTCTAGGTTAAAATACTTTTTTTCTTTTGTAATTATTTTCATTAAAGCCGAATTTATAAACTAATGTTAAGACATTAATAAGTCTAATCCTAATAGTACTTAATTTCACATACAAATAAAGATATATACTAACTTTTCTTTGTTTAATATATTTATCAGTAATGTCAAATTTATAAACTAATATCAAGAAATAAATAACCTTAACCCCAAGATTTATACTAGAACTCTAATTGAATTCTAAACCTAACCCTAATTCAACCATAACAATAGGATTTAATTACGCTTAGGGTTAGAGCGAGAATTTAATTATGGTTAGTGTTAGGGTTTAATTAGGGTTAGGGTTAGGATTCAATTATGATTATAGTTAGGGTCAAATTTATAAGCTAATATTAAGATATTCACAACTCTAACCCTAACCTAACCTTAATCTCCATCCTAGAATGCTAATTAAACCCTAATTGAACGGTAACAATAAGGTTCAATGAGAGTTAAGGATAGGGTTTAAGTAGGTTTATGGTCGGAATTAGGGTTTAGTTACCTGGTTAGGGATATCATTCAATTAGTGTTATGATTAGGGTCAAGTTCAAGTTATATTTAGGGTTTATTTAGGCTTATTTTGGTTAATCTTACAATTGAAGTTTAACTAGAATGCTAAGTGAACCCTAATTTAACCCCAACAACAAGATTCAATTAGAGTCAATGTTCAGGTTCAATTAGGCTTATGGTTGGAATTAGGGTTCAATTAGGGTTAGGGTTAGCATTCAATTAGTGTTATGATTAGGATCAAGTTCAAGTTACAGTTAAGGTTCAATTAGACTTACTTTAGTTAAGTTTACAATTAAGGTTTAATTAGAGTTAGGTTTATGGTTCAATTAGGGTTAGGGTTAGGGTTAGGGTTCAATTAGGATTTAATTAGGGTTATGATTACTATTTAATTATGGTTAGGGTTGATGTTAAGTTGGGATTAAATTTATTAATCTAGAATAAAACTTGGAGCTAAGGTTAGGGCTATGGTAAGTGGTAGGGTTAGGCTTAAATTAGGGTTCAATAAAGGGTAGGGTACAATAAGGGTATAATAATATTCGTTACTTTTTAAGTCATGACCATGCTAGATGCCAATTTGGTTTAAAAGATCCCTTGTTGAAGCCCACAAGGCATTTATTTCTATATACCTTATATATTGTTTAGATTTTTTATCATTGTGTTTGACCTCATGAGAATGCTTCAGAGTAAAGTACACCTTGCAAATTCACCTACACCTAGAAAACCATTCAATCTCTCAAAATTTGACTGTTATTCTACAATGATTATCAAATTGCATATGTCCAAAGCCTTTGATAAGTTGACTTGGCAACTTCTACACTGCATATACCTCTTGTCAACTTCAACCAGGGGAGTACTAATTGCATTATAAATTATCTTCTTTTTTAATTTGATCAATCATCCCCCATAGGGTCTTCTTCACCAAGTAGGGGATTAAGTTAAAGAGACCCATTATCATGTATTTTTTCCATTCAAATGGCAGAGGCCCTTAGTATAGAACTTATACTAGCTAATATGTTACAAAAATTTACATGACTGCCAAGTCTAGCAGTACAAGCCAGTACATACAGTTTGTAGATGTTACCTGACTTATAAGATAGATGAGTTTTTGAAGGAGATGCAAATATAGACAACTTTTCAATTTGTTTCAATGCCTAGTGTGGAGTATCCCAAATTTATTGTTAATTATCAATCTGATATTTGTTGTGCTTGTTGCACAACGCCCCGTTTGGAACGAGGATTCTCTCTTCCCTCTTTTGCTTGTCGAGTCCCTTTTTGGCTTTGCCTCATTTTGCGTGTCCATTTTTGTGCCCTAATAGGTCAACTCACCCTCCAAAGTCACATTTTAAGTCTGACCAAATTTGGCCCCTTTTTTAAAAATGTTAAATCTTTGGCCTTTCCGAGTTTCCCTTTTTGGGTTTCCCTTCTCAGAATTCTGTTCTAGATTGGCTATTCCAAACGGCCGCGGCCAGACGTCTTCCCGACCTGTCGGGTCCGGCCTGTCGGGTTTCCCTTCCCGGAATTCTATCTTTGGAATTTTGTTTTCAAATGACAGCAGCCAGACGTCTTCCCAACCGTCGGACCCCGTTCCTCCCACCACCGCCCACGAATTTGAACTCACCAAACTCTCTAGCCGTCTTACCAAGCATTAAATTGTTGTATTAATGGCGGTATTGGCTGTTTAATCAGATTTCCCAACTGTCATTTTCACGCGACTGAGGTGATAGAAATTTGGAGAGCTTCCCGGCACCCGGCCTTCTCCGCCCCCGCACCCGCGCCCGAGCTCTCGTTCTGTTGTTTTCGCGCGTTATGCAGTATCCGTCTTCAAGATTTTGAGGTACATCTATTGTCTACATGCCTTGTCCTCCTTGTGTTAAATTATGGGTTAAGATTAATTAAAAATGTAAAAATGGGTTAAAATCTGGTAGATGAGTACTCCCACCCAAAAACCCACCTTTTAAAATCCAGGAAAACCACATAAAATCATCGAAATTTAACGTCGGAGTTTAACCCTGCCACTGTTGTTCTTCAGAACAGTCGCTGGCGTCTTCTGAGCCCGGACTTTCCTACGACCGTCTGCACAAAACACAAAACTTAAACTTCAAAATTGACAGTGGTCAAGCTCGCCTCGGACCCCGGCCTCCGGATTTCCCTTCGCGGGTTTCCGTTGTGCCCCTACCATTTAAAATGGCCTCCATCGAGCGTCTTTTCGACCCTCGGATCTCAGGCTATCGAAGCCCATTTCAAACTTGCAAAAAATCAAAAATCGGCCAAGGAACAAACTGTCCCCGGGATCCGACCCTTGGAGTTTCGTTCCCAGAATTCCATGCTAATTTCGATGTTGTGAACGGCCTGCCTTGAGCATCCTTCCGGACCTCGGGCCCCGAGCGCATAACGTCCGTTCAAATTCACAAATAAAACCAAAGTCCAAATTACATCCGGACCCAAACCTCCGGAATTTCATGTCACTTTCGTCGTTCCAAACGGCTGTTCCAGAGCGACTTTTCGACTCTCGGACCTTGGACCCCGGCCCGCAATTCGCCAAGCGAGAAATCTACGCAAAGAAATAAAAGTCCAAACTCAATCCGGACTCTGGACTCCGGAATTCCGTCTTCGAGATTCCGTTCTAGCATCACCATCCCAAACGACGAATTTGAAATGACTTTTCGACCTCCGGGTCCCGACCCGTTGTTCGCCGCCTAGCTTTCCCAACTCTTAAAATTGTCTCCGAGGATTGCCCTCTCGAATTCCATTCCTAGATTGCCTCATAAATTTTGCTGTCCTGCATGGCTGACCTATAACTGCTTCCCGATGATGGCAATCCGAGCTCCAGAATCCGACGGCCAGAGTTTCGTCTTCCCTGCGTTGTTTCTAGCGGCTTCCTTGTAGTTGATACCCGAACGCCTAAATGAAGGCTCGGATGGCCTCCAAATCCAAAATGGACTTTGACCCACTTGCTAAAATTAGGTCTTCCTTCACGCCAACCCTTAATTGAGAAAATCCAACATCGAGAAACACCTTTGGGAGTCCCATGCCTCATTTTCCCTTCTAAGCGGCATTTTGCCAAGGGAATTCTGACCCTGGGAACCTGGATTGCCTGTTTTTCCTCCTTATGATGTTTTATCAAATGATAGGAATTTATCAAGTATGAATGAAAATTGCAGAACTAACTTTGATATGCAGGGAGTTGTCCGAGGCCGTTTTCCCATATTTAAAGTTACTAATTCACATCCCTTTGTGCAGGATTTATGGAATCCAACACAGGAACTTCTGGTGCCTCCAAGGAAAAGGGGAAAGGAACAACCAAGGCACCGCGGGGCAAGGAGGACAAGGATTAGATGAAATACAAGTTTCAAGGGGTGCCCTTACAATCCTGAATCACTACTCTTTGGAGAGATGTCACAGATACCAATATCGGTCAAGTCGATATTGATGAGTTCACACAGAGAGTCAGGGTGAATTCCAAGACAGACAATGCAAGATTGATAAGGAGCAGTGGACTTGCCAAAGTTGCAGGCTTCCCACCAGCCTTGGTGGCCCCGGAATTGGTAATGGCATGCGTTGAGGCATATCAACCTAAGACCAGAACTATAGTGGATCGAGATGGGAATATCCTTACAGATATGTCTCCGCCTGGTATAATGGCGACTTTCCACATCCCTGCCTTTAAGAGCATGGAGACCCCCACCATAGAAGAATGCAAGGAGTTATGGGAGCAAGATCCATTGAAATGCAAGAAACTAAACAATCAGTATTGGTTGAAAGATAAGCGAGGTAGTGTCGGCAAGCTCCCCCATGACCTTTTTCGCAATGATTTCTTCGAGGATTACCATGACCTCGTGACCTTGTTAAGTCGAGTAATGGGTCTTCCTGCTGCGGCCTTCTTCCAAGAGTGGATGTTTTACTTTGTGAAGAAAATTCTCCGTGGTGATGGCACTGCCTTTTATTGGGGGGAGATAATCAGTGATTGCTTCCACGAATAGTGTACAAGTGTGAAAAATACCTCCAAGTTCTTCATGACATCCTACTTGGTGTACTCCCTCGCCGATCGGTGGCACTATCATGGATTGACTGCAGTACCCAGTGAGGCGTCGAGAGCAGAGCTCAAACCTTATGATAAGTACCCTCAACTGCAGTACCAAAACTTCAAGAGGGATTATTGTAGAGTGAATGATGCATTTATCGCCTACATCATTCGGTCTCTAGGAGGCGACTTTCAGAGAAGAGTTTCCCACAGTGCCAGGGCCCTCCTCAGGCAATATGCCTTCTTCTACATACAATTTCCAAAGTTCACCTACATCTATGCCTAGTGATTCACGGAAAGACCAAACAAGCTACCTCGGTACCCCAATGATCGGATTATACTGTTGGAGCTGACTTGGTAGTTACGGCACATTCACAATATCTTGAGCAGCAAACATCTGGCGGGTACACCTTACCCAATTGGGCTCGGCCAAGGAATGTACAAGATTCATACCTCCCAGTGTGCAAGATACTTAGAAAGGAAGTTGTTCGAATACCACTTTCGAAAATATACAACTCGGCCCCAAATTGACCCGTATGGTCATATCAGAAAGGCACTGGGATGCGTGTATGCCCACCTCCACAATGTTGAGGATTTCTAGGCTAATTGTAGATATGATTTTGAAGTGCGGTTGCGGCACTACATGCGCATGACTGCCCTCTACATGCGGAGAATAAACTTGTGCCTAGTTCTCGATCAGCTTGAAGAAGATGAAAGCACGGTGATCGATTCGGGATATGATGTCATCGCCAATTTGCCACTACCTATGATTGATTGGAACGAGCGAGAGGTTGATGACCTCGACTTACTCACTAAACCCATCGATATCCGAAGAAAGGCATGGATCGACCAACAGGTAGCCCAATTGAAGCAACAAGGAGTTGCCTTAATGTTTAAGGGACTCGAAAGTGAATCGAGTGGCTCCGATGGTGGGGTGGCCAACGCTACAACTGGAGAAACATCCAAAACCCCACCATCAGTCAAAACCAAAAAGAGAAAAGAAGCTAGTGAGCAGTTGCCCAAACCGAAGGTTTATGCCCGAGAGGCATCAGAGGGTGAGCCACCAAAGAAACAAAGAAAAACAACCGGAGGCACGGAGACGTCTATGGTACCCAAAGGTCCGCTCCATGGGATCAGGGGAGAAGAGTCTGGACCGCCAAGGTCTCCGTCTACTGCAATTGTTGCTATTGTTGCCACCACCCCGCATACTTTGCTTGAAGTTTTGGCTTCCTCCCCACCTATGGTGGACATCTCTGTCCACCTTGCTTCCACCTCTCCAATCATGCAGCTCATACCGGTGGATTTGTCCTCCACCATGACCTCGCCGGTCTCTTCTTCCTCTATGTCTCCTTCCCTTCTCTCTGTTTCCATTGCCACGATGCCTATCCTCAACCTCCCGGAATCCTTTGTAAAGTACATTCAAAACGTGTCATCCGAGCTCTCAGGGATGCTTACTAGTCCAATGGTGCAAATTACAATAGCTCAAGCTATGGCCAACACTCCAGCTCTACCTCCCCCTATCGAACCACCAAGAATGGAGGCGACTTTTCAAATATCAGACGAGCTTGAGCGATGGCAACTAGAGTCTGTGAAAAGGCTAGAAGATGAAGAATTTGAATACCATGAACACCCTTTGTTCGAACGTCGAGAGATTGATGAGGTGGCCTATGAATCTTCTAGTGAGGACAGCGAGGAGCTTGACACTGAGTTAGTCTGGGAAACCCATGATCCCGAGCTTGAGGTCGAATGGAGCAAGCAGCTTAAGGAGATTAAAGATAAGGAAGCTAAAGATCGGCTTGCGGTGGATGAATAAGTTACTGCTCCAGAGACTAAAGGTAGCAGGTCTCCAACTAAAGGGGGTGGCCAAACCCTAGAACATGATGAGGAAGCATCCCTCCATGAAGATGAGCAAGAGGATAAGCCTGAGGAACGTGAACATAGCCAAAATGAAGAAGAAAAGGGTGCTGAGAGGGAGGATCCCTCCAACGAGCAATTGCGCACCAAGTCTTCCACTAAGTGTATATTGCTCGAATAGGACTCCGATGAGAAGGAGGAGGATGCAAGAACTAAGAAGGGGGCCCTTGTCATTAGAGCCACTAAACTCGGCACAAAGGACAGCAAGAATCAAGGTGAATTACCTAGGGAAGAGCCCCAAATACATGATTGGATGGAGAAACAGTTGAAGCAAAAGACTCCCACCTTAAAAGATCCTAAGGCAAGGCTGGAAGCCATACTGGCCAAAGCACAAATAAGCAGCAAGAAAGAGAAAAGGCCAAAGATTAGATCGAAGGTAACCATAGATGCCTCTGGGTCTAGGGCGGTACAAATAGCAACACCAATGGTTGGAGAACAAGGAATAACTTATAACCTCTCCACCATCGACTTGGGAATGGCCACGAGGGAGCAAAAGGTCGACCACCTCCAGGAATTGGTCGCCACAGTGGTACACCTTATCTAGCAGGATAAGGTTTCGAAGGAGGAGCTCAAGGCATAGATAGCATAGATTTCACGACATTGTGAGAATTCAGATTAAGTGAAATACTGTTTAAGGAAACTATCCATAGCAGGAACCTCCATGATCACTATTCATTGGTAGTTGCAGGTCTAGGAACCATCCTTCTTCCCTACCCTTTTTCCTTTTTTTTAAGAAACAACCTGTGCTAAGGTTCATTGCACATTGTAAAGCCAAATCTGACAAAACAATGGAGTCCAAGACTGTTGTTTGAACCTACAACAAAAGAGCAGTAATTTCATATCCAAAGAACTCCATTCGTTGACCCAATTCTCCTACAGCTTTAAACCACGTAAGACCACCTTGTGATTCCAAAAAATCACATCAAACAACTAAAAATATTCCAAGCACTGTCAAGACCTGACATCCGAGAGACCTTGGGATAGTGTTCTGTAATTTGATTGTGGAAGGTTGTCTTTCAAGAGAGGTGATGCACCTACGCATCGCCTGTGTTGTGAAGTGCATAAAAACACCATCAACAGAACTGGCGCTAGAAGGAGGGCTTGAAAGGTAAAGCTAGATCGAATTGGGTCATTCTCCCCTGAGATATTCCATCGAGTCTTGAGATCTACACCAAACAAGGAAGAGTTTCAAGAATTATAGCCCCTCGTCCGAGCTAAAAGAGCTAAAAGTAGGGAACCATCTATCACCGATTCGTTGGATCAGACCACTGCTCTTTCACCTCCATCCTCTTCACCTTCATTGGAAGTACCACCTTCCACTCATCTAACCCATATAGCATTCTAGGTTGCCACTCTATCTAGGTTGAACACTGCCTTTTAGCCGAGCATAGTCACCAACCCTATGACTGCCCCCTCAGTTGTCGCTACCCCGTCACAGTTACAGACCAATCTGGTGCAACCACCTCCACCACCTTTTCCAATGGCATGGCTGGGTAATAACCCATCTTATCTCGCCTTCAACCTCTACCATGATATGCCGAAGAACCCCGAGAATTTCTGCACGAAGTTCAACTCCTGGTATCCACAGAGGACAACCGAGGAGCATGTCAAGATCTTTGAGATTGCCCTGAAGGCTATGCAAATCATATACGAATATGTGGCTTGCAAGATCTTTCCCTACTCCTTGGGGGAGGAGGCCTTCTACTGGTACGTCAATTTTTCAATCGAAACCATCAACACATAGGATCTTCTAAAGAATGAATTCTTGCAGAAGTTCAAGACCCTAGTCAGCCCCGTAGATTCGTATCGACACTTCATGTCAGTTCAAAGGGAAATCAATGAACCGATCAGCTCGTTCAATGACCACTTCCACAAAGCATACACTCGGCTACAGGACCCGTACGTCTTCAACGATGTTGTCATTTTGCCTATTTACTATGCAGCATTGGACAACTTCAGTTATGCCCTGGTGAAAAGGATGAGACTGCCACCCGCTAGGTTGGTCGATGCATACGCTGAAGCCATTCTTGCTAGCACAGATTTGGGGCAAAACATATCCAGTCTGTTGCCTTCTCTTGGGAAAACCGCACATCTAGCGCAAATACAAGGGCTCACGCAAGCCTTGCAGCATCAGACACCCTTATTGAATCAAGTACCACAGCTACCTCTGGTTTCGCACCCTGGGCAGCTAGTGAATCAGGCATATCCAGTACCTCACTATCTACTACCCCAGTAGCAACAGTCGCATCCTCAACAATCCCAGGTGTTCGCGTACCTTCAAGCGACAAAGTTCCCACCCGCTCATCAGAATCCGCCGGTGGCACAACCCATGTTCCTTCAGAATATCGCATCGTAACCAAACAACACCGAAAAGGATAGAATCGACGAGCTCACAGAAATGATCAAGAAAATGTCAACCGAAATGACACACTTAAGGAATCAGAACAACCAGCTGCAAGCATTACAAAAGAGCATCCAGGCCAACCTTAATAGGGAAAACCAAGATCAGCTTGAAAATCGGGACAATCGGGATGCTAGCACATCGTTGAGGCAGAATTATGACAGAAATCAGAATTCAGGTCAAAGCTTCGACAGAAGGCCCTTCCAAAGGCCAAACCAGACATGGAATACACGCCCCAACAATGGTGGCATTCCCACGCCTCTTGATCAGCCCAACAGCAATAAAAACCTTGCAAGCGGAGTTTACCCGGCAGAGGCTGCTTTATTTGGTTGGTGTCGCATTCACAAAACGAGTCACCATTCTGAACTAGATTTTTCAAAATTCCAAATTGTCGTTGAGATTTTTCAGGTTGAAGTTTAGAATGCAGTGGACAACTTGGGGTGCATAGACATTGTCTCGTCCGATCCATACGATTCCTCGGTATTGGTGTTGAACCAGGCTCCTTTCCGAAGGGTGGAATGCAACACACCAAAATTGGAGTGCGTCGATTCGAACAACAATGACAAGGTGAAAGAGGTAAGTTCCAAAAGTCCTTTTAGCTCAGCTCTTTGATTCAATAGATAATGGTCCTAGGGATGACGAAGAAGAACCTAGGGAAGACAAGGTCCAAATGTTTCACCAACGGACTACCCCTTACAACCTCAGAAATAGACAAGCTAGAGGTCATGTTGGAGGTCCTTTTACGACCTCCACTCTGCCAAATAATTTCAGCACCCCTCCCGATCCGAATGCAAATAATAGCCTGGGTTTTCCCCATACACCCACGCAGTACCTCAGTAGAAATAAACATCAAAACAACAGCCAAAGCCAAGCTGCTAGCTCCTCCCAAAACGTTCCCCATGATCAAGAAGTTGAGCAGATGGGGGGGTATATCACAGAGCAATTTAAAAAGGTGAAGTTGAGCGTGTCGGCATTTGAACTTCTAAAGGTGTATGCCGTTAGGAATGTCTTTTTCAGGATGATAAATGGGACTCCACCACAGGGGTCAACTCAGGAAACTTCGGCGAAGAAGGTTTCCTTTGACAATCGACAGAGTAAGTTGGTTGTTAGGTAGATCTTCAATAGTAAGGTCACCCCGCCAGTAGGTCAGCAAGCAAACAAACAGCTTGACAGGGTAGCTAGTCAGGTACAAACCCAAAGCAAGGGCAATGAGAAGGACAAGGGCCAAGTTGCCCAAGTGGACATTTTTGGAGGGTAGTTTCAAGGGAAATTCGAAACTCCTCCCTTTCTGACCACTATCCGCATGTTCAGGAAAAACCTCCACAATTGCCTACTTGATTCAGGAGCCTCGGCCAATGTTATGCCCCTGAGCGTGTGCAAGGCACTCAGAATAACGCCCACCCCCTCCTGGCAAAAAGTGACACAACTTGACAAAACTAAAATCAGTATAGTAGGGGAAATCAATAGAATACCTATGCAGGTTGTTGCCGATCCCTGGATCCAACAGACTATAGACATTCAGGTGGCTGATATCCCGGATACGTACGATATAATCCTGGGAAGGGATTTCATGAGAGCATTGAACGGATCCGTCGTAACTGATTACTCACATATGTGGCTACCCTGGAAAGGAATGCCGAATCAAATCAAGATCGATCGGGAGCCATGAATGAGATTTATGATCACCGAGTACAACAACACGAATGAGGTGTTGTATGCCGAAACGGGTTTGGGAAATTATTCTCCAGTATTGTATTAGAACGAGCAAGAATGCCTTGAAGAAGAAGGAATGAGCGAGGTCTTCCTCGTACTATGCAGTCTGCCTACTAATTTAGCCAATGCTTCTCATAGCACCGAAGTGCTGATAGAATTTAACGATGAAGAGTCAGAAAAGGACAACAGTTTTGGACTGCTCAATGGTTTCCAAGATTTCATGGAAAAGTGCATTCAAGATCAGCTTAGTTTGGGAACCCGAATGAACTTTCTGGAACTCTTGCTCCCTAACTGGTGCAGGGTACACAATGCGGCCCACTCAGAATTTGACTACTGCTTGTGTCAAGCAGCAATTGAACACGTTAAAAAATATGCTACTTCGAAGGAGAAATCAGGATCTGCACTACATGAACAAACATGTTCCATCCCTGTACCTTCTAAAGTAGTTATTGAAATGAAGCCACCACCAAAGGTGGAATTCCAAGCTGCCTGTTCTACGTCCAAGGATTCTTCTAGATTTTAGATGTTGCGCTTTGACGGATCTAAATCCAAGCACGGAGCCGGGGCAAGTTTCGAATTGATCAGTCCCAAAGGTAAATCGTATTTTGTTGCTCATAGGCTTAAGTTTTATTGTACCAATAATGTAGCAAAGTATGAGGCCTTGGTCTTGGGCCTCTTAATGGCATTAAGAAAGGGTGTCAAGATGCTCCAAGTGTATGGAGATTTGGAGTTAGTTGTAAAACAAGTCAGGAAGCTTTATTCCTGCTATGATCGAAGACTCACTAACTATCGGCACCGCGTATGGGATCTGTTGGAAGGGTTAGATGCATTCAACATTCAATTGATCCCACACGCTCGGAATCATACTACCAATGCTCTGGTGCAGGCAATGAGCACGTTACAGCCATTGTCCCTATCAGGCCTCAGAAGATTCATGGTGGAACTCACCTCTGTCTCGTCAGTGCCAGATAATGTGGCTAATTTTTAGGTATTCAATGATGACAAACATATCCTGGATTTCATCACCAGTTCGAATGTGTTTTCTACATAGATAATCTATGAGGTCGAACCCCAAGAGGCAAACCTGGATATTAAGGGGATTATCAACCTAAAGACCAACACCATCCCTAGGGGAATGGTTCAATTAAAGCGAATCTTTGACCTTGATCAGATCAGAGATCAGGATCAGCAAGCTAAGAAGGATACCATCAGCGGCCAATGTGACACTTACAATCTAGGGACGGTTGGAAATGCCAAGAACGTGTTCATAGGTAAGGTGTGCGCCCATGAAGAAAGAAAGGGGATTATTGAAGCTCTACAAAAGTATCACAACATCATTGCCTAGAGCTACGATCATCTCAAGACATATGACACGACGATCATCACACACACCATTCCTCTCAGACCAGATGCAAAGCCATTCTGACAGCGGCAACGCCCTGTCAACGCTTTGCTGGAACCAATAATATATAAGGAAGTACAAAAGTTTTTGTCAGCCAGGATCATCTTTCCGGTTAGACACTCCACATGGGTGGCAAATTTGGTTCTACGAGGAAATCAGATTGTGCATTGACTTCCGCAACCTGAACCGAGCCTCGGAGAAGGACAACTATCTTGTACCCTCATTGGACAAAGTGTTACAGATAGTAAATGGCTCTCAGATGATGTCATTCTTGGACGGATATTCAGGGTACAATCAGGTCATGGTACAGTATGAAGACCAACACAAGACAGCATTCACCACCAAATGGGGAACCTTTGCTTACAGACGAATGTTGTTTGGATTGATCAACGTCGATGCCACCTTCTAATGTGCCATGGACATCACCTTCAAAGACCTGATCGAAAAGTGCATCATCATCTATATGGATGATTTAACAGTATTTTCAAAACAGCGGGGTAGTCACGTCATTGATTTATGCAAGGTCTTTGATAGGTGTCGTGCATTCGGGGTCTTCCTTAACCCGAAGAAGCGCATCTTTGGGGTCACTGAGGGGAAGCTCCTTGGACATGTCCTGTCAGAATGGGGAATTTCAATCGATCCCGAACGTGTCCAGTCTATCATGAAGATCTAGTTGCCAAGCAGCAAAAAGGAATTGAAATCTTTTTTTGGAAAGATCAACTTTGTCTACAAGTTCATTACAGGCTTCACGGAAATAGTCAAACCGCTCAATGCCATGCTAAAAGAAGATGCCAAGGTCAAGTGGACCCCAAAATCAAAGTAGGCTTTTGGGGAAATAAAGAAGGAAATTCTTGGCACCCCTGTGTTGGTCAGCCCCAATTACCTGAAGCCCTTCTACATATACTCCTTTTCTTCAAATCATTCATGTGCTAGCATCTTGACACAAAAGGATGATGAGGGGAGCGAACATTCGATCGCCTTCATGAGCGCTCCCCTGAAGGATGTTGAACTACACTATCATAACGTTGAAAAATAGGCTTATGCCCTTGTTAAGGGAGTCAAGAAGTTCAAGCATTATATCTTGCGCAACAAGGTGTTTGCTATAGTTCCCGACCCCGTAGTGAAAACATTACTTATGCAGAACGAAGGGCAAAGTGGATCGCATTGCTGCAGAAGTATGACATGGAAATCCAGCTGATGAAGCTTGTAAGAGGACAGGCACTCGCTCAAACAATGGCAGAGGTAGTTATTGATGGGTGACCTGAACTCACGGTACAATAGTACCAGCTAGAAGATGTCTCCCCAAGGGAGTGGTACGATGACATAGTGTACTACCTGTTGAATCATAAATGTTCACCTCATCTGCAGGGAGTCCAAAGGCGAGCCCTTAGGCTAAAAAGTAGCAGCTATATGTTATAGGGCACCATATTGTACAAAAAGAATCATGAAGGTATCTATTTGACATGCCTGGGTAAGGAGGAAGTTGATCGTGTTCTTAAGGAATTCCATGATAAGTCCGGGACTAGTCATGGTTCGGGTCTATCAACTACACACCAAATATTGAGAGTTGGGTACTATTGGCCCACCATTTTCAAGGATGCTCATGATCATGTCCGCACCTGCCACGTATGCCAAACTGTCGCCACCCAGGAACGAAATGTTGTTGTCTCGTTGCAACCTATTCTGGAGGTAAGACCTTTCGCGCAATGGGATCTCGACTTCATTGCTACAATAAGCCCTCCATCATCTGCTGGACGTAGGTACATTCTAACTACTTCTGATTACTACACTAGATGGACCGAAGCAATAACTTGTAGGCAATGTACAACTAAAGTAGTAACTAATTTCTTAGAAAGTTTTATTTTAAATCGCTTCAACTGCCCATATGCTCTGGTATGCGATAACGGCCCTACGTTTGCTTCACTGAAATTCACGAGTTGAGCCTTTGACTATGGTATCGCCCTCAAATTTTCATCTAACTATTACCCTCAAGGCAATGGCCTTGCTAAGTCCACCAACAAGAACTTGATCACAGTGATCAAGAATCTGCTAGATAGGAATCCCAAGGATTGGCATACTCAACTCTGTTTCGCCCTGTGGGCAGATCGCACCCGTCACAAGGCTGCCCTCGGAGATTCCCCGTACCATCTCATCCATGGCTTAGAGCCTGTCTTTTCCATACATTTGAAAATTCCTACCCTCTAGTTTGTCAATGATTTTTATGAAGGAGGAGACCGCAGAGAAGCTCGCCTCGCCAAGCTGTTGCACCTTAAAGAAGTACGAGACCGTGCAATAGAAAATTTTGCCAAACATTAGGGCGTAGTCAAAAAGTGGTTCGACTGTCGAACCAAGGTTAAGGGCTTCCGCATTTTCGATCTACTCCTTTACTGGGACAAGGCCCACGAAAAGAAAGAGGGACACAACAAATTCAACAAGCTTTGGCTTGGCCCCTTTCAGATTGCTGAAATCCTAGGAGACAACGCTTTATGCTTAAAGACTTTGACTAGTGAAGACATCCTATTGCCTATCAACGGGCAGCACCTTAAGCATTACTTTCAGGCCTGAGCTCTTTCAAGGTTGTCTATGTAAATACCTGTACATAAGTTAGAATAAGTTCCCTGCTTTGTCCTTCGGTTTCGCTCATGGTCCCGACTATTTTGTCTAGTTTGGAAGAGCTTTCTCATTCTGCTGTGGTGGTCGTGCTTGGCTTGATAAACGGTTGCCCCCACTGCCCACTCTTGTGTTGTTCTCTAGATAAGGCTTCATTCCCTATTGCTAACCTCTAAAAGCCTCAAAGCGTCAATTTTCAACTTTCAAACTCTGAACTAACCTAGGATAGCTATCTGCTTGAATCCCCTGCATTTATCATGGAACACACAAAAACACATTTTAATACTTCCAAAGAATGGTATGGTGATTACTGGGAAGAAGGGATAAGTGAAAAATCTAAAGTCTGCTCCAGTGACCATTGCGATTCCCAAGCCCATTGTGAGCTTTATTGCTTACGCGGTTGAATAGAAAGAAAAGAGAAAAGTGTTGAAAAAAAAATCAAATAAATGGAATAAATAAAGTGAAAATAACAACTGTATGGGTGTGCGAATATCTCTACCGAGGCTATGGACACTTGGCTAGCAGTAGAGCTATCTTCGTGGGGTCACAACGACAACTCCATTGGAGCTATGGATGCCTGACTGGCAGTGAAGCAATGTCCAGGTTAATTTTGGGGTCAGACGAACTACGTAGCTTATCTCTCCCGATCAGTGATTGCTCATGCTATCTCCAAGGAAGGTAAATGAACTCACCATGCACACACCTCCATGATGATGTCGCAGTATGATTCAACCTCGCCTTCCCTAACCTATTCTCAGTTCGGCTTTGAAAATCAGCTTTGGTCTGCGAAACCAGAGATCATGGGTTCAGAATGAATATTTATCTCTAGAACGTCGGGAGCGTTCTCCCAGCGGAGTTGCCATTTGTTGTGCTTGTTGCGAACATGCCCCGTTCGGAACGGGGACCCTCCCTTCCCTCTTTTGCTTGTCGAGTCCCTTTTTGGCTTTGCCTCATTTTGCGTGTCCATTTTTGCGCCCTAATAGGTCAACTCACCCTCCAAAGTCACATTTTAAGTCTAACCAAATTTGGCCCCTTTTTTGAAAATGTTAAATCTTTGGCCTTTCCAGGTTTCCCTTCTCGAAATTTTACTCCAGTTTGGCTGTTGCAGACAGCCACGGCCAGACGTCTTCCCAACCTGTCAGGTCCGGCCTGTTGGGTTTCCCTTCCCGAAATTCTGTCTCCGGAATTCCGTTTTCAAATGACAACGGCCAGACGTCTTCCCGACCGTCACACCCCAATCCTCCCGCCGCCGCCTGCGAATTTGAACTCACCAAACTCTCTGGCCGCCATACAAAGCATTAAATTGTTGTATTAATAGCGGTTTTGGCTATTTAATCGGATTTCCCAACTATCATTTTCATGTGACCGAGGTGATAGAAATTTGGAGAGCTTCCCGGCATCCGGCCTTCTCCGCCCCCGTGCCCGAGCTCTCGGTCTGCCATTTTCGCGCGTTCTGCAGTATTCGTCTTCGGGATTTCGAGGTACGTCCGCCATCTGCACGCCTTGTCCTCCTTTTGTGAAATTTCAGGTTAAGATTAAGTAAAAATGTAAAAATGGGTTAAAATATAGTAGATGAGTACTCCCACCCAAAAACCCACCTTTTAAAATTCGGGAAAACCACATAGAATCATCGAAATTTAACGCTGGAGTTTAACCTCACCGTTGCTGTTCTTCGAAACAATCGTTGGCGTCTTCTAGGCCCGAAATTTCCCGCGGCCATCCACACAAAACACAAAACTTAAACTTCAAAATTGACAATGGCCAAGCTCGCCCCAGACCCTGGCCTCCGGATTTCCCTTCGCGAGTTTCCATTGTGCCCCTGCCGTTTAAAACGGCCTCCCTCGAGCGTCTTTCCGACCCTTGGATCCCAAGCTATCGAAGCCCATTTCAAACTTGCAAAAAATCAAAAATCGTCCAAGGAACAAACTATCCCCAGGATCCAACCCTCGGAATTCCATGCTAATTTCGTTGTCGCGAACAGCCTACCTTGAGCGTCCTTCCGAACCTTGGGCCCCGAGTGCATAACATCCGTTCAAATTCACAAAGAAAACCAAAGTCCAAATTACATCCGAACCCAAACCTACGGAATTCCATGTCACTTTCGCCGTTCCAAACGGCTGTTTCAGAGCAACTTTCAAACTCCCGGACCTCGGCCCGCGATTCGCCCAGGGAGAAATCTACACAGAGAAATAAAATTCCAAACTCAATCCAGACTTTGGACTCCGGAATTCCGTCTTCGGGATTTCGTTCTGGCATCACCGTCCCAAACGGCGAATTCACAACGACTTTCCGACCTCCGGGTCTTGACCCGTTGTTCGCCGCTTGGCTTTCCCAACTCCTAAAATTGTCTCCGGGGATTACCCTCCAGAATTCCACTCCTGGATTGCCTCTTACATTTCGTCATCCCGGACGGCTGACCCGTAACTGCTTCCCGATGACGGTAGTCCAAGCTCCAGAATCCGGCGGCCGGAGTTTCATCTTCCCTGTAGCTGATACCCGAATGCCTAAATGAAGGCTCGGATAGCCTCCAAATCCAAAATGGACTTCGACCCACTTGCTAAAATTAGGTCTTCCTTCACGCCAACCCTCAATTGAGCAAATCCAACATCAGGAAACACCTTTGGTAGTCCCATGCCTCGTTTGCCCTTCCAAGCGACATTCTGCCAAGGGAATTCTGACCCTGGGAACCCGGATTGCCTGTTTTGCCTCCTTATGATGTTTTATCAAATGATAAGCATTTATCAAGTATGAATGACAATTGCAGAGCTAACTTTGATATGTAGGGAGTTTTTCGAGGCCATTTTCCCATATTTAAAGTTACTGATTCACGTCCCTTTGTGCAAGATTTATGGAATCCGATGCAGGAACTTCTGGTGCCTCCAAGGAAAAGGGGAAAGAAACATCCAAAGCACCGCGGGGCAAGGAGGACAAGGATTAGATGAAATACAAGTTTCAAGGGGTGCCCTTACAATCCCGAATCACTACTCTTTGGAGAGATGTCACAGATACCAATATTGGTCAGGTCGATATTGATGAGTTCACACAGAGAGTCAAGGTGAATCCCAAGACAGAGAATGCAAGATTGATAAGGAGCAGTGGACTTGCCAAAGCTGCAGGCTTCCCGCCAGCCTTGGTCACCCCCGAATTGGTATTGGCATGTGTAGAGGCATATTAGCCTAAGACCAGAACTATAGTGGATCGAGATGAGAATATCCTTGTAGATATGTCTCCGCCTGGTATAACGGAAACTTTCCACATCCCTGCCTTTAAGAGCATGGAGAACCCCACCATAGAAGAATGCAAGGAGTTATGGGAGCAAGATTCATTGAAATGCAAGAAACTAATCAATCAGCACTGGTTGAAGGATAAGCGAGGTAGTGTCGGCAAGCTCCCCCATGAGCTTTTTCGCAGTGATTTCTTCGAGGATTACCATGACCTCATGACCTTGTTAAGCCGAGTAATGGGTCTTCCTGCTACGGCCTTCTTCCAGGAGTGGATGTTTTACTTTGCAGAACAAATTCTCCACGGTGACGACACTGCCTTTTATTGGGGGGAGATAATCAGTGATTACTTCCACGAACAGTTTACAAGTGTGAAGAAGACCTCCAATTTCTTCATGACATCCTACTTGGTGTACTCCCTCGCCGATCAGCGACACTATCATGGATTAACTGCAGTACCCAGTGAGGTGTCGGGAGCAGAGCTCAAAACTTATGATAAGTACCCTCAACTGCAATACCGAAACTTCAAGAGGGATTATTGTAGAGTGAATGATACATTTATTGCCTACATCATTCGGTCTCTAGGAGGCGACTTTCAGAGAAGAGTTTCCCACAGTGCTAGGGCCCTCCTCAAGCAATACGCCTTCTTATACATACAATTTCCAAAGTTCACCTACATCCGTGCCCAGGGATTCACAAAAAGACCAAACAAGCTACCCCAGTACCCCAATAACCGGATTATATTGTTGGAGCTAACTTGGCAGTTACGACACATTCACAATATCCTGAGCAACAAACATCTGGCGGGTACACCTTACCCCATTGGGCTCAGCCAAGGAATGTACAAGATTCATACCTCCCAATGTGCGAGATACTCAGAAAGGGAGTTGACCGAATACCACTTCCAGCAATATACAGCTCGGCCCCGAATTGACCCGTATGGTCATATCAGAAAGGCATTGGGATGTGAGTATGCCCACCTCCACAATGTTGAAGATTTATGGGCTAATTGTAGAGATGATCTTGATGTGCGGTTGTGACACTACATGCGCATGACTGCCCTCTACGTGCAGAAAATAAACTTGTGCCCGGTTCCTAATCAGCTTGAAGAAGATGAAAGCATGGTGATCAATCCGGGATATGATGTCGTCGCCAATTTGCCACTACCTATGATTGATTGGAACGAGCGAGAGGTTGATGACCTCGACGTACTCACTAAACCCATCAAAATCCGAACAAAGGCATGGATTGACCAACAGGTAGCTCGATTGAAGCAACAAGGAGTTGCCTTAACGTTTAAGGGACTCGAAAGTGAACCGAGTGGCTCTGATGGTGGGGTGGTCGCTGCTACAACTGGGGAAACATCCAAAACCCCACCATCAGTCAAAACGAAAAAGAGAAAAGAAGCTAATGAGAAGTTGCCCAAACCAAAGGTTTATGCCTGAAAGGCATCAAAGGGCGAGCCACCAAAGAAACAAAGAAAAACAACCGGAGGCACGGAGACGTTTGTGGTACCCAAAGGTCTGCTCCATGGGATCAGGGGAGAAGAGTCTGGACCGCCGACGTCTTCGTCTACTGCAATTGTTGTTGTTGTTGCCACCGCCCCGCATACTTCGCTTGCAGTTTCAGCTTCCTCCCCGCCTGCAGTGCACATCTTTGTCCACCTTGCTTCCACCTCTCCAATCATGCAGGTCATACCGGTGGATTCGTCCTCCACCACGACCTCGCCGATCTCTTCTTCCTGTATGTCTCCTTCCCTTCTCTCTGTTTCCGCTGCCACAATCCCTGTCCTCAGCCTCTAGGAATCCTTTGTAAAGTACATGCAAAACGTGTCATCCAAACTCTCAGGGATGCTTACTAGTCCAATGGTGCAAGTTGCAATAGCTTAAGCTATGGCCAACACTCCAGCTCTACCTCCCCCTACGGAACCACAAAGAATGGAGGTGACAATGCATATATCAGACGAGCTTGAGCAACAGCAGCTAGAGTCTACGAAAAGCCCAAAAGACGAAGAATTTGAATACCATGAACACCCTTTGTTTGAACGAGGGAGATCGATGAGGTGGCCTATGAATCTTTTAGTGAGGACAGTGAGGAGCTTGACACTGAGTTAGTCCAGGAAACCCATGATCCTGAGCTTGAGGCTGAATGGAGCAAGCAGCTTAAGGAGATTGAAGACAAGGAAGCTGAAGATTGGCTTGCGGTGGATGAAGAAGTTACTGCTTTGGAGACTGAAGGTACCAAGTCTCCAACTGAAGGGGATGGAAAAACCCTAGAACATGATGAGGAAGCATCCCTCCATGAAGATGAGCAAGAGGATAATCTTGAGGAACATGAACACAGCCAAAATGAAGAAGAAAAGGGTGTTGAGAGGGAGGATCCCTCCAACGAGCAATTGCACACCAAGTCTTCCCTCAAAAGAGAAGGAACTTGGATAAAACTACGGAAAACTGGTTCCGACAGGTCTTAGACATAGGAAACACAGGTATCATCTTGGTTGTCCAGAAAGCAAATAAGTTCTTGGAAGTGCAGAGGACTCT